>OU862918.1:12219374-12599375 GCA_917880885.1 Limnephilus marmoratus | reverse complement strand
AAAAACTATTAACTTATCAGACACAATTTTTGAAAAAGAAGAAATAAATTTATTAGATAAAGGCTTCAAATATAAAATTAATGCAGTAATCACTAAAAAACAAATTGAAATTTTGGCTATTGATACAGAAATTTCTCTGTCTAAAGTTAAAAATAACGGCTTACCGAAACAAATAACCGCGGATATTTTGAGAAAAACTTTAAAACCGACCACTAAAAATAAATACAATAATAAAGAAACGGAAATTTTAAATGATATTAAAACTAAAATTAAAAATCACGACCTCACAATTACTAAGGCAGATAAGGGAAATTCGGTAGTTATCTTAAACAAAGTCGATTACATAAATAAAGTAGAAACATTCTTAAAGCCAGAAGAATTTGAAATCTTAAATAAGGATCCAACGGACAAAATTTCAGTAAACGTACGAAACCTAATTAATAATTGTAAATCAATATTCTCAAATAAATACGCCCAAAGAAGTGCAATGGTAATGAATATATTGTGAGTCATTTGCAAATGCTGACTCATGGTTTTCTTTTCAAGCATATTAATTATTTTGAATTGGTTTGAAAATATTTAGAAGCGGAGAGTGAATTATATTTTTTTTGTTCGTTTATTAAAATAGCTTTAGGATTATTATTATGTTTGTTGATTTCCAGCTGCTCTAAAAGATCAAGTTTACGTCCTTTATTTTGGATGTGTAAAGGAGTTGGTTTATTATCATCGCTAAGTGAGTGATTCTCTTCTAGGAGGTGTCTGGCAAATTGAGATTGAATTTTATTATTGTTTTTAAATGATCGTATGTGCTCTTTGAATCTAGTATTAAAGGACTATTAGACTTATTTAAAATATGCCTGGAGACAAACTACTTTGCATTTAACGATAAATTCTATCAACAAAACGACGGCTTGCCTATGGGGTCACCGTTAAGTTCTCTTCTTGCCGAAATATTCATGGACTATATCGAAAATCAAATTTTAGACTCAATCTTTAGCAAATACATAATTTACTATGTGCGTTATGTTGATGACATTTTGATCTGTTGGAAAGGTACCAACAGACAATTAGACCTTTTCGTTTCATTAGCTAACTCCATCAACCGTAAAATCTGCTTTACGGTCGAAAGAGAGTGTAATAATAAAATTATTTTTTAGACTTAACAATCGGCAGAGAAAATAATAAACATACATTTGAAATTTTCCGTAAGCCTACGTTTACCGATACGACCATTAATTCTAAATCTTTGCACCCATGGTCACATAAATTATCTGCTTATCACTCGATGATACACAGACTTACTAACGTCCCGCTTGACAATAAAGCATACGAAAAGGAAAAAAATATAATTTTATCAATCGCAAAAAATAACGGCTTCAAGGGTAGAGACATTGATAAAATGATTAGTAATAAAAAACACAAAATTAACCTTAACTCAATTTACCCAACGATCAATAATAAAACGAATAATAAATTTGCGTGTTTGGAATTTGTCGGACCTACATCTAATAAAATTGCTAAAGTTCTCAAAAATTGTGGATTAGACATTGCCTTCCGCACTAATCATAATCTGGGATCATCCCTTAAAAACTCGAAAAGTAAAACACCGAAACTAAAAAATAGCGGCATTTATAAACTCCAGTGTGACGAATGCAACGCTGTTTATGTTGGACAAACTGGCCGGTCCTTTAATACTAGATTCAAAGAGCACATACGATCATTTAAAAACAATAATAAAATTCAATCTCAATTTGCCAGACACCTCCTAGAAGAGAATCACTCACTTAGCGATGATAATAAACCAACTCCTTTACACATCCAAAATAAAGGACGTAAACTTGATCTTTTAGAGCAGCTGGAAATCAACAAACATAATAATAATCCTAAAGCTATTTTAATAAACGAACAAAAAAAATATAATTCACTCTCCGCTTCTAAATATTTTCAAACCAATTCAAAATAATTAATATGCTTGAAAAGAAAACCATGAGTCAGCATTTGCAAATGACTCACAATATAATTAGACTATCAGTCGAAGTGGGAAATTACACTAATTGGGAAAATAATAACCATTAGTAGTCTGTCATTTTTAATCAGAAATTGGAAATGAGTCATACTAAATACCTCTCTAGAAATAGTATAAATATATCGTCTGTATGTGGCATGACCACAGTTTGATAATGCCTTCAGAAGGCGAAACAGCTGTCACGCGTAACAATAATTACACAGCAGAACCTGTTTAAAAATAAACTGTTTTTATTAATTTAATAATAATATTATTGATTATATAATAAAAAAATAAAAATTAAAATGGAGTTCTACAAATTAAACTTGATAACAATAAATAAATTGAAGGTAGCTGATATAGCTACCCAAGTGATCTTTTACAGACGATTAAAATTAAAACTTCGGAAAATAGTGCAAAACCTGTGGTTTAACCAAGAGTGTTTGAAGTTAAACGTGATCCCCAAGTACGTACACATTTCTACCAAAAGCAAATCCTCGTCAGCTATAAAAACTGTGCAACGAGCACAGAGGATATGGCTGAAGGAGGAGACTAAAGAGTGTTGTCGAAAAAGGGACATAATTCTTCACTACATCAAGGTTTTGCACTCTGAATTAACTTTTAAACTTCATCCATGGGAATTTGATACCCTGGATTACGATACTCGTGAACACATCAGCGGAATTATATTTGATAAATTCAAAACTCAAGAAAATAAGATTAAAAAACTAGTCGAAACTAAAAATAAATATGTCAAAATAAACGAAGATCAAAGTAATAAAAATATGGAATTTTACAAAAAAAATATTAACTTATCAGACACAATTTTTGAAAAAGAAGAAATAAATTTATTAGATAAAGGCTTCAAATATAAAATTAATTCAGTAATCACTAAAAAACAAATTGAAATTTTGGCCATTGATACAGAAATTTCTCTGTCTAAAGTTAAAAATAACGGCTTACCGAAACAAATAACCGCAGATATTTTGAGAAAAACTTTGAAACCGACCACTAAAAATAAATACAATAATAAAGAAACGGAAATTTTAAATGACATTAAAACTAAAATTAAAAATCACGACCTCACAATTACTAAGGCAGATAAGGGAAATTCGGTAGTTATCTTAAACAAAGTCGATTACATAAATAAAGTAGAAGCATTCTTAAAGCCAGAAGAATTTGAAATCTTAAATAAGGATCCAACGGACAAAATTTCAGTAAACGTACGAAACCTAATTAATAATTGTAAATCAATATTCTCAAATAAATACGCCCAAAGAAGTGCAATTGTAATGAATCCAAGGGCTCCTGCACTGTACGGGCAACCCAAAATTCATAAAGTAAATATTCCCATCCGACCCGTTGTTTCCTTCATAAATGCCCCAACAACATTACTCGCCAAAAAACTTAATTTTCTCTTCAAACATTATACTAAATTCTCTCCAAAATATGGCGTTAAAAATTCTCTAGAAGTTATAAATAAAATTCAAAACTTAGATCTCCCACATAACTGCCAATTTGTATCTTTAGACGTCGTAAGCCTTTTTAGCAATATCCCTATCCAAGAGTGCCTTAAAATCATTAAAGATATATTAGATAAATCTAACATAAATCCAGTAATTAAAAAAGACTTATTAGACTTATTTAAAATATGCCTGGAGACAAACTACTTTGCATTTAACGATAAATTCTATCAACAAAACGACGGCTTGCCTATGGGGTCACCGTTAAGTTCTCTTCTTGCCGAAATATTCATGGACTATATCGAAAATCAAATTTTAGACTCAATCTTTAGCAAATACATAATTTACTATGTGCGTTATGTTGATGACATTTTGATCTGTTGGAAAGGTACCAACAGACAATTAGACCTTTTCGTTTCATTAGCTAACTCCATCAACCGTAAAATCTGCTTTACGGTCGAAAGAGAGTGTAATAATAAAATTAATTTTTTAGACTTAACAATCGGCAGAGAAAATAATAAACATACATTTGAAATTTTCCGTAAGCCTACGTTTACCGATACGACCATTAATTCTAAATCTTTGCACCCATGGTCACATAAATTATCTGCTTATCACTCGATGATACACAGACTTACTAACGTCCCGCTTGACAATAAAGCATACGAAAAGGAAAAAAATATAATTTTATCAATCGCAAAAAATAACGGCTTCAAGGGTAGAGACATTGATAAAATGATTAGTAATAAAAAACACAAAATTAACCTTAACTCAATTTACCCAACGATCAATAATAAAACGAATAATAAATTTGCGTGTTTGGAATTTGTCGGACCTACATCTAATAAAATTGCTAAAGTTCTCAAAAATTGTGGATTAGACATTGCCTTCCGCACTAATCATAATCTGGGATCATCCCTTAAAAACTCGAAAAGTAAAACACCGAAACTAAAAAATAGCGGCATTTATAAACTCCAGTGTGACGAATGCAACGCTGTTTATGTTGGACAAACTGGCCGGTCCTTTAATACTAGATTCAAAGAGCACATACGATCATTTAAAAACAATAATAAAATTCAATCTCAATTTGCCAGACACCTCCTAGAAGAGAATCACTCACTTAGCGATGATAATAAACCAACTCCTTTACACATCCAAAATAAAGGACGTAAACTTGATCTTTTAGAGCAGCTGGAAATCAACAAACATAATAATAATCCTAAAGCTATTTTAATAAACGAACAAAAAAATATAATTCACTCTCCGCTTCTAAATATTTTCAAACCAATTCAAAATAATTAATTATGCTTGAAAAGAAAACCATGAGTCAGCATTTGCAAATGACTCACAATATAATTAGACTATCAGTCGAAGTGGGAAATTACACTAATTGGGAAAATAATAACCATTAGTAGTCTGTCATTTTTAATCAGAAATTGGAAATGAGTCATACTAAATACCTCTCTAGAAATAGTATAAATATATCGTCTGTATGTGGCATGACCACAGTTTGATAATGCCTTCAGAAGGCGAAACAGCTGTCACGCGTAACAATAATTACACAGCAGAACCTGTTTAAAAATAAACTGTTTTTATTAATTTAATAATAATATTATTGATTATATAATAAAAAAAAAAAAAAAAAAAAAAAAAAAAAACATACATATGAACTAAATAAAAATATAATTATAAACCTACAAAAAAATATAACAATAATCAAAGTAAAGATAACATAACAATAAGCAAATTAGATACTATAACAATAAGCAAATTAAAAAGTACATAATAATATATAAGTTAAGTTATTAAATTTGGATTGTATGAAATATAGCTGAATTCCAGAATGATTTATGATACAAGCGACAACATGGGTAATCCAAAACCATCACTCTCAGTTATTATACATATTTTGACCATTTTCTTGAATAAATGTAATGTACCAATAGTTTTTAGTTTTTCATTGAGCATATTATAAAGCAACGGAGCTTTATATGAAAAACTTCTTTGTCCAAAGGATGTTTTGGTATGTACCGGCTGATACATTAAAGAAGATTAACGCACCTTCTTACTTAAATAACACATAATCTTGTACAAAAAAATTAAATATTCCATTTTAATTTAAAAAATATATTGAATAATTGGAAAATTTAGGTAGGTACGTCCATTATAGCCTATTGTAGTGTTTTTTTTTTTTAATTACTCGGTACATTAGATTAAATTAAATTAATCATAAAAATGGCATCAGAAACATGAATATGCCGAAACATCAGCAGGGCTCGAACATTTTTAAAATTTATATTTACAAAATATTCGTATATGAAAATTGGGAGCGAACAAGTAAAGATTTACGAGCTGTTACGTCGTCGGCAATCCGGAACAGAATAGTTCCTCTCAATATGTACCGGCACTTGGTGACTAGGTGAAAATGTTTTTGGATCGGTATTGGCATGTGAGGAGCCAATATGAATGATTTCGCGATTTAAAATAGCTGAGTCGTTCGCTGCCGCATATCCATCGCCAAAATATTTCTTTTATATCATGTCGGCTCCCACGTAAAACCGAGAGATAATCAAATGGCTCGTTCCGAGAGATAATAAAAATTCAATATATACTAGTGTTTCATTCAACAATTACCGCTTATTATATTTTTTCCACCTGAAAACAACCAACTTTATTTTTGCGAGAGAGACATTGTTAGTGTTAAATCCCTCGCTAGGTGGCGTCGAGACAAATTATGTCTGCATTTATTGGGGAAATACTTAAACTTGTCAAATATCAATTATTATTTTTTTAATTTATAAACTAACGTTTAGACAAGATTTTTATGCATAGCACAAAGGGTAACAATTATTATAAGCAATAATTGTCAGCCTGAAACACTCATTTACATTGAAAACGCCGGTAATTGTTGAATGAAACACCAGTATATTGAAATATTTGGCGGGTATTTGATAAGCCGCCATAGCTCAGTGGTCAGAGCATCCGACCGGCAATCAGAAGGACACGCTTACAAAGAAACAGCTTAGTCAAAGAAGTTTTATTACTATTATTTTACATAATATTATAATAAATACGCGATTTTTTACTCTCTTTTTTCATTCTTACACTGTACTGTATAAATGGATCAATATATTTTCTAATATAATTACTTGTAATAACATACTTTCTGTACCTTCTCGCATTTTACAACAGCACTACTCCAAAATACAAACACGAGAAATGTTTATTCTATTGAGTTGGGTAGTTTCGTTAAAAGAAATTAATGTATTGTTATTAGTTTTAAGAACCATATGTTTTACTTTAAATATGTTTGTAAGAGACGTCCCCGTCTTCTTACACAGACTGTGAAAATAGGGCGCCGGGTAGTCCTTTGTAGCTGCTAGATGCCGGGAGAAAGCTGGTGAACTGCGAGGGTGGAGGTCCAGAGGGGAAGAGGCAGGGTCCAGGAGGGTAGAAATCAACTCCAAGTTTCCAAGAGAAGTCCGCAGAGAGGTCCAGGATCCGCTATACTGGATATGTATGTATTTTTTAAATAAAATTAAAATAAATAAAAAATACTGTGTAGCGACGATAACTTCCCCACATTCAAGCAAGCACTATCCATTTTTTTTATAAATGGGAAATCTAAAACACGATGTTCAGAAATTCATTTCATTTTCAACATGAATATAAAATCATACAACTCATATTAATAAAATGAGGTTTTATGAGAATAAAGGGTTTTATTTGCTTATGACACAGGTTTAAATAACCCCATTTCATATATGATTTGAACCTATTATCATAACTTTTGGGTTACATGTCTCTATGGTTATATGCTGTGTTGCGCTTCCTCTGTCTTTAGATAACGATGTGTCATATGACAACGCCGTGCGAAAAATTGGCTAAAGAAGAAGGAACCTTAATACGGCATAATACAGGCAGATGACACAGCAGTCAATAACATCGTTAATACAAAATTTGAATGGTGGTTTGTTTTTTAGCTTCTTTGGACGCCTGCAAAGTTATAAGTATCGAATTAAAACACAAACTAAACCTTTTAGAAATTAAATTGAAAAAGAATATTTTTTAATGTTGCCTGATATCGAAATTAGTACAAATATAGAAGAAATTTCTTTCATTATAGACGCATCAAGATTAAAAGATTTCTCAGGTGAAATACATAATAGACTTGAAATGGCTTAAGCTTTGTTTAGTGACCCGATTTGAAAAAGTAAGATTTCCGAGATTTTATCTAATCTTCCCTCGTTCCCTTCTTTCATCGCTTTCACTCCACAACACAAAAGCTTTCAAATTAAGATTGCCAAAGTTCTACTCATTCAAAATAGTTTGGCCAATCTTTTGGACTTTTCTTAATTTTTAAAACAAATATGATTTTCTCACTAATGTATATTACGACGGAAAAGATTAGAGTATGATTACAGAAGCAATTTAGCGAATTAGAAAAATAAATTAAATTAAAATATCTACCTTACTTCGTGGTGTGAATTTCGGAAGAGCAACAGTAAACGCCTAGACAAGAATGTTGAATATCTATGTATTTACATAAAGTGTCTGTGATTTGATTTGTATACAAATCTCCAATTTTATTCTAGGACTAATTATTTTTTTTGCACGTGACTTTCAAAACACGAGAAAGGCCACTGTTTACATTAAATTTCTAAAATGTCCGGAAAAGATTGAGAAACGTCAGGGACTACGGCTAGTAACAAGTAATCATATTTTGGTAGAAAACACTTGGTGCTTTGACATATAATTGAAATTTAGCAATTTCAGGGCATAAAATCATTGTTCGAAAAATACGCGTACGTTGTATGAACTTATATATATATATATATATATATATATATATATATATATATATATATATACAGAAAAAGACTAAACATAAATTAAAGGAACAAGAAAAGTAGAAAATCTTACATAATAATAGAGAGAAAGAGTTAAAATGGATATCCGTCTCTTTCTCTTTATTACCATGTAAGATTTAAATTACATATTTTCTCACTGTTCCTTTATTTAATGTATTGTCTCTTTCTGTGTATGTATATTAGCTCACACAATGTATTTTTTAAATTGTTTAATTGTGTACCCTAAAGATGCTTGTGTTAAGCAAAACCAGTCGGTATTAAAAAAATTAAAGAAATAAATTCTTTCTTCTAACACAGCAAACTTATTTTGTGGCACCATTTTTTATTTTTTTATTTTTTTTTAATTTATTTATTTATTTTTTTAAACATTATTTATTTATTTATTTATTTACGCCCTTTTACGGGGCTTTTACATAAGAATGAAATTTACAAATTACACTATGATTAAATATAATTCGACATGTTTCGAAACATGTCGGTTTTGTAAACAATAAAAGTGGTAAAAACGAAGTAATTTATTAATTTAAAGAAATAAATATTTGTTACAAACAAAGTAATAGTTTTATTTTATTACATAAATAATTATCTACAATCTACATACAGTTTTGATTTACATCATCATCATCATCTTCTTTCCCTTGTCTTATTCGGGTCGGGGACCCATTGCATCGACAATGCTCCTCCATACGTTCCTGTCTTGTACTTATTGTTCAGCCTCTGTCCATGGTAGACTCATCCTCTCCTCACACAGTTTCTGGAGTTGCTTCGCCCAACTGTTTGGGGCGGCCCACTGGACGTCCACCCTCTGGAATCGCACTCAGTATCTTCCTCGGAATTCGGTCATCAGACATTCTTAGTACATGCCCAAGCCACCACAGTTGCGATTTTTCTATGAAGAGTAGCAGTGGTTCAATGTTAAGATCATCTCGGATCGTCGTGTTTCTTACATGGTCCCATTTCATAAACCCTGCCACTCCTCTCAAGTACCTCATTTCGGAAGCTTGGACTCTAGAGCGTGTTTGAGTTTTGATTTACATAATATTAGGAATTTCGGTTAATTGTCAGGTGGAACTTTTTCATCTTCTAATAAAACGCTGATATAAAACGTATACATACATTACACGATAGTACATGCATAGTCATTACACGAATGTTGATGAAAACTCTAAAGATACACTCACAATCTGGTTACTTGAAATTACCTTTAATTACGTATGTATATTGTTTGGTGACCAGATCAGAATATTCAGGCATCTAGCATCCTTCTTCTCTTTGAAACTTTATTCAAACTCTCAACTTTTCCCAAATGGGTTTCAAAATTTCCCCGTTTGGAGAACTTTTAGAATTATTTTGTAGAATCACATACAAAAGTGTAGAAGCCCAAATTAAATCTACTACTAAAAACTGTACGTTATGTCACTAATAGAACCAGCGCGTGAGTTGTGTATATTTTGTGTTATATTATTATGAATGTGCACTAACGGAGAGGAGCTAAAAAAATACCACTTTTTCGTTTTAAAAACACTGTTTGCCACGTTTATAGCCAAACGTACGTTTTCACAAGAAGAAGCGTAATTTTTCGGAGCGTGAGAAATCGTATTTCGGGATATAAATCATACAATTCATAAACCACAAAGATAATCTAATTATTTCCCAGTATCCCCCTGCACCCTCCCCCCACCCACCTCCCAACCGACTGAAGCTGTCTGGAAACAATAACAATAACGAAAACTCGTTGAATTTTCTTATTTCACTGACCGAATTTCGTACATTTTACACCCAATATATGTTTATATTTAGGCTGTAACAGTACATACCCGAAGAATTTTACCAAACGTTTCCTGAACATATTTGAAGTAATATATAATTGAATAACTGTAATTGATATATTGTTATTTTATGTATTTTTATATGCATACCGCACAAGAGTCCAAGTGCTCCCGTCTGGAGCCAGTGAGACTATGGCATCCCCGATTGGAGTATGTTGTGAGGCTGAAGGTAGTCGGGATGGGAAGGAGATGGGAAGAGAAAGGTGGGGAAGTACCTGGCTATTCAGGTCTGGTCACCAAACACGGCTGAAAGCCATTTCAAGCAACGTTTCAATTTAGAATGGTGGTATTACACTAGGACATACTGAGAGTATCTTTCACTCTGGAACGTGCCGCAAATATACAATATATTATAAAAAATATAATAGGTAAATACTGTAATACATAGAAATAAATAAATAATTATTTCAAATCATTTAATTGTGAAATAATACAAAATAATCACTTAAAATTTAGTTGCCACGCCGGGATTCGATCCCGCGACCTCCGGATTGCGAGTGAAGAGCCTTACCGCTAAACCACGTCGGCCGTATTATACGTGTATATATATTTATATTGAAAACAATAAAAATACATTTTCATCACACGTCGCAATTGAGCAGTCAGATATAGTCAGGCGGATCACGCGATAAGCACTCTGCCTCGCTTCAGCAGCATGGCAACACGCGAAACGGCGCGTGTATAACGTGACCCCATCGCGACGTGTGATCAGTGGCGAGGAGTGATTAAAAAATATATTTTTGATTTTAATGTATTTAAATATACAGGTAGAGTTGTACGACCTCCTAGTTCAGATTATTTCCTTTACACAATATAAACATGCGTTTAAAAGATGCCATCATGAAGCCACAATTCAAAGGGGGTTAATGTGGGTCAAACTCGAAGTAATTTTTTTTTGTAAAATGTAAAAATAATAAGGAAGTTTTTAAGTACACCATCATTAAAATGAATTCGGAAACGGACGCGCAGGGGAGGGGTGACAGAGGGGTGGGGGATGAGGGAGGGATAGAGGGAAGGAATTTCCGTAGGGTAGGGGGTAGCAAGGGGTAATTTTGTAAAATCCATGTTTCCCTCACTTGCTTTATGACAGCTTTATGTGGCGCGCTCATGCCGGAAAACCTTCAGACGTATTCGTATAAGCACCAGACAAGAAAAAAAAGTGTATTCAAAGGCACCTCATTAAGCAGAATATTTTTTTTTAAATTTATTTATTCGACGTCCAGAGGGCTTTTATATGTTTGGTAGTACAATTAATTCATAACAGATGATTTTTAAACAGATAAAAATACATAATAATAAAAATAAAAATACATAAAAAATGCAATACATTCACTCTCTGTGGCATCGCAACTATACAACGTGTCCGGAAACTCGTAGTACAAGCGGGAAACTGGTGAATCTACATCACGTAGAGAACCCAAAAAACTTTTTTTTTCGATCTGAGCATTTCGATTTTAATATTATTTTTTTCCTATTTTTCCATTTTTTCGGCAACTAAAGGGTTAAAAAAATTTTGAGCCCGGTTTACCCTTCAATGCATTTTATAAGACATTACACAGCTGAAATCAACCCCCTAGTGAAAAAAAATTTCAAATTTAACCAAAGAAATTCCAACTTCGGACCCGATTTACTCGAAAACGAAAGCTCAAATCAAAAAAGTTATATCACAAATCGACTCCGAACGTGATGTAGATATACCAGTTTCCCGTTTGTACTACGAGTTTCCGGACACCGTGTATAAATCATGTCTCATTCGTATTTTACCCAGGTTTTCTGCCGAGGCCCAGAAAAAAATCTCTGGGGATGCTTTGTGGAAGGTTTTTTTTTGGAAAGAAAGGATAGGAGAAGTTCTGGGAAGGAATAAGGTATGAGGGTGGGTTGGAATCTGGGGTTCAATGTGTCCAGGAATGACGGACGTATGAATCCATCCCTTCCACAGCGGTGCAAGGTGATGGGTCGAGAGAGTCCGGCTGGAGAGGTCAAAAGGTCTAACTCGACCAGTCTCTCCTTATCCTGCCTGCCATGCATTAGGTGGGCAAATCCAGGGTCACCAAGACCTATACAAATATCGCCTCATGACCACGGGCATCTCTGTTAAGTCACCAAATGTAACGAACTACTTGGGGTGACTTACGCCAGAGATGATGGTTTCAGGGACTGCGGTATCCATAGCCCCCTCCCAAAGAGCGGCCGTTCCCATACCCGCCTCCCATAGAGCCTACGTGTAAAAGCTTCCACTTTAAATAAATATATTTTCAAGAACATTCTATTATTGCTTTCATGAGGCTTAAATACTGTACCACATAAATATTATTTTCTACTTTGATAGTGTTTAGGGCTATAAAAGCTTTTCATGGAAAGTTAGGGCTTACTTGAAAGACATTGTGTTATAAATTTAAAAGTAACATTACGCCAAGTAACAAATAATGCCCGGGACTTGAATGAAAGGAAGGTTGTTTTTTCAATAAAAAGCTTTTTCATGACCAACAGTATTTTTCGAGATAAAAATCTATTCAAATGGTTATTTCAGTTCAATACCCAAAAGTTCCAATTCGATTCTTCCTAAGGGTGTTACCAAAACAAAAAGGTTTTGTCCTACGGAATTATAATAATTCTCATACATTATGTATCGGGCAGGTTCCCATACGTTCACCATTTCTTAAGCTAAAACTTATTTAAAATGCAGAACTCTTAACAACAAGGTGATGTTCTTATTGTATTTTTTTATTTATTTATTGACGCCCTTTTTCGGGGCTTTTACATTAGATACATATAAATAATAAGAAATACACAGCATTCATCCTCCTACTAATATTATAAAGGCGAAAGTTTGTATGGATGTCTGGATGTATGTTTGTTACTCTTTCACGCAAAAACTACTGAATGGATTTAAAAAATTCTTTCATTAATATAAAGCTACGTTATTTTCCAGTACTATAGGCTATATATATTGGTAAGCTCTGGCGTCATGAATAATCTCTGGCGTTATGATATTATTTATCATGCGTTTTTTGTCCTTAACAAAATCGATTTATTGCAAACGTCAGAAAAAAAGCAAACCAATTGTCGCCTTGGAAACGTTTTTAATTTTTTTTAAATTAGGCAATTCACCCTAAAAAGAGTGCTTTGTTGGCGTCGTACTTAATAACCGTCTCTAAAAATGGATAGGTGGCACCGGAGCAATTTGTAAACTGAATGTATCGGGAATGAATGTGTGGAATACGAGAGGGGGTGTGGGGAGGGTGGGAGGGGGTGTTGGAAGGGTGGTGGTGGAGGGTGAAAGGGGAGGGGGAGGAGGGTAGGGGGGAGGGGGTTAGGGGAGGGAGAGTGGGGAGGGAAGAAAGGGTGTTGACGGGTAGAGTGATATGGAGAGTGGTAAGGTGGAGGAGGCGGAGTGGGGTGGGAGAGACAAAACAGAATAAAATTTAGTGGTAGCTGTGTTCATATCGTGGCAGATTGGTCTTGCTGGATAAAAAACTTAAAACATAAATTATACATCGGATAAAACAAGTTGGAGATATTCAAATAAAATAAAAACTCTTTGTTTAAAACCACCATATTTAATTTATACACGTTGACTGATTTCGATTGAGCTTAACCTTCATCAGGACAATAAACAAATTGTGGTGAACGTATTAGCCCAGTCAGCCTGTGTTTTTAGATGGAACTAAATAGTATAAAGCTAATTTTTTCCCCATCGACTACTACCATTTAGACAAGGGTTTAGCAAAAAGTCCCCGCCCCTACCCCTCTTGCTCCCCCCCCTGTGCCCCCCCAAACATGAAAAGTGTAAGGGTTTCGTAAATCGCTTCTATCTCGATTACTAAACAACATATCGGATTGCAATTTTTTTTATTCTCTTTGCTGTAACATTGTATACAATTAATGTCCAGTTAACTTTCGTCGTAACTTTTACCGTTTGTTTGTAATTCGTATGATAAGGTAAAAATTTGTATATTTTTTGGCAAGTAATTTTACTTTTTGTCACATAACTTTTTACGCCGACATTTTATGAAAAAATATTTCCAACAAAAGTTGTAGCTCCTATTATTACCTTTAAAATGATATAAAATAGTACTTACTTTGTTGGAGATCTAGCGAGATTATCATGGCGGGTTCGGTCGAGGTGGGGCCGGCCGGCGCGGCGTTGCAATGCAAATATTGTTGTATAGTGAGTGTTTTTTATTTATTTTTAAGGTACACTATTGCATTTTCTATAAATAAAACTAATCGAGTCTCGGTGAAACCAAAATTCCTCACTTTTTAAATTTGTTTCAAATAATAATAAGTATTCAGCGAAAATAGGTATTATAAATAGTTTTTGGTTTGAAAATGCATGTAATATTTTTTAAAGGTGTTATTTTAGAACAAAATAATTGCGGTATCTTAATTTTATGATATCCTAAACTTCCATGAGAAGTTCTTCATTTTCCTCGACTTCAACCAAAGTTACATTGCTGCATGATTCGTCACAGCTCCCGCACATTTCTGTGCAATCAAGTGATGCTTTAAAGCAGCTACAATTATTTTTGCAAGCCTTTTTGCAGTTGCAGGAAACTAAGTTTATAACTTCTTCAGGTGCCGGTGGTTTTTTTGAGTGCATTGGGTACAGCATGTTGTCAGTTAAAATCCATCCCCAGTCCGTAGAGCTGATTTCCTTATCTCCGATCCATTTTTGAATCTGATAGTATGTTCGATAGGCGTGTTGTTCAGCAGCACCAGATGTTGGAGGGAGGGATGCCATGTTAAATTTGGATTTTAATGACATTTTCGCAACAGCTTTAAGGTACATTGAATATCTACTGTCATTCAGACTTGCAGACCTTGTGCATCCATATAGTTTCAAGACAAAAGCCTCTCCTACCACTTTGAGAATAATTTTTGTCTGCCTGTTTTTCATAAAACTGTAAAACTTTTGTGCAGAGATCATTTGATGAACTTAGCAATTTATACGCGTTAATTTTGCCTTTGCCGAATAAATAAGACGTGGTATCACATCCTGTGATAGCATGCAAAAATAATATCACATCCTTCATATCACCAATCTCTTCACGAATCTTGCTGATGTCATACGTTGATGGTGTGCCAGAGGGTTTGTGAAAGAATAGTCGCACATTTTGACGCTGTAGTAGCCCTAACAATAGAACGAAAAGATCAGTATCCTGTCCGACAACAACTACAGGCCTCCCACTTTGAATCTGGGAAATATCTATTGCTCTTCTGACCACTTCAGTATCTGCATCTTCCTCCGCCACAATGGTTGGAATGTTTGCTTCATTAAGCTTTTGAGAGAGCTGTTCAATAAGCTGGCTTTTGTTTTTTGGATTTGCCAAAAATTCATTTTGCTTCACAGAGCACTCCATATTAACGTTGAATTTCATTTCTAGAGATGTTTTTTTACTTCTTCGCATAGGTTCGACCCCTTTTGTGGTGGGATAGTCAGGATACCCATCGAACACAACATGACAATCTTTCCCATACCGTTTCATTACAGTGTCAACATACTTCTCTATGATGCTGCTATATGTTACTTTGTCAGGCCAAATAACACTGTGCAAAAGATACCCTCCATCTACTACATATATTTTTGGGGGCAAATTCTCAAAAACTTCGTTGCTAACTGTCCATTTTTCAAATATTTTCATAAGACTTGATTTATTTCCCTTTCTTATCATTTTATTGTTTTCAAATAAAGACAGAGGGTATGGGCTGAGTTCATAGTTGAAGTATTGTTTGAGATTATTTGTTCCTTGAGACATACAAATAACCCTATTAAACAGCTGATCAGGATTAATTGGCACTTCTTCAGATCTCACATTTATGCCACTTACTACGGAGCCTATAGTTTTAACTTTATTTTTTCTTTTCAATTTAACATCTGCAAAATTATTTCCTTGATGTCTTTCAAGCAGTTCATTCCTACATCATACGCTTAATCGCAGTTTACACCCGAACTTGTCACTACTAGACCAGAGGATAAAGACATTAAATCTTTGCTCTGTCGGAAAGGATTATGGGTACGCAGCCATCCGAGAAATTTACTAATATCTTGCAAGTCCCTTTCTCTTCTAATGCATCTTAGTTCAGTGTGCTGTTCGTTAAACTGAGTCAAGCAGCCAGAGAACTTCTCGAAAGCCTCACAAATTTGTAGGGATCCAGGAGCGCAAGCAATGAACTTGGTTAGCGTCCTCTCGCTTAATCCTCGTCCATGAGTAAGCCCACCTATGGATTTTGATGATCGCATTAATGACTGCTCTATGGTCATGTCCGTCCAGATACCGGTAAAAATCCATCTGTACGCCGAACTGTAAAGAAACCTTTATTGACGAACCTTTCGAAGTCTTCATTTGACATTTTCGTTTGTACACTCAACATTTGTTGTAAGTATATTTGTGCGGATTTGGCGTAGAGCAAATGTTCAGCAGCATGGAAATACGGTATCATTTGCTTGACTGTATTAATGTGCAAATTCCAATCGCCGATTCTCTCTGCCAGAATAAAGTCTAGAACCAAATTCACCAATTTAAACTCTTGTAGCCACAATTTTGAAGTTCTACTAGTTGAAACCAAAGCTTCATACACTTCTTCTAGTCTTGTCATTATTTCATTTATTTTACAATCTCTTATGGCGTCTTCAACAGTTGTTTGTTTGTTTATTGTTTGGTTATGAATATCCTTAAAGTCGTTTGTAATCATTTCTTTAAGAGATGAACATTCCTCGAATAGCAGTAAATCAAAGCTGCCTGGATCATCATGTGAGCTCTATAAGACCTTGCGTAAGCATGTCCTGACATAAGGTGAGGAATCATTGATTTTCCATAAACAGATGTCCACATTTCTTCGATTCCACTACCTTCCATAAACTTTTCTAAGCAACCAAGGAGACTCATTAGAAGATGGAATCCGCCTAGTCTGACGATTACTCTAGATATTTCACTTTCTGTAGAAGAACTTGCAACAATGTCTACTGCTTTCAGGAAAAGTGGTTGGTCAAATGTCACAATACACGGCTGGCCAGCTAACTTGCTTTCTTTAGAAGCGTAACTAAGGGCAGAGTAAATAGCAGTCGGATTTCCTGGATCTATGTTTATAAAAGGCAAAGCCAGTACATAAGATGGTTCTAGGTTTTGTCTACCATCGTAACAGTTTCGCATGTATCCAGACCATCCAGGTAGTGAAACTGGCACAAAAGCAAAAGTACATAACCAAAGCATGTTACGAGCTGAGACTAAGCATTGGGTGGGCATATTTTCAGAAATGTTTTCTATTGTTAAGGACTTTAAGCCACTTTTCGCCTTTTTAGTATACATTAAAACTGGGACATCGAATTTACCTTCAAAGTCGCATGTCTTGACAAACTTTGGAACTCGGACATCACTCGACACAACTGTTTTTGGAGTCACAGGATTACAATAAATCCGAGGAACTGGCTATTTTAGGAGCCAGTTCCTGTTGGATTTACAAAATAGCCAGTTCCTGTTGGATTTACAAAATGGTCACAAACACTCAAACCGGGCGAAGCCGAACTAAAAGCCACCCGCAGGGCCTAGCAGCAAAGTGAATAACTATTATTTCACGTTCACGATTTCCACTAGTACTACAAAGGGCACAGGACAGGCTAGGATAAGTCAGGATGTGAGGGAACAAGTTCCGACATCAGAGTGTCGCGGAGCGACGCAGGGATGGTGCGCACCAAGCATTCACGGTTGATATCTGGCGTTTACTAGCCATAAAGTACACATTAAAATATATCATTTTAAAGGTAATAATAGGGGCTACAACTTTTGTGGGAAATATTTTTTCATAAAATGTCGGCGTAAAAAGTTATGTGACAAAAAGTAAAATTACTTGCCAAAAAATATACAAATTTTTACCTTATCATACGAATTACAAACAAACGGTAAAAGTTACGACGAAAGTTAACTGGACATTAATTGTAGATAATGTTACAGCAAAGATAATAAAAAAAATTGCAATCCGATATGTTGTTTAGTAATCGAGATAGAAGCGATTTACGAAACCCTTACACTTTTCATGTTTGGGGGGGCACAGGGGGGGAAGCAAGAGGGGTAGGGGCGAGGACTTTTTGCTAAACCCTTGTCTAAATGGTAGTAGTCGATGGGGAAAAAATTAGCTTTATACTATTTAGTTCCTTCAACTGTTGTTCTACGACACAGGCTGACTGGACTATATGTCTTGCGGTATGAAAGCGACATGCGTGTATGAGTGAGACAACATGAGTTACATATAAAACGGTATGATTGTTGTTCATTCATTCTCTTTACCATTTGACTTCCTACTAAGCGCCATTGTACATATCTCGGAATAAACATCAATATACTACCTACGTCTTATTATTTCGAATACACTGTTATGAAGTACTTTCTTGAATTATAACTTCCCACCCCTGTATGATTATTTCCGTCATCAGGTACTAAATATTTTATACCAGTTGCCAAAAGTTGGCAACATTTGCGAAACGTTTTGATTGGCCCGGATTTCGGGAGGGGGCCGAGCAGCCCTTTCGACGGGGCGGAGAGCCCTGGCGCCTTCTTCTGGGTTTAACTGTGGTGAGGGACGGTTCTTGGTGCATATTGCCGACCGCCTTTTTGATTCCAACATTTGTTTGGGACACGTAATTCAAAATATAGTTAAATTTGGATATTTAAATCAACTCGGTGGTGTTCCCGGACGAGATCCTCGGCCCAGATGCTTCCCGTGACAGTGTAACGTACGTAAAACTTATATAATTATGTGTTATCATTCAACCCCCTTATTATATTTTAAAATCATTAACCTTGAGTTCACAAAGAGATTAAAAGCTTTTCCTAGAAGCGTCGAGTCATTAATAAATTCACCAATTATTTAAAAGCGACAAGAGATCTTTTCATTTATTAAAAAACCTTTCTATAATTATACTAACAATAAAGCGACAGTCGTTTTGAATCAAATCCCAAACGAACTGAAAACACGACATCCCTGAGGGACGCTAGCCGGAGGTTTGTATTATAATTTGGTTTCTGTAAGTATTTAAATTGAACCATTGTTGTTGTGTCATTGTGATTATTAATTTGTACCTGTTCGTAACAAGGCGGTTCGAGCCCGTCGTTATGTAACACTGTCGCTTCCAACTCGGGGCTAGATTTGGTTCATTATGGTTGTCGCTTTCTTTGATTTTTTTTTTCATAACTCCACGCTGTTTTTCGTGATGTATGTACTATAAAATATGTATGTATATAATAATCATTTTTCCCATTTAAATGTATAGGTAAATAAGTGATTTTGAATTGTGTTAAAACCCCCGCGTTTTAAATGCCGTTATCTTGAAGGCCGCGTCTACACATTTTTCAAAGGCCGCCATTTAGCCGCTGGTAGCCTTTTAAAAATTAATCGAAGTCACCGCGTGACAATCCACACGTGTTTAACAATCGAATCATGTGCTTCGCGTTTATGTTTGGTCTGCGAGAAATTGATCCACGCGTTTGGTGTTAGAAACGCGTCGTTTTTTGGAAACAGCGACATTTTAAACTATTAGCGTCCATTTTGATCCACGTGTTTTCAAACGCCAATAAAGCAAAGCCAGCATCTCACAAGTGTTCGAGGACTATTTTCAAAAAAGTTCACGTGTGTTTTCGAACGTCGCCATTTTGTCGGTCGCAACTCCGAATTTAAAAACCAGCACGTGTTTTGACCGTTAAATAAATCACACGCGCCGTATGTTGAAAAGCTTCGTTTTGTTTTACGCGATTTTTGAAACAAAAATGTTACTGAAACCTCAGAATTAGATAATACCAAAGCTATTTAAGGTCTAAGATATTTTAGTCAGCGATTCGTGAGTGAAATAATATTATTGACTTGGCGTTGCTGCGACGTCATTTATTTGAACGTCATTTATTTTGGTTTTAAATAACCTAAAGTTTAAATATGCTTGAAATGGCTTTAGACATATTTGATGACTGCATATTGTGAACTTCTGCAAAAAACGGCGTGGTGGTTATTGGTTAGTTAGTTCTTTAACAAATTTTCCTTTAGTAAATGCAGCTCGCATACGCCAATAAATTGTGTGACCTAAGATTTAAATTTGATCGACGTTTAAATATATTTTAAACACATTTTGAATAATATCAAGACGTTCTAGTTAAAAATCCTACAAAAAGCCGTCAACCTCGGTAAACGGTCGAAAGCAGGTATATTCCTATGGACAATGGTTATGTTGGGTTCCTTTGGAGACAATAGCTCAATAAGACCATAGTCTGAAGGGCTGAAAAATGCACTGTTAGGCATAAACCTTTTTTTCATAGGCAAAGAATTTGTTTCAAATATCGGAAAGTACCTACGTAGTCTGTGCAGCGTGAAGATATTTTTAGTAGGTATTTAACGATATTAACTTCCTTTATGAAATAGTGGCAAATAGATGCGATTATTTTTAGAATAACGGCCATTAGTTTAAAAACAGAAATTGACCAGTCTCAGAGTGTATTGAGACCATATGTTAGCGTTATCTTCGTTGAAAAGAGCCGATGATTTAGAATGGTAAAATAATATTTACCTATTAAAAACAGATTTTTAACAGTTAAAATAACGACAGCAATAAAATTTAATCGAGTTCAATTCTCGAATTGATTTGCCAGTGAGATATAATTTTTAGTGTTCAATGATACTGCCTTCCTTATAGGATATAAATACCTACCAGTTCGAATCTGGAATAATTATAATGCATAACACACCGACGTAATCACCTTACTTCGTCGCGGGTTCGATTCCTTGCGAAATTATATATCTCCGTATCCATGCCGATCTCTCTAACGAAGAGTAGAAACCTATTAACGATTAGATAAATATGTTTAGTAAAATAAGCTTCACACAGGAGACACTGAGGAAAATAATTTCCTTTAGTACTTATGTCATCTTAGGGGATGCTACGTGGAGGGTCTTTTTAAGGAAAGGAAGGAGAGGAAGGAAAGAGGTATGAAGGGCTGATCGAAATATGGTGGTCAGCGTCCAGGAGTGATAGGCATAGGAATTCCTCTTTCCAAATTGCGGTTCCTCGCGATCCGTCCTGCCATGCGGCAGGTAGTCTAGACCCAGTCCGACCTTATCCCATGGACTCGGGCACTTGTAGCGAATAAAGCGATACCAAACATGGCGAATCTCTTAACAGGATTATTTATAACTGAGGCGCTGGTTATACAATAGATAGTTCAGGGGCAGCGGTACCCATGCCCGCAACCTCAAATTGATACGACAACGAAGTCTATGAAAACGGAAGTACGATAGCTATTTTTTTTATAGATGAATATAATCGGTATCTGTTAATATTAATGTATAGGTATTACTATTAATTAATTATTTTACGATTTTGAGATTTTAAGCTCACGATAGAACAAGTGCCTAGATTTATTCAACTAACGGTGTAGATTGATCGCATAGAAATCAATAGATGTTAATTGAAATTAAAGTTATTATTTGAAATAATGAGGATAAAGAGCGAACTAATTTACAGGTATTTGATAAGTTGATACAAGAAGAGCAAGATGGAATTCAACTAGAATGTTGGCCCATACCAATTAGAAAATTCTCCAAAGAAAATCAAGTTGGAATACAAGTGGAAAATTATTTCTTCAAATAATTTTTAAATTTATTTGTTTGAGTAGAGTTTCGCGCTAAGCGACGGACGTGAATCATGTTTTGATTGATTAACCATTTAAATGGTTTTGTAGGAACCGGAGAAATCAACGTATTATGAAATTTACACTACACACATCCACACATACATTCAACACGCAGCACTGTTTTGAAGGGACGCTTTTGAAATAGTGTGTACACACACACCTACATTATATCTTTTCGGAGTAATTAACCGGATTGATAAAAACACACACCTACATTATATCTTTTCGGAGTAATTAACCGAATTGATAAAAACACTTCACATTTTTTACTATTCAACTATATCATACAATACTTTTATTGTATTTTATGGTAACAATTACCTAATATTATGAACATTGCAGTACTCTGGTGAGAGTAACGCGGGTCATTGATACCCTCGTTATTTTGATTTGAGTTTGTCTTGTTTAACTCGTACAAAAACAAGATGGCGCCCCGTGGCATAGCCCGCGTAAATGAAGTGGAAAAGCGATACTATTTTATGATATCTTTCATTATTATCATTGTTGTCATCATTAAAAAAATACTATAATGCGCTGACTAGGTACAATAACTTTAAACATTGCCTTAAAACGCAATAAATCGACGACAATTATATTACAGTGAATGTGATAAAATCTGAGGTATTATTAATGTGTGTCTAAAGAAATCTCGGAGTCCGCCCGTTTCTGACGACAATTTAAGGTATTATTAATGTGTGTCTAAAGAAATCTCGGAGTCCGCCCGTTTCTGACGACAATTTGAGGTATTATTAATGTGTGTCTAAAGAAATCTCGGAGTCCGCCCGTTTCTGACGACAATTTGAGGTATTATTAATGTGTGTCTAAAGAAATCTCGGAGTCCGCCCGTTTCTGATGACAATCTGAGGTATTATTAATGTGTGTCTAAAGAAATCTTGGAGTCCACCCGTTTCTGCTGACAGTTTAATTTTAAGGGGGATCACTGCGGTGTTCCAAATAGTGTCCTAAATTATACCTACGTTAGAATCTTATAAGATTTCTGACGCTATGTGGGTCACTAAAGGACTTTGATTTTATGTTGTCTGTTTTATTATCTGTTTTGTTTTAATATGTCGTTAACCAGTGATCCGTACTGTTAAAAAGTGGACACTGACTTCACTGAGCCATTACCTGTTCTTTAAAAGGGGGTTGAATGTGCTTTGTGTTCTACGACATACGCCAATGCATACATCACGACATCTAATGTGGAGTTAGTTACCTTACGCTTTGATCTCTTGTTGCTTATACAACTACTGATCAGATAATTTTGCTTGCTCTATGTGCCTTGATGCCTAAGTGTTTGTACTTTTCTAATAATTTTGTAATTTTATTTCATGTTGACACTTCTCTTCTGCTGAGGATCCCGACTATTCCTCTAGACGCCCTGATGGACATTACACACTGACTTGCGCTGCCTAGAAAACTGCGTGTCACGAAGTTCCTGCCCGGCCACTTCGACATGTTGATTTTGCTGACTATTTGATACTTTATGTGTATTGTAAACTATATAACTTATTGTAAACTGTACAACTTTTTGCCTAGGTTTTTAATGCTGAATCTCTATGTGAACGATTTTTTTTGTAAAGTGTATTGAGGGAATTCTTTGAAGGGTAGATTCAAAAAACCTTCGTTACGACTGCGGTTTTTTGCTGGTGTTTTCGGGGATGTGTTATGAAGTACTTTCTTGAATTATAACTTCCCACCCCTGTATGATTATTTCCGTCATCAGGTACTAAATATTTTATACCAGTTGCCAAAAGTTGGCAACATTTGCGAAACGTTTTGATTGGCCCGGATTTCGGGAGGGGGCCGAGCAGCCCTTTCGACGGGGCGGAGAGCCCTGGCGCCTTCTTCTGGGTTTAACTGTGGTGAGGGACGGTTCTTGGTGCATATTGCCGACCGCCTTTTTGATTCCAACATTTGTTTGGGACACGTAATTCAAAATATAGTTAAATTTGGATATTTAAATCAACTCGGTGGTGTTCCCGGACGAGATCCTCGGCCCAGATGCTTCCCGTGACAGTGTAACGTACGTAAAACTTATATAATTATGTGTTATCATTCAACCCCCTTATTATATTTTAAAATCATTAACCTTGAGTTCACAAAGAGATTAAAAGCTTTTCCTAGAAGCGTCGAGTCATTAATAAATTCACCAATTATTTAAAAGCGACAAGAGATCTTTTCATTTATTAAAAAACCTTTCTATAATTATACTAACAATAAAGCGACAGTCGTTTTGAATCAAATCCCAAACGAACTGAAAACACGATATCTCTGAGGGACGCTAGCCGGAGGTTTGTATTATAATTTGGTTTCTGTAAGTATTTAAATTGAACCATTGTTGTTGTGTCATTGTGATTATTAATTTGTACCTGTTCGTAACAAGGCGGTTCGAGCCCGTCGTTATGTAACAACACCCTGTACTTAGATCACCATAATCAGAGGAATCTGGATCCATCAAAGGGAGTCCAGAAATCATGAGATAACTGGCCACGGTCATCACACATATATAATAATAATAATAATATATATCTTTATTTAATTAAATTGGCAACATTACAACTAAAAAAGTACACATTCAATGTAGATTACATCGGTACAAAAAAATTAACAAATAGAAAGTAATGTAAGAACGGTTATACAGAAGTAGCATAATTAAACAATATTTTTAGTTGATCATAGCCTGCCTCACTAGGTTGAACCTGTATTGAGGCAGAATTTATTGTTAAAAGTTTCTTACAATTTTATCTATGGTTTTTTATACAAGTATAATGTAGATTTCTATACAGCAAAAACTTTATTTGAGTTTACATCATTGTTTGCATATACACAATACAAAAACTGCAAGGTTAATACTACAATAATAACTGTCAATGACAGGGCGTTTGGGTGAGGGCACCAGTATAGGCTCGGTCGTTAGAATATATCCATATTTTAACATATTTTTTAAACTCTTTCTGTGTTTGACTCAGTTTGATGTTTTCTGGGAGAATGTTAAATATTTTCGTGGCAAAGTATCTAAAGCTACGTTGACCAAAGGTGGAAGAGAGCGCTGGTCTTTATTGGAGTTACGTGTAAATCTTAAGTTTATTTTTTTTCGTAAAGCACATGTTTGTTTTTAAAGAGATGTATGAGGATAGTTTTTACATAGATTTGTCGAACATCAAATACTCTCATTGTTTTGAAAATTAGGTCACTGTTTGCAGTTAGAGGAAGTTTGAGAATAATTTTCATGATTGTTTTCTGCGCCTTTTCTACAGGATCTAGAGCTGATGAAGTGCCCCCTCCCCATGCAATGATACCATACTCAATGATAGATTGGGTGATTGCAAAATAAATCGTTTTTAGGAGTTGTAAGTTAAGAAAGTTCCTTATGGATCTGAAGAAGTGTATTGTTTTTCTAATTTTATTTGCAATGATCTGGGTGTGTAGGTTCCATTTGAGGTATGGGTCAATGGTGAGGCCGAGGTACTTCATCTGTGAAGTGCGCTCTATACTGGGGCACTCACTGCATTCATTGGAATTCGTACAGCTATGAATTTTTATGAAGTAATCATCATTAGGTTGGCCTGTAGTATTGATGCTTGAAGTAACATATTTTGTTTTCTTCGTGTTAAGGGTAAGTGTGTTGATATCTAACCATTTTTTAATGAAGTTAATATTTTCTTCAGCTTTTTTAAATACAGCTGACCAATTTTTGTCTTCGAATAATAAGACAGTATCGTCTGCAAAGCTAACAATGTGTCCCTGAATTTCAAGGTTGCAAAAGTTGTTAATATACATATACAGTAAGAACAGAGTCGGTCCCAAAACGCTTCCTTGTGGAATTCCATAGTCAGTTGAACGCTGATTACTGAGGGTATTCTGTATTTTAACCTGCTGTTGGCGTCCATTTAGGTAGCTTTTGAAGAAATTTAGCTCTTTGTCTGTAATGCCGATTTTCTCTAGTTTTTTAATTAGTTTTAAGTGCGATATTGTATCAAAAGCCTTAGAAAGGTCTAAAAAGATTGAAATACATTTATTTCCTTTATCAAGGCTTTTTACAATGAAGTCTGTCACACTAGCAATGGCATCTGATGTACTTTTGTTTTTTTGAAATCCATATTGATTATTTGAAAGTATTTTATGACTCTCGATAAAGTTTAAAAGTTGTGCATTAATGAGGTTTTCAAAAACTTTAGACAAGCTATTTAGTAGAGTAATTGGTCTATAGTTGTTGATATCTGTCTTGTTTCCAGATTTGTAGATGGGAATTACGATACTCTGTTTTAGGTTAGAGGGGAAGTAGCCCTGTGCAATGCTTAGGTTTATAAGGTATTCCAGTGGCAATGTAATCTCTGAAGACAGCATTTTAAGGATTTTGGTCGTAATTTCATCTGGTCCAGCGGAATAAGTGTTTTTTAGAGATTTAATTGTACTGAGAATTTCTTCTTTTGTTTTATTTTTTTTTTATTTTTTTTATTTGCTTGATCCTCGGAATTGGTAGATTGGGTGAGTCCACCCTTGGGGATTTGAGAAGCAAGATTTGGACCAATGTTAATAAAAAAATTGTTTACATGATCAGCAACGAGTTTAGGATTTTTTGTGGTTTCAACAATATGTCCATCAATAGAAAGTTTATTTATGTTTTGTTTCTATTTTGTAGTTTGTGAGTTTGTGGCTTCTCTTAGTATTTCCCATATTTTTTTGGGATTGTTGTTACTTTCTTTAATTTTTTCTGAGTAGTAAATTTCTTTTGCTTTTCTGATAACGTTACAACACATGTTTCTATATCTTTTATAGTAGTTGGATGTTATTTGGTCATATGGATTATCTTTGGTTTTTTTGTGTAGCATGTTTCTTTTGTGTATGCAATTAATAATGGAGTGGTTAATCCAAGGTTTCAGGGGTTTCAGTTTATTAGTTATGTTTTTGGTCAACGTAGTAGAATGGTTGTGTAATTCGTTTTTAAAATAGTTAACAAAGTATCCATGCGTCCTCTGATTGTTTAATTCGGAAGAGTTCGTACCAGGATTTGTTCTTAAAGTGTTTTATTAGGTTTTGAAAATTGATTTTATTGTATGCTAAAGGCAGGTTACATTTATTTATTTTGGTAGCTGTTTGTATGGCGAAAATTGTTGAATAATGATCCGTGATTGTTGATTTGTAGACAATACTTTTGGATGGTTTTTTGGACTTTACCATAATGTGGTCAATGCATGATATAGATCCATTTGTCGTTCTTGTTGGTGAGTTGACGGTACTTACTAATCCATGAAATTCTAGAATGTTAATATAATCTTGGCTTTGGTGGTGTTGGTTGCCCGGTAGTATATTGATATTTAATAGTATATTATATATTGATATTATTATAATGTTTTTAGCATTGGAGAGATTTGAAAGTATGCAACTGAGACTGTTTAGGAAAGGCGTAATGTTACGAAACGATGGCGAGCGGTATATAGCCAGGATTACAGTATCATTGTTGTATATTATTTGCGTGCAACTTGCATTCTGAATTTTTAGTTCGGTTACTGTAAAGTTTTGATTATTTTTTGTGTATACAACAATTCCATCGTTCTGATTATCAAAAATAGTTGAATTATGCGATGTGTAGTTTTTTATGATTTTAGGTGTATATGTGTTTGACAACCAGCATTCGGTCAGGATGATTATGTCGAAATCGACATTTATGTGGTGAAGTTGTATTAAGAGTTCATCAAAGTTTTTATTTATAGATCTTATGTTTTGATGCATAATTTTGGTAAAGATACCATTCTCAATCAGGCGTTTACATAGATTAGTGTCTGAAGTTGTGTAAGACAGGTTTTGGTTATGCATTTCCTCATCTAAATATTCCATTGTGAAAGGCATGTTGAAAAAGTAATTTTACAAAAAAAATTGTTTATTTGTTTATGGGAGCTCCACTGTCCATGGCAATAACCGGGAGTTTCACCCTAGTTATAGATGAATTTGCTAAATGAATAATTATTATTGTTGTAGATCGAAACAATATGTTTAAAGTTTCTCCTTACCATTTGATAATGAAGGGTGATCAGGGCAATAACTAACCGGAAGTGGAGCTCTCCAGAAACAACTAAACCATTTTTATCAGATCATCAGCATGTTTAATGTAGATGATTTTTTCTCCTTCTTTTTTTCTAATCATAATTTTTGAATCTTTGTACCACACATAATTAAATCCCGTTTCTTTCGCCTTTGATTTTGTTCTCCATAGAAGATCTTTGTAATAAGGACTGAGAATTTTGCTGATGTAGATTCGTTGACTTCCTGGATCCTGCGAGGTGGTTGAGTTTAAAAGTTTCCTGTTTGTGAGAAGTTGGTATCTCTTTTGTCGATTGTTTAGTTTAACATGAAATTTCGGGGGTACTCCCGGTCATTTATCAGAGATCCTCTTCACTTCCACGTTATCTTCTCCTTTTATATCAACTCCTGCAATTGAAGCCACCCGTTTTATAGCATCAAAGGTCTGCTCTTCATTTTTTGGAATGAGGCCGGCAAACTCCAGTGAATCATCTTGTGATCTTTCATCAACTTCCGCCAATTTGACTTCTAGGCACTTTATTTGTTTGTCCTTTTCTGCAAGTGTATTCCTCAGTGACTCTACTTCAGAAACCAATTGAGTAATGGTTTCCATTTTAACAATTAGATCGTCATATTGTCGGCTGATGAAATCTCTCGAGTTTCTACTCTCTAGGTTTTTCATCTTCAATTTTTTTTATAATCGCCAAATTAAAAGCTTCCAGTTTTGTTACCATTTTTTTTTCCATTTTCTCGATTAACATATCAATTTGAGAAGATACATCTGTGTTCGGGCTCGTTGACATGGGCATTTGTCCTTTGCTTCGAAGGTTTTTGTCAGCAGACATTTTTTGTTTTTTTGTTTTAGTGTTCTTTGTAGTAGGAAAGGTTGAACACTGGCACTACTACTCTATGTTATTATTGTATTATTTCTATGTTGTTATTGTGTCTGACGTTTGGTATATTTATGTCAAAAACGAAGAGTTTGGACACTTAAAACTCACAGATAACTCTGGTTTAGTGCTATTATTTGAATAACGAATCACTAGTTACGTATTTTTAGCTCAGATTTAAGTTTTAACACTAATTTCAATTAAAAATAATTTCAATATAAACTGTCGACAGTCAACTTGCACAAAGAAATAAAGTGGTTTTAAACAAAGAACTTTTTACATTTGTATAATGTCAGCCACAAGATTTTCTTCGATAAGTTAGAGTTATTTAAACTTTTTTTGTCATTCATATATGTTTGAAGGAGATGTAAGATAATAAACGTACGTGTCCTTTGGGGGGTGCAGAAATACGTTCACCGTTTGTCTCATTTCAATTCGACGGCCGCGTCGGCGTAGTCAAGCGGAAGGCTCTTGACTCTTGACTCCCAATCCGAAGGTCGTGGGATCGAATCACGGCGTGGGCAAATAAATATTATTTAAATTATTTTATTTCACAATTTATTTATTTAAAATAATTTGTAGTATATTTGCAGCACGTTCCAGGAAGACCTTAGTATTGCCTTGGTGTAAGACCATCATTCAGAATTGAAAAGTTGCTTGAAATGGAATTAGCCGCGTTTGGTAACCAGTATGAATAGCCAGGCACTTCCCCACCTTCCTTGTTCTCATCTCCTTCCCCTCCTCACTACCTTCAGCCTCACAACATACCCCAATTGGGGATGCCATAGTCTCACTGGCTCCAGACTAAGACTGGCAGCTGAGACTCTTGTGTGGTATTACTATAAAAAAATAAAAATAACTGTTCATATTTTTTTTCAAGCTGCAGCATTAATGCCTTTTGTAATTTTGGAATTCACTATCGATATTATCCTTGTTACCATATTCCATACTTTCAAAATTATTATCACGGCAACTAGAATTGTATGGGTCTACGGAGTCGTCACGGTGCGGTGTGTGAGAGAGATGCAAGAAAATGATCATTTTTTTCCTTTGAAGGAACTAGACCATTAGATTGGAAAAGAAGTGTGTGGAGTTTAGAGATGCAATCTGCGCTGGGCTTAGGAGTAGGTATAAAGTTATAGATTAAGGATTAAGTGGTAGATTTTATGTATTTCTTTTGCATTAACAATTTCATCATTTGACGAATTTTATACATATTTTAGATTAATAATTAAACTAAAAATTAAGTAACAACACAACTTAACTTTGTATATGTGAAATAATACTCTTCAAAACAAAATGGGTGGTGGATATCTATGTGCAACCAAAGAAATTCACTATTTTTTTTTGTTTTGAGATGTATAACTAAACTACCATCGGTAATGCGGCTGGGAAAAATGATCCTATTATTAAATAACTTTTCTATTATTAGATATTTTTCGACGATTTAAAAATGTAATTATTACATAACTAAATAATAAATATAATAAATAGTAATAAATAATATATAATAATAAATAGTATGTTTATTATTGGTCACGTCACGTGTTAATGCGCATTTAATTTTTTTTTAAATATACAGGTAATTTACTTTTATGAAACTGATGTCACCTGAATGAAGAGAATCTTGCCTTTAACTCAAAGATCTTGAGTGATTAAAGGGTTACTTGATTAAAGGAAATAAACTTCGTTCGATCTTAGTCCGTAGTACGTGGATTGCTCCCCTACCTGAGGGTTGGAACCGGTTCAAAGAGCATGAACAGTTTTAGGACATCTTCCTTGGTGATAAAAGTGGGATGTTAACATCGCATATTTTTTTGGTTATCCCTCTCTAACAAATATCCTCTATTCTATCAAGTCTCATCTAAAATAGTCTCCTTCCATTCAACATTTCATCTCTTCTAAATCCAAACTCGATTCAATCTTCCGCATTTTGGGACATTTTCCTTGGTGATAAAAGTGGGAACTTAACATCGCAAATTTTTTGGTTATCCTCTCTTTAACAAATATCCTCTATTCTATCAAGTCTCATCTGAAATAGTCTCCTTCCATTCAACATTTCATGTCTTCTAAGTCCAAACTCTATTCAATCTTCCGCATTGTTTTTAATTTTGCCCATTTAAATAAAATTATTATATAAATTCGCCTCACTCTTTCCATAGTTTCAAATGATGGACTAGAACACCCTTGAAGGATGAAAGCCAGAAATATTTAAAAAAAAGCGATACCGCAATATTATAATTTCAATCTATTTTGGATAATAAACAAGAAATTGCCAAATTCTGAGTGCAACGAGGTGTTTCGATTAGTCAGTCGTCTCAGCGGCGCTCGGCGGTGGACTCCCTGAGGATTGCGATAACAGATGGGGTCTTAAGGTTTCCGCCAGTTGAACTGTTCGTGCCATGGTATATTATGCGGCGAGGAGAGGCAAGGCAATGATAATATGAGATATATTGTGCTTCAGAAGGATAATCTGTTTGGAGAGTACAGGTATGCAATTACTGCAAGGTATTCTAATTAAGAAGAAACATTATGACTTTGTTCCACATGTTTAGTAGGGAAATGATATCACCCTACTATGATGGACAGTCTCAGACGGTTACATTACATTACTTAGCTAAGATAATTATATCAGCTAAATTAGGGGTGAATCATAAAATAAGTGGAACCGTATTGTTTATAATTTAAACTTTTACAATGGAATTCAAGAACTTTTGCAATTTTCAAAAATATGTATTTGAAAGGTCACAGAGTTATTGATTTATTAACTAGAAATTTTAATAATATAAATTGCATTAAATTTTCATATATTGCCTTTGTTAGAAGTCAACTTGAGTATAATTCTTCCGCCTGGAACCCACATTATAATATTCGTGTACAAGCTGTTGAAATAATAAAAAACAAAGTCTTAAGTTTTTCTTATTTTTAAAATTGATATTCCTGCAATTATGTTGAACTACAACACTATTTTGAATGATATGAATGTGCTTAAATTGTGATAGAAAATGATTTTCACTGACTCCCTTTTACAATATAAAATTTTAAATGATGTAGTTATTGCTTGCATTGATAAGCTTCCGGATTCCACTACATAATACTAGAAGTCGGGATTTCTTTCATATGTATTCCTCGTTGTACAGAATACTAATGGAGGGAAATAATTAAACGAAAACAGGGGACGCCTTATATGTATCTTTAATTAGATATTGTCACCGAGGCAGTTCGGTTATGTACCATAAATAATTTTTACTATTCATTCAAAAACCCCCAAAAAGGGCGTAAATCAATTAATAAATTTACTGATAATGAGGAATCTGGTTTCGAGTTTTTAAATTATTTTAATATTAACTGTAAAGCGTATAGTAGGTATTTTAGATTGGAAAAAAAAGTGGCAATGAAACTTTAAAGAGAACATAAACTGTACTTGCGGAATCTAATAATTCGTGTGATGACGAATAATAAATGTTGACCAATCGTGGCTTAATAAAGGAAATACATAAATCCTTGGGGAGTAACCCATTCTTGAAATATCTTGAACTCCGACTAAATCCACTTACAAATGAGCGGCGTATCCCCATAACCCTGACCCGAGAAGATAAGGTACTCTGAACGTGTGCCTGGGCACAGTTGCCCTGTGCCCTGCCTAGCATCATGGTTGCCCTTTAGTCACCACATTTTAGTCATAAAACGCCTGCAAATGCGTTTAAATCTTCACGGACGGTTTGTAGTCATCAGATTTTAGTCATAAAACGCCTGCAAATGGATTTATGTTTGCACTGACGGCTTGTAGTCACCACATTTTAGTCATTAAACGCACGCAAAATGAGTTTATATCTGCATTGACGATTTGTAGTCACCACATTTTAGTCATTAAACGCTTGCAAATGGATTAATGTTTGCACTGACGGCTTGTAGTCACCACATTTTAGTCATTAAACGTACGCAAAACGAGTTTATATCTGCACTGACGGTTTGTAGTCACCACATTTTAGTCATAAACGCCTGCAAAATGAGATTATATCCGCATTGACGGTTTGTAGTCACCACATTTTAGTCATTAAACGCATGTAAAACGAGATTATATCTGCACTGACGGTTTGTAGTTACAACATTTTAGTCATTAAACGCATGCAAAACGAGATTATATCTGCACTGACGGTTTGTAATCACCACATTTTAGTCATAAAACGCCTGTAAAACGAGATTATATCTACCCAAACGGGTTGGTTATTCCAAAAATGCGTGCTCTAAAAAATAAATAAATTAAGTAGGTAATTAAGGTAATATCTACACAATAAGATCTACGCATACTTACATAAGTTACAGTGCTTCATTTTAGTCGTATAGTTAGTTATTAGTTATCAGAACTATTTTCAAAACTTTACACATGAAACGTTTACGCAGGGTTTTTATTCCCAGACATATAAATAAATTTTTCTCTCTGATTTTCTTTGTACTTTTAAAAAATAAAGTTTCTCCTAATTCCGTATTCATTGTTTAGCGTTTTTATTATATTTTGGTATGCATAGATAATAAATTTAAAGAAACAAGTGTATTTAAAGTAGATAGGTACCTATTTGCTATCTTCTAGTGTAGGAAAGGATTTTAGACATTATCATTTTTTTTAATTTGAATACCGCACAAGAGTAACAATTTGCTCCTCAATTTGATAACGCTAGTGAGGCCATATCATCCCTAATTGACGTATGTTGTGAGGCCAAAGGTTGAGGGGAGAGCATGAAGATGTGGAAGACGAAGTTGGGGAAGTACCTGGCTATTCAGATCTGGTCATCAAAAAGGCTAAAGCCATTTCAATTAATAAATAATAAAAAATTAGCTAAAGATTTTAATTCTGAATACTTACACTGATAGTGTCTTCCACTCTGGAACGTGCCGCCAATATACAGGGTGGCGCAATAGAACGTGCATATTGCGTCATCTTTTTTTGCGGGGTGTTTGGCGCGCGGGCGGGGGGAGCCTAGCAGGATTGGACAGAGGTACGCATGCAGTTTTAGTAGCCATGAGTCAGTTTGACGGGAAGTGTCGCGCATTTTGTGTTCGCGCGTTTTACGAGAACGGTCGTTCATACATCTCTGCAATGTGACTATATTGTACTGAATATGAATTACAACAAATTCGCGAAGCCCCGAGTGCAGACCGGTTCAACGTTTAAGCTATGAGCTAAAGGTCGTCCAAGAACATCTAGGACCGGAGACAATATTGAAAGAGCAAGACTTCGGAGCAAGTTGGCGTTTGCTGAAGAAATGCTTCACCGATTTTCCAATTTTGACAATATCCTCTTTTTTTGACGAGGCTCATTTTCATTTAAATGGGTTCGTAAACCGTCAAAATTGTGGTTATTGGAGCAGTGAAAATCCGAAACTCTGAAAAAGTGACTGCATGGGCAGCAATCTCGAGCAAAGGAATTATTGGTCCTTAAACGTCACTGATAACACCGACCGCTATGTTGCGATGTTAGAAGGATTTTTGACTCGAGAACTAGAGAAATCAAGAATAGTGAATTCAAGGACTTGGTTTCAATAAGACAGAGCTACCAGTCACAAATCAAATGACTCTATGGCGGTTGTGAGACAGATGTTCCCAGCCAGACTAATTTCTAAAAGAGGTGATATCTCATGGCCCCCACGTAGCCCAGATGTAACGCCTCCTGACTTTTTCCTGTGGGGGCACCTCAAAAACAAAGTCTATATCAACAATCCGAGAAACATCAGTCAGCTGAAGGAGAGTATCCGTAGTGAAATGGCAGCAATCACATCAGCATTACTGAAGAGAGTTTTCACTAATCTCGCGCTCGCGATTAGAGGAGTGCCGTTTCAGAGAGAGTCGTTATTTTAAAGATATTATTTAAAAAAAATTAACCTCATTTAATTACCTTATAATTCCTATATTTTATTTCAATTATCCTTAGAGTATTTATTTTTTTACCTATGTTTAAAATATGCACGTTCTATTGTGCCACCCTGTACTATAATATGAAGAAATTTCGAAAATAACACAAATTAATCAATAAAACTTACTTGGCGTGTTGAACCCACGACCATGGAGGCAGTCGGGGAGTGTGTTTGTGTTCATTGAGAGTTAATAACTTGCAGATATTTATCTTATATTTCATAAAATTATTTTAGTTTGCTTTTTCATCGGGTTATTACTATTTATTTATTTTAATTGTGCTCTTTTGTTCTCTTCATAAAGGGTACTTAGATACGTTAAAGCTTATGGGTTATTCATGAAAAATGTTGATTTTTCGACCAGGTTAAATTCTTCTTTCGTATGGTGGGGGGTCAGAGGGGGACATCGAGGTCTGCGAGTCTGTCTAGGACCTCAGGCGTTGCCCTGTGGACCTCATCAATCCCGTCGGGGAATGCATGGAGCGGGAATTCGTTGACCACATGTTTGGTGGTCCGGACCGCACCGCAATCACAGATCGCCAACTCTTTAAGGCCCCATCTATGCATCACGTGAGCACAACGGCTATGGGAGCACCTTATCCTATTGATGGCCGTCCAGAGTTTGCGAGGCAATGAGAACCAGGCTGTCTCTCAGTGGAGTCTTGAACGAGATGGGCATTTTTGACGTTGGCCAACCAGGTTAAATAATGTATATATATATGGTCTTAAAAACGTTAAAAAGAATGTTCCAAAACATACGACGAAATCAACACAGTTTATATGTTTCACTTTGACTCTTGCTTTATCAGGGCTAAATAATATAATATTATATTAACAAGCTATCTATTTAGCATTAGGCTTGTTGAATCTTAAGAGCGTTTAACCAGCCAGCGGCCGAAAATCCACATTTCGTCGAAAGTTGTTCTTGCGATCGCGCATGGCGGTTATAATGAGAAAGATTATTATTCTACGTACCAGCTTTTTAAAATTATAACTCAATATCGATTTCATTTCATTCCAAATTTGCTTTAATTTATACCTACCTACATCCAAAAATGCTGAAAGGCGTGATGATAAAACTATTAAAATAATGTACTTTTTGTAATTATTTTTCGATTATAAGTATTTATCATTTTTCAATAATGTCTAAGTTAAATCAGAATGTTAAACAAATCTGAAATATATTAATTTGTAAGTGCGCAAATAAATACACAAACGGACCAATTTTCGTCAAGAAACACATGTACGTATATATTTTTTAACGATTTTATTTAAACTAAAATTAAAATTCTAAAACAGGCGATACCCAGATAATGTATTGATTTATTTTACTGCATGATTATATGATTTGAAATGGGTGTGGTATAATACAAAATCTTTTTTGAAAATTTAACAAATCTGCCAACAACCTATGGTATGACCTTATCATACGAAAAATAAACATTTTTTCTCAAAATTTAAAACATTCGAATGCTAGATAAAAGAGCAACCTCTCGAAACCCATCTATAATTTATTGTGGAAAAGAGTCAATACGTCTAAAATCTGATTTAAAAATGACATATTTCTGGTTTTCTCTGGTAATACCCTCTTAAGTCCAAGTAAAACTTTGGTGGCATGAAAAACATTAATTTTTGATAATAGTGCAAAATTGTCTCGTATTATTTTTGACGTATTGCAACAAGGCATTTGCCTATGATGCGAAAATAAATAACATAAATCTCTTTTGCAAACTATAGACTGGAGAAAAAAAATAGTCTGTGTTTTATAATACGCCATTTTATGTAACTTCTAGACAATAGATAGACATGCGTTGCTACAAGGTTTCACACTGCGAATCAAACAATAAGTTTTTTGTTCATTCCGTTACAACAATTCCTCACAAGTTTTTGAGATTTATTAACGCAGCTTATTTTGTGAACTTAGGCCTTTTGTTATACCTTAGGTAAGATATGTTTTGCTATTTTTGGAGGTTAATTACAGCTAGTAAACTTTACTAGAACATGTACAAAAGTTGCCAAAGTGTTATAAAAATATTATTTTAAAAGTAGGTATTCTTTTGAATGCTTACGACAAGTTTCATTTTGAAAAAAAAAACTGAATTAAAGATAGGCACAATTTATTTAAAATGTTATGTAATGAAACACACTTCCAATTAAAGAACAATTTTTTTTTTAATATTAATGTTTGAAAAAGCCTTCGATTGGCAACAGGGTTGTCACTCTTCAATAGAAAATTTGGTTCCGGATGAAGAAAATAACTTTTTAAATAAAGAAAATCATTTGCACACAGATCTCTGTCTATGTGAACTCGAGAAGACATAAGGATCATCTGGCAATTCATTAACTCTGACAGTCGTGCACTGGGACAAAACAAGTCGCTTATTCCAGATCTACATAATCTGATTGGCAGATTAGAGCGACAGGGGACTTCATCAAACTGACACATTTAACATTTTGCATTTCAGTCCCAGAAAGCAGAATGGAAGATTATGAATACGTATTTATTTGCCCAAAGAAAGTAAGGATTATAGAAAAAGCACGACATAGATTTTATATTAGCCCTCGTCATCAACAACTAACTACTCCTTATAGAAAAGTTCGACCTTTACTTGCGAAGTCATGAGAATGATCACTTAACAGATAGGGAAGTAAAGAACTTAACCTTTATTACATCATCCCCTTACCGAAGATGTCCAGCAGTTTGTCACTTCAAAAAAAATGAGAAAAGGCTTTTTGATCACATGTTCAGTAGCTCGACACCCCAGAAGAAATTGGGGAAAATACTATGTGATTAGATCTTACGTAGTGGATGTCCAGCAGCTTGTAACCCCAGAAAAAAATAAGAAAAGGCTGTGTGATTATAACTTACATAGATGAACAGCAGCTTGTCATCCATGAGAAAATTGGGGAAAAGGCTGTTTGATTAGAACTTACATAGATATTAAGCAGTTTGTCATCATAGAAAAAATTGGGGAAAATGCTGTGTAATTAGAACTTACGTACATGTGGAATAACTTTTCAACCCAGAAGAAATTGGAAAAAGGGCTGTGTGATAAGAACTAACATAGACGTCCAGCAATTTGTAGCCCCAGAAGAAATTATGTAAAAGGCTATGTGATTAAAACTTACATAAATGCCCAGAAGTTTGTCATTCCAGGAAAAATTAGGAAAAGGTTGTGCAATTAGAACTTACGTAGATATCTAGCGGCTTGCCACCGCGGAAAGATTGGGGAAAAGGCTTTGCAACAAAAAATCTGCATTGGACCAAAACCAAACTGCCTGTCGGAGCAATAGGTAATGTAACAAGAAAAAGGAGGATGAATATTCAATATATACTTTCATGTTTCGTTTAGCGGCCTGTGGTGATTGCAAAAAATATCAGTATTGTCCTTACCACATGGCCGCATCCATTTTAGTGTAGCCTACGTCGATGTTTAATTTAATTTAATTCACAGATCATTTTAATGAGTCATCCATCTTGCGAGATCTGACTAGTTTATACAGTGTTACAAGTTGGTAACAACTATCTCTTCATCTGAGTGATGTAAATTGTGTGTACACGAAATGAGCCACATTTGTCGTCGGATTGGCCGAAAGGAAATTCATACATAATTCAAAAGTCCCGGCGGCGTGGTCCTGACGCATTAATCATATGGCTTGTGTATAATAATATATATGCGCATATCCTTCTCATCATAAATAACATACTGAAAGACAGAGCTGCGTACTTTCAAGTTATTATGCTTGAGGTATTGCTTTACACGTACATAATTATGTTACAAGATGTTTCAAAACTTTAATATTTAAAACCATTGGTAAAATTAACAGATTAAAATCAAATATATGTTGAAATTGTTGTCAATTATCTCTACATTTTATAAATTAAAGTCCTCCGCGTCGTCTGTCTGTCTGTCTGTTCGAGATAAACTCAAAAACTACAGAACGGATTTTCATGCGGTTTTCACCAATAGATAAATTCGTGGGGAAGGTTTAGGTATATAATTTGTTAAGGTTATGTGTAAATTGGTTGAAAAATAACGATAATTGTTAGAATCGTCGGAAAAAGTCGAGCCGCCTGGTAGCTTTCATCGAAAACGCTGTTCAATCCCTATGAGATATAACAAAACAATGCAGGTGGGATATTCCGCTTTTATAGATCTACAAAAAAGTCAGCGATGGCATACATCTATCTTTTACGGATAGCTTACTACCTTCCCTTCTCTACATTTCATGCACAGCATTATAATCTTTCGCACCATCTCTACGTAGGTATTATAAATTAAAGTCCTTCGCGGCGTCTGTCTGTCTCTTCGCGCTGAACTCAAAGACGGTGGTGGTTATAAAGATTGGATAGCCATCCAGTAGATGGCGGTGTGTTTAATTAGCAGAAAAACGCGTGGCCGGGTCAGGTAGTTTTAAAATAAAACCTTTTGGTAGAGGGAATTATTACATTATGGAGAAGAATAGATGTACACAAAATGGTGTAAATTATCTACCGCAGAAATGATGTTTGTTTTATTAAGGTGTATTTAAACAAACTTGAGTCCAAACCTAACTTGTAAATGCTTAATAAATATTTGCAGGTTTACGTACCTTGTAAAGTTGCTCTGGCCTTACATGAGCAGGTTTTGATAGGCTCCAAAAGGGGGGTAAGGCTCTTGATTTGAAGGTTGTGGGTTTAAATCCTGGAGTGTGCAAGTAAATTTTATTTGATTGAATTGTGTCATTCAAATAACGTAAGGTATATATTTGCGGCGCTTTCCAGAGTGGAAGATCCTCTCAGTATCGACCGGGCGTAAAGCCACCATTCAGAATTGAAACGTTGCTTGAAATGGCTTTTGCCGTATTTGGTAGTCAGATCAAACTATTTCCCCACCTTCTTTCCCATCTCCTTCCCTTCCCCGCCACCTTCAGCCTCTCGGCATACTCCAATTAGGGATGTCATCTAATAAGATGTCTCACTGGATCCATATAGTTGAAAATCTCGTGCGGTATTTACAAAAAATATTATTATAACAAAATTTTGTTTGGGACCCGTGTAGACAAAAATATGGATCAACATTTTGAAACGTGAAAATTAACCAGTAGAAATCTGTGATTAAATCAGATCGGAACTTTCAGAGGTCAATGATCAAGATATTTAGAAGAACTCTCCGATAAAAGTATTTAGGTAAATAAAAAGGAAGTTATTAATTAATTTAGTCATTAATTCAGCCACTGAAAGTCGGATAGCAGTAAAGTTGGAAACGACGTATCTGATATTAATAAATAGAAAATCCGCAATAATCCGGATCAATTTAATTAAACGACACTTTGAAATAGTTTTTTTGGAAAAGTTTTATACAAGTATGGAACGCTGCAGAGAAATAGACGAGAAAACGTTTATAAATAACGCAATTTTCAATCAAAGATGAACAATACTGTAGACAAAATAAGACAACAATAATTTTAAAATATACCTAGACAATAAATTCCTCGAACTTCCTAGCAAACTTTCTAGTTCTATGATTTAAATAAAACTGAAACAAAAATAACGAGCAAAAAACGAACTTGTTACATCACGAATGCATTTATAAACATTCTGAATATGCGTGATATAAGTATCGACAACAATTAAATACATAATAATAGGTACCCACATGAGAATAAGCAAGTGTGTTTTGCCATAACCGTTTAATTTCCGTCCAGACTTCATCCGTAATAATAATAATAATAATATTAATAATCCGATTTCCGAACCCTCTGATATGAAAATATCTGGAGTCGGTGAATTATATTACCATTTGGTCTCTAGTAGGTTGACATGTTGTTCTTGTATTATTTTGTATTTATAATACTTATATAGTGCAATTGCATAGCGTGGGTTGACTAGATGATCATTTGGGGAAGCGTGTGAAAGGGTTTAGTTTTTCCTGTGGGGAAAATTTAACCCGGACATTTAAATCTGGTGCGTACAAAAACATTATGTTTTTATAGCGCAGTTTTGTGACATTTCACTTCAATTGCGCTTAGCTATAATAAATTTAAAAATAATCCTACAGTGCTCCTCATAATATTGAGAAAATAATAGAATATACAGTATTTACAAAATAATGACAGAAGAACAAAATTAACTAAAGAATATACAATATTTACAAAACAATGACAGAAGAACAAAATTAACAAAGATAGTGCTGTTATAGCACACACGAAACCATAATAATAGTAGACAATAGCGGTGCTATTGTAACACAGGACAAAACAAGAACTTTAAAACTAAAATATAATATACTAACAGAAAGGCAGTTTGCGTTTAGAAATGAGAGATATTCTGACGTAAATTCGGATACGAAACATAAAATAAAAATACAATTATGAGGAAACCGAAACCAAAACAATTATGGTAAGAAGGTAATCCACAGCTTTTATTTGACCTCTACACGAAAGAACAAAGAGAGAGCCAGGGTTCACTTAAATTTAAAGAAAATCGATTTTTTACAATGAAATCTTTGGGCCAGAGGTAGAGGTAGTGCCGTTCTGAACGTGTAAGTGGTTCAAAGTAAAATCAAATTCGAAATGACACGCAAAATGAATTTGAGATTATTGAAGAAGTAAAATTAAATTTTCTGATTTTATTTTCCGACTTACTTCTCCATTTTCGCCTTGCAGCGTCTCCAAGTAAAACATAATATGATTTCACATCAATAAATATTAAACTTAGATATGATTTTAAATTTTAAAGGCTAAAGAAGAAGGTAGCAAGCACAACACGACATAACACCCAAAATATAAAAATAAATAACGAAAAAAAGGTGGAATTAATTATAATGTAATTTCATAGTACCGATTACTTCTTCAAACATACATAGAACTAACCCGTTTATATAATGAATACCTGCCAGGGAAGTTGATGGTTAATTGCAAGGAACCTTGAAAGTGAAAAATATTTTCTACGAATCTTGGGTTAATTTGACAAATTATCAATTTGCTTTGAATTGCTTGACACTTTTATGTACATTCGAATATTATATAAAACTAGCTGACCAGACAAACGTTGTTCTGCCATATAAATTATTAATAGTGAACATTTTGGTTGTTAATAAAAAAAATAACGAATGTACTGTAAGTGTATGGGGATGGGATCTATGACAGAAAGAGGAATGAAGAGCTGTAGACGATGACCGCCGATAAAAACAAAAAAAACACCAACTAAAGTAGGAAAATGAAATAAATAAAATCAATATGAATTTCGAAGAGCAATTGAGTGTACGATATCCAGTGTCAGTCCGTCTTTAGCCAACACAAATAAGCTCAATGGTTTGCCCACGCGAGAACATAATGCCGAGTGAAAAATCAAAATAGCGCGACGCTTCTCGTGAATGCCTTGCGCATGTGTAGATGAAAATTCGTTGAGGCGGACGTTGCGCCATCTGTCATTCAACAGCATAAATAATTTCGTTTATGCTGTTGAATTTCGAAATACGAAAGACGGTTAAATTTTTTCATACGAAAATACTAAAATCGCGATTAAAAAATGGAAGGGTGGGGGTTGGAGAGTTAAAATAAGGGGGTTCAAGGTATTTTTTGATGCCAAACAAAAAAAAAATTCTCAAAAAAAATATTTTTTTTCTGGAAGGGACACCCTAATCAACTAGCGGTATGAAATATACTTTAAAACTTATCCTTAAACCTACCAAATAAATATAAAAAAATCATAAAAATCGGTCAAGTCGTTTCGCAGGAGTGCGACCACAAACACCGTGATACGAGGTTTTTATATATAAGAAGAAGATGAACCTATGTATGTACAAAATACTACGACAAAGTAAAAACGGATAAATATTACTGAGCTTTTTGAAACAGTACCAATGTACTAAGATGGAGCGACAACGTCCTCAAAGACATATATCTATCTTGGAGCTTCTAAACTGGAGAGAGCTGGCACAAAACCGAGATGAGTGGAGGAAGATTCTTGAGGAGGCCAAGACTCACCAGGGGTTGCGTTGTAGAGCCAATAGTGATGATGATGATTTACGGTACCTAAGTTCTTCAGACATGGAAAGTTCGAATACATAAATATATACTATATTCTACTTCTACTTCTCATTGGTCGTAGTTGATCCTTTTCCATATTTCCTTTTTTTTAATCCGTCAAATTGTTTCTTTGAGCTTTCTGTATGTGACGTGACTAAAGGTCAAACTGAATAATAAATAACGTGTTTAGTTCTTTGCCACAAGGGGACCCGTACGTATGACTTTTGATATGTAACTCAATTGCAAAAGTAGGACATGTTCCAGAATTGTATAAACGGATGACAAGTAGGAGAGAAAACCACACAAAATCGAGGGAAATTCATTTTTACTCGTATAGAAAAACATACGATTCTGAAATGCTTGAAGGTTTCCTTACGTATTTCTCATAAATGTTTTCTTAAGTTATGTTTTTCAATGGAAATGAATTCGACGGAAAATGTAAATTAGGTGAAATATGAATTCAAATCGCTTTTTGGCGCCATATTTTAAAATATAAAGGAATTGGATCGATAGAGAGGATGGATAAAATAATTAAGAAAATGGCGTGAGTAGTTGATAATCTTATCCTTAATAATACTTTTTGCAATCATTAATTAATAAACTCGTTTTCTAAACAATCCTCCGGCAAAAATGAGCAATAATCGTTTTAAACGTACTCGTGAGACCAATAAAGTACTTACAGCTGTTAGCAAAAATGATATCCAAACGTTTTTATGATTCCCTGGTTACCTGTGATATATTTTTCTTTTCGAAGTGGTCCAGACACCATTCCCATTTTCTCGATTGTTTCCACTCGTATCCGGAGCCTATGAAATAACAAAAACAATATCCGGGAAGTGCTTCCGAGGTTTATATTACACCTGCATATTTATGGGTTTAGCTTACTATCCACGCGAGGTGCCATAGCGATCGGAATATTCTCGTAAACTTGCGTTTTTACTGGCGATGTCAAATCCATACGGGATCAATACCAGAATTTAAAATAAAAGGAAAAGTCATGCAGGAAGTGGAGTGCATACAAATAATAATATATGTACTGCGGTATTTCTATAGAAAGGCTCCGTTGGAAGTCTTCCTTGTTTTACGACCCTGAAAGCTTTGAGAATTCTGACTTGTGGATAGCACTGCTCTAATATCTACCGTTAGATCTGGTATTGTTAATTTTTGTGGTAAACCGGTTCTTTCTATTGGATAAAAATGTTCGCCTTTAGCAAAATATAAACTTCGAAAAAAATCGTAAGAAGCAAAAATTTTAACTTTAAATCTTATAACATTAAATCACATTAAACTTTGCGCACTGAAGAAACCGGGAGCTCAGCATAAAATTTTGCAAAGTTTTTAGGTATACAAAACTATTTTCAGTTTCTTACGTCGCCACTCCACTTTGATATTTACGTTGATAATAAGTAATGTTATATATACCCCGATACAGGCGAACCCTAGAGGGGTTAATAATTACATGCTAAAAATATATGTATATGTATATAAATTGTGAAGAAGCAATAAATAAAAAAAATAAATAATAAAAAATATATAGATATTTCACGAAAACGGCGCTTTATAAATCAGCCAAATATTATTATTATGATTATTGCCAGTGTAGATATTATCTTCAAAAATAACATATGTTTTTTTAATTTAAAATAAAACAATGACTTTGTAAACACCACTTTTATTTTTTATACTTTATGCCGATTGGGTTTCCCTACAACCGTAACTTCATCAGGGCAGTATACATCTAATAGTACTAACATTAGGTTACATGTGTGTTATAATATATAATTTACCAAAAATGGGCTGGACTCGTGAAGGAGGAAGAAGAAGGTATAGATGGAGAATTGGGAAGGGAACGGACGTGTTCTTTATCAATAGGGAACAATCTTAGTATGGGACTTTTTATTTAAATTTAGTTGGTTATTAACTACCTTACTATTAGTGTTTACGGCTTTTCTAAGTTAAAGTGCCTTTAAATTGCCCAACCTTACCCCAATATTGTTTTTTATGAATAAGTTTGGCACCGGAGTTTTTGTCAAATTTATGGTTTTTTTCGATCAAGTGGTTTTTTTTTTGACATGAGCTCCACACAGGAGGCCCTGAGGAAAATAATTTCCCTTAGGGCCTATGTCATCCTTTGGGATGCTATGTGGAGGTTTTTTTTAAAAGAAATGAAGGAGAGGAGAGTTCTGGGAAGGAAAAGGGTTTAAGGGGTGGGTAGGAATCTGGGGTTAAGTACGTCCTGGTCTTCCGCCTCCAAGACCTAAACAAACCTCACCCCATTTGCAAATACTGAAAATCCAGAGCTGTGTAAAAATCTAAGATGTTCTTTGACACGGGTGTTTATGTTGCGTGCTGTTTTACCAATGTAAAAAACTGGGCAGTCGCTGCATTGAAGTGAAAGAATTCCCGAGTGAGATAGACTATCTTCCTTATCCTCACCGTTCATTAAAAGTTTGCCTATATTATTATTAGTGTAAAATGCTGGTTTGATTTTTGATGGGAGATTTGTAACACTTTTTTGAGAAAAATTATTGATGTACAGGATTCCACACCATTGATATGGTTGATTATTATTACTTGGTATATTATTATTATGAGGTGGACTGTTGTGTAAAAATTTACTGGTGGATAATTTTTTTATTTTTTTATTTAGAATGTTGTCAACTATATTTGGGTTGTAACCGTTATTTATTGCGATTTGTTTGATCGTAGATAGGTCTATCGCAATGTTGGTATTTGATAAAGGGACTGTAACTAATCTATGTAACATGGAATGAAACGCTCAATGTTTATGGGAGTTGGGATGGTTATAGGAATTGTGAATCGTTATATCAGTGAACGTCGGTTTGCGGTAGATTTAAAATTCAATTTTATTATTTATGATTGATAAAGTAAGATCTAAAAAGTTTAAGGTAGAATTGGTTCCTATTTCTATGGTGCATTTAATTTGTTTATGGAAGGAGTTTATTTTTATTAACTTAAAAATTTTAAGTTTTCAAGTGAAATAAGTAAAGAAACGGTAAAAATTCAGAATGCGGCGGCGGCTTTATAATACAGTTCATGGCAATCCTATCCTGCAATCCAAAACTGCAACGATTTTTGGTTCCTAAGACAAATTTATTTGTGCCATAATAAAACATTGAACTCCGTTTAAATTTAAAGCGAGCTAAAAGTTTTTTGCGGGATACTCATATGTCTGAGTTTAAATTTTAGTACCTAGTTAATATAATATTTTTATAGTAGTTTTAAAATAGATATAAATTAGACATAAAATTGTTCAGTTAAATAAATATTTAAAAAATTAAAAGTTTGTTTAATTCTTATTAAAATTGTGCGTTTATATTGCAATTTTCTCCAGATGGTGAAAATAGGCACATTTTTTAAATAATGTATATTTATATATGGTATACTTACGCTTTAGCAACGCGTGTCAAGAGATATTTAAAAAAAATACAAAGGATGAGAAATGATATTGAAATAACCGTTTTAACAGCCGTATTGTATCCATTTTCAAAGATTAACATTTAATTATTCAGGATCAAAAGAAATCTCCTTCCGAGCACTTCATAATTTACAGGAATTGCTGTGACTAGCCGTTGTTGCTCGAAATTTCTAAAGATCACAAGATTTTTGAGTAAAAAACAATATAAACAATTGAATTTTATTTCGAGAAACCTTTAAGCTTTAAAATGATGACAATATTTTGCGTTAAACATGTACTATGCCACGTTGCTCCTTTCTTTTTTAGCCAAAGTTTAGAACGGTGTTACACTGACATTCTTGAAAGTAACTACAATAATATCACGATGATGTGTTCGGCCGTGAAAATGCTAAATTACTTCTTTCGTCATAATAAGAGGCTTCTTTGAGCTGTCTTGCTGCTATTTCGATGGTAGATGCTACGGGAAAATAGCATCGCTGATCCTTTTGACAGAGGTACGTATTTACGTAATCGAGAAACCACTAATGCTCGCCGTACATTTTTTGTTCACGGTTGACATTTGTCACATGGTAACGGAATTTGTAAAATGAGTCGTTTGGTTTTCTCCTTCCTACGACATTAGTCTCCTCAAGACCGATGTTAACTCCTACCCTCCTCATGCTGATATTTACTAAGGTGGGTCACGACTGGATGGGAAAAAAATCTTGTTTTGATTTGTCTAATAGTGATTAAAGGGTGTTATATAAAGATATAAAATCACGTAATTTTTTTAATAATATTTGGATATCATCTTCTTCCTCCGGATTGACTTCGAAATTTCACATAATAGAGAAAAACCCACCATTGTTAAATCTTAGAAATTTTTTTAGATAAACCATTAAAAATTAACTATTTTTCAATAAAACACAAAACAGATGAAATGATTTGATTTATTTATTTAAAATATATGAATATAATTCAAATCATCTTGAGGCAGTGTATTCAAATACCAGCAAAATCCTTCTTACTCCCAAATTGCGAAACTCCCATTAATTATTTTGCGAAACTCAATCTTGGGACTTTTTATAAATGATTACCTTAATATATACTACATTTGCGATGGAAGATTACAAAAATATGGTTCATAGTAACTTTTATATACACTAGAAATAACCCCTCAATATGAATATTTTAAAAACTTTTAAATTTATCCAGAGGAAATAGATCGTATCAGAAATTTGAATAATTTTAAACACGTCGTTTTGAACCCATTTGGCACCCTTTTATCGACCTTAGAATTAAAAAATAACATTTTTTTATAAAAATCACGAGTACCTGCCGCTACGGACATTAGTCCCCCACAAGTGTAGGTAATAATTATTATAGTTTTTTTTTTATAAATAATATATTTTTCATTTTTATTTATTTGCATTATAAACATAAAATCGTATACGACGGCATTAAGAATTTCAGTTCTTCAATCAATATATATTATTAAAAAAAGTCCAAAAAACATGCGTCCCTCTAAAACTCAGCAACGAGTCCCGGTACGATCAAGGGAGTTATATGGTGTGGTAGATCTCTATCCCCCCTTCAGGATGTCGGTTCCGTGCTTTTGCAGATATAAGGGCTGGAAGTTTCGCCCTCTTGAAATTTCTAGAACAGTCTTCCGGAAAGTTCTAGTAGGTTCGACAGAGCTCCAGAAAGTTCTGGAAGGAGTGGCGAAGTATGTCGTGGAATGTTCGGGAATAGGTAATCCGGAACATCATTGTGGAACATTTCAGATTACTATCGATGTTTTCCTGAGCGAAGCCGGCTAACCCAGCTAGTTGACCAATAAAATAAAGACATCAAAATTTTAGATCAAAATAAAGAGAGAAAAACACATAACACTATATCTGTAATATGTAATGTAAACAGTTCTGATGAAGTGCATAATCTACTTACTTAAAGTTACAAAAAGTGTTTTTGAAATATTCTATAGGTTTTCATTGGAATGGATATCAAAAATATCTATAAATATCTATAAAGAAGTGATGTTTTTCAATTAAAGCTACTGAAAGTAAAAAAGTAAATATGTTGAAATAAGATGATGAAATATTAAGCTTTTCGTTGTAAATAGTGAGTCATTAATGTTATAATTTATCGATGCCTGTGCATAATCCAATAAAGGTGCTAAAGTATATTCTTAAAAATACATTTTCAAGATAATCAGAATTGCTCTTAGGAATATAAAATGATTCCGAAGATCAAGTAACTCTTAATGAACATCTGAAATGAATATTTTGTGATAGGTATAGGCTATTAATAAAATTGGGAATTGTCTTAAAAAGCTTTACCAGGTATCTGATATCTCGGCGTTGGTCAAGAGTTTAAGGTTTCGTAGAGAAATGTTTGTGAATTTTTGAAAACGGTCTTAAATCTTTCTCTAAGTATAAATCCTAACATTTTTGACGTGATATTTAAACATTTATCATCTAATAGAACTCCAAGATCTCTAATTACATTTACCCTCTTTAAAAGATGCTTTTTAATTTATTTATTTTTGTATTTATTTTATTTTTTAACATTTTTTGTTATGTATTTTTATTATGCATTATGTGTTTTTAATTTTCTTTCGAGAATAAAATGTGGAGCTTCATTTAACTGATTTTAAAAGAAGGCATTTTTTTAAACAATATACGTTGACCAGAAGGTCCAGATCATCCAGGAGCTCTATACAATCCATCGCAGACTTAATAATTTTGATAACACTTGTGTCAACAGCTTATGAACACAGCTAAGAATTACTAATAATTCTGTTAACATTATTAATAAAATTATTAAATAAGACAGGTCCAATGTGAGATCCTTGAGAAAATCCTGAGGTTATACTCGTATGTGCAAAACGACAGGAATAAGTTACGTACTTAAAAGTATAGTGATAAAGAGAGTAATAATTTTCCCATTAATGTGACAAAGATGTTCCTTACCCCCTTTAATTTTTTGTGTCAGAAGTTATTTATGCGAGTAATATTTTGCCGGTTTTATATTTAAGGTTGTAAGAGTAATGTGAAAAATGTGTTATATTTACGTAAAGTTCATCGAATTTAAAAAAGGTTTCTCTTTTTGTAAATGTCTTATCATTCGGGGTGCGAGTTTCATCAAACTGATATTCTGATATTTAAAAAAAAACCTATTTATGTGAACGTTACATGGAAAATACACAATAATATTATTACCTTCGCAACACGTCGGGGAGGAAGCTTTACATGAGAATATACACAATTATTATTTTAATGAGAATGCTCGAGTATTACCGAGGAATTTGGTACAATGGCTTTCGAAAATAGCATTATACAGGATGTAACAAGACATACCTGGCAGAATATACACAATAAGGTATTCCTGAACTTACTGAACAAAAAAGGAAGTCGTCATTTTGGTGATCCATATAAACCCAGAAATTGCTTTAAAGTCTCTAGGGTACTTCTTTCGTAAAGCCTGAAGGAATAGCCTTTAAAACCTTAATAAAAAATAATGGTTTCAACACCTTAAACATTCTTTTTTTACGAGTATCTGAATATAAACAAACATACGACAACCTGTTAATGTTTTAAAAACATTAAAAAAAATTTTCATAAGAAGCAATTACTTTGTGGTTAGACATTATATTAAAATAAAACAAACACTTTTTATTTAACCACGAATTTATTATAATTAATATTGTTAATATTATAATATTATAATTAATACTGTCTTAATATTTAGTTATTATTATATCCTGAAGAAGCTAGGTTATAGCGAAACCGGTTGATATATAAAATAATAAATTCGTGGTTAAATACAAAGTGTTTTATTTTAACATTAAAAAATTGTTCATTATCGTACGTTTTTAAATATATTCGTAAAAGAAATTAACATTTATTTTTTTTTACATTGGCTCCACACAAGAGGCCCGTATAAACATAATTTCTCTCAGAACTTATGTCATCTTAGGGAATGCTGTGTGCATGGTTTTTTTTTAAAAGAGAGTAGGGGAAGTTCTGGAGAGGAAAAATGAATGATGACCGGGTAGGAATCTCGAAGTCAATGTGTCGAAGTCAAGGAGTGACGGACGTATGAATCCATCCCTCCAACTGCGGTGTGAGGGGATGGGTCGAGAGAATCCGGCTGGAGATGTAAAAAGGTCGCCTCAACCAGTTTCTTTCGATCAGGGCCGTCACGCAGGCAGGGATGCGTCTGCCTACCACAAGGGGGCACCCCTGCTAAGTCACCAAACGTACCGAACCACTTAAGGTGACCTATGGCACATAAATAAACAGTGGGTATATGAATTATAGCAGTAGTAATAGAGCTTGCCCTTTAACGGCAGCTCCATTGATGCTAAATGAGTAGATATCTTAATTGATTATTTTCAACAGCAAGATTGCTATCCCCACCGGTATGACCATTGGCAAATTAGTCCTGACGGCTGGAAAATAGAACAGCCTATGTTGTCGGTGACGGATGTAACCATGGGGAACATAGAAATTAATACCCTCCGTGACAACTAAGTTTTTAAACCATCCGCGAATAAGTCATAAGAAGTGTGTACATTCCTTCTGACCCATCGCGTCGAGTGTTCATTCCGAGCTTACCTAAATAAAAGCTGGTAGGATAGAGCCTCGGTTAGTAGCCACACTCCCTTAACGGAGTTTGAGGGTTCAAATTCCGGCAAGCGCAAATACATTTTATTTGATATATTTGTATTATTTCACAATTCATCACGTTCCAGAGTAGTAGTTTGAACATTCACCATCCATCCATCCCCTACCAACTATCTTCAGCCTCACAGGCTCCAGACGGAAACAGTTGAGACTCTTGTGCGGTATTCACAAAAAAGCTATTCTCACGAGAAGAATTAATTTTATATTTTTCGCCGTTGTTGTGGTATGGGTGAGCTGTGTCAATGACTGTATTCTCTGTGTATTCTCTTTCTCTCTTGGAGTCTCGTTTCAGCTGTTGTTTCGTATCTACCAAGGCAAGCACACTTCAATAATAATAATAATAGTATATTTAGAAATTTCAAAATTCAAAGTATGAAAGGGGATGAGGTTTATAAATATTTAGGATACCCGCAATCGAATAGATTAGATCACACTAGTATTAAAAATGATATTAGGATTAAATTTCAAACTAGGATCAGAAAAATTTTAAAATGCAATCTATCTGCTAAAAATTTAGTAAAAGCAATAAATACTTGGGCAATACCTCTACTAACGTACTCATTTGGCATAATTAAATGGTCCAATACAGATTTAGATAGTTTAGAACGATTAATTAGAACTACGTTAACAAAATTTAATTGCCATCATCCAAATTCAGCTATAGAAAGAATTAATTTACCTAGAAATTTAGGAGGTAGAGGTGTAGTCAAAATAACATCTTTGAAACACAATCAAGAAATGCTTAGAATTTTTTTCCATAGGAAAGCTAATAGCTCAGAAATGCACAAAATAATTTGCAAGGCAGATAGAAATATTACACCTTTAAATTTATATGACGAGAATGCCAACATTCTTATAAATACTAACCAGGAATTATTAGATTCCTGGTCAAATAAAATTATTCACGCAAAACACTTCAATTATCTCAACCAAACGTATGTTGACAAACTTTCGTCAAACAAATGGTTGAGTATTGGAGAGTTGAGCGCAGAAATAGAAGGATTTATGCTTGCCATTCAAGATAGAGTCATTAAAACTAAAAATTATAGAAAGCATATAATCAAAGATATAAATCAAATTGATGATTTATGTAGAAAATATTTGGCTTTTCCCGAAACTATAGAACATATTATATCGGGATGTTCTATATTAGCGCCTTCCGAGTATACATTTAGGCACAATCAGGTTTTAAAAATAATTCACCAAAGTTTGGTAATTAAACATAACTTGATTGACTGCCGTAATATAGTACCATATTATGAATATTAACCAAATTCATTTTTAGAAAATGAATTTTATAAAATATATTATGATAAAACTATACTAACAGACAGAACAATTAGTCATAATAGACCTGATATAGTTTTACATGACAAAATTAAAAAAAATAACTTATATCATTGATGTAGCTATTCCAAATTCCTGTAATATTCAAAAAACTATTTCTGAAAAAAATAAGAAAATACACAGATTTAGGAAATGAGATTAAAAGAATTTGGCATTCTCGGACTATAAAAATATTGCCATTTGTTATTTCGGCCACTGGCATAATACCTAGGAATCTGATTCAAAATTTAAGCATATTAGATTTGTCAAAGAATTTGTATATAAAAATGCAAAAATCAGTCATTTTAAATACATGTAGGATTACAAAGGATTTTTTAAATATTTATATTGAGGGATCAGTAGGATTTATAGGTTCAATTAGAAATGCCACAGAGCCGAACCCTCTGATATGAAAATATCTGGAGTCGGTGTATTATATTCCCATTTGGTCTCTAGTAGGTTGACATGTTGTTCTTGTATTTATAATACTTATATAGTGCAATTGCATAGCGTGGGTTGACTAGATGATCATTTGGGGAAGTGTGTGAAAGGGTTTAGTTTTTCCTTCTTTTTTCCTTTTTTTTTTTTGGGGAAAATTTAACCCGGACATTTAAATCTGGTGCGTAAAAAATACAACGATGAAATTCACAGACATAACACAAGGACGTATAAGGAAATTACGCTACAAAATAGGACAAAGCCAATACGCAGAATAGTTCACTGTAGAAAGGGATGACTTTTTATAACACGCTACCAGAAACTAAGTTGGATTGTTCCACCAATTGGAAGGTTCAATATGTTTTGTAGGAGCTATACTGGCATATATTATTATTAAATAAATATATTATACGCACCAGATTTAAATGTCCGGGTTAAATTTTCCCCAAAAATTCTATACCTAGCAAGTACTCATGTGTAGTTTGCCGAGGCTGGTAATTGTAAAACCCTGTCTCCTTCTCTGATTGAGGAAAGAGACCTGGAGATTGTGAGGAAAGAAGGAGGAGGAATTCACAAGCGAACCACAACACTCGCCTTGGTTTTAAGAGGAACCTTGCTTGCTGCCGGCTCTGCCGCTTTTTTTTTTTTTTTTTTTTTTTTTTTTTTTTTTTTTTTTTTTTTTTTTTTTTTTTGGGGAAAATTTAACCCGGACATTTAAATCTGGTGCGTATAAAAAAAATAAAATATTTGGCTGATTTATAAAGCGCCGTTTTCGTGAAAAATCACCTCAAGGGCGCTGTACAAATAAGCATATAATCAAATAAAATGAATACGATAGGCTTACAACTAAGATTCAAAATTATAATTAGGGACTTACATCTAAGACTCACATGTGGCTAGTGACTTACGACTAAGACTTATTACTACTGACTTAAAACTAATGACATACATGTATATTTACAACAGTGAATTAAAATCAGAGATTAACAATTAAAATAGGTGTTTACATATAACAATAAATATTTTCAATTTGGCCAGATATCTAATATTGCTGACAATGTTCGTTTTACAGCACATTTGCTTAAATCAACGTTTTCATGGGTCGTTTAAGTTATGTATTGAATTTCTGATGACGGTATACATAAATATAACTCGATCTCTATTGAAGCGGGCTAGGGACGGTGGGAGTATTGCTGATTACATCGCGCTGGGATGACGTATGGCGGTAGCACTACACTAATACTACCCTTCCCGGAAGGTACCTGCCCCCACTCGGCATAGGGATATGTGTAATAATTTGTCACTCATTAGCATTACTGTTATGACGACACAGCTCAGTAAGATTATACGTGTTGTTATTTTGTATCGTAATTAATAGTTAATATTACCTACCCGCAGAAACCATATATTAGCACATCTCGTTAGTACATTTCTAAAGACCGTTCTTGATATTTTGATAGCGATGTGAGAGAGGTTGTTTTTTTAGTATAACTCGTTTAATTTTATATAACTTTGTAATAATCAGCAATTAATAAAAATAATTAAATGACAATATATCGCACAGCTTATTTAATGAAAATTCTCAACCTGCTTCAAAACTAATGGTTTCATTGTCAGGATTAAAGAAAGTAACATAAATAACAATATACAAACGAGTGCAGACAAATAAGTACCCATGGACAAAAAAACATAATAAAGAGTGGTGATGAATTGCATCATAAATGAAAATAGTAACATAAAAAATGTTAAATTATTTTTGAATTTGTAATAATTAATTGTATTGATGTATTATAAACTTTTATAAATTAAAATTCCCAATAATTATAAATATTGACTATGCATTATCACAATTTTGACTTTTTTTTCATTTCTTAATATTTTATTTGTTACAGGTTTTTGGTTTTTTGGCTAGGCTAATTAATGCCCGTGTTGTGGACGTTGTGGTAGTCATACATTTAATATAATATTTTATATAGGAATTAAAAAGTACTATTCTATTGAAACATATAATAAACATATTAAATAAAAATTAAGAAATACATAGAACTAAGAGAAAAATAAAGAAAAATAAATCATATTTTAAAGAAAAATAGGAATAAAAATGTAGGTACATTAAAATTTTGAAATACAAAAACTAATAATAAAATTTAGTGTTAAGAACTCAAGTATTCTGTACAAATGTGTAAATTAAAACATTTATATAAATTAAAAGATAAATAAAAATAAGTTTAAAAAGTAAGAGAGGAAATTTTTTTTTCAAAGAAATATAAAAATAAAAATTTAAATAAAAATTTTGAAATGCAAAAATTAATAATTAAAAGAACTCGTGTATTCATTGAAGCACGCTCGTCCCCTTTCAAATATACAATGTTGTACACGTGCTTTATAAAGTGATTTAGAATTACATGACTTTATGTCGGTACTCGGAGCATTATATATTTTTGAAGCGTTGAACCATAATTGTCGTTGAGCGAGTGAGGTATTAGTTTTTGGGACTACGCAACCCAGGTTTGACGAAGAGCGGGTGTGTGCTTGATGTTGTGGAGCCATAGTAGGTTATTTTTTCGTAAAATATAACAAATGCTTGTCTTAGTAAATAACTGTCAAATATCTAAGACCCTGATTTAGGCAAAGATTTCATTTGAGGGATGGGAGGGTTGACATTTAAATATAATTCTTTTTTTGAACAAAAATAATTTGTCTAATAATGGATTCAGCACAACCACCCCATCCCACTATACCGTATGTTTCTGTGGATTGGAAAAGGGTTAAGTATACTTACGCTTCTTGGAGTCTGTATTTCTATGATGGACCTAAGGGAGCAGAATATTTGGCAGAGTTCACGGAGTTTTTTTACTGCGTAACTGATATGTGCTTCCCGACGTAGTTGGTTGTCTATGATTATTCCCAAATATTTAACTACTTTTGATGATTTGAGGGTCGAACACGTATAATTAATATTAGGTGTGGTTTCTGGAGTGTTTAAATTGAGTGGTTACGATTGCATGATTGGTTTAGGGCAGTTGTTGGGAATATTTTATTTGTTTTTTTGGGTATATATATTTTTTAAAGTATATATTAATAATTATGTATCTGTATTGCAGTTGATGTAGTCCATATTCGAGACACCTGTGTATAAAATACCACTAAAAAAATATTTATTGATATACGAATTACGTCCAAAAGCTTTTTAATTTATCTTAGTGACTTTCAGAAGTACAATATTTTTTGTTTATAATAAACTATTACATTTCAACTAAACAAGTTCGGATTTAATATTCAAAGAGCGATCTACATTTGAATTAAGTTACTTTAACTTCAGAATCAAATGTCGAAATAATTCAAGACTGTTATCAGTGATATCACATTTAATGTCAAATAATCCACGACCCAAGAGTTGTATTATTCATTTGCAATGCAAATTATTCGCAAAACTCTGAATTTATAAGAGCAACAAACTTTTAACACAGGTAGATATAAATTTATTATAAGTGTCAAAATATTTAAATACAGGCTATTTCGTTATAATATCACAAAGAAACTTCAGATCCTTGAAAACTAAATTAAAGCTCGAAGTCTTACGAAACGACTAAAGGGTTCTCGTTAAGGTCAAAGAATACTTTTCCTTTTCGACACTCTGAAGAATATTTCATCCACATAAAAGAAGAATAAATCTTTTAGCTTTGTCAGACGTACTTAGTGACACCTTCACAAGTTAACGTTGCCTTAAAAGATATAACGGAGATCATTGAACTTCGAAAAACGAAATAAATAAAATAAAAAAGAAATAAGTTAAGAACATAACATATTTGAATTACTTTGTTTTTACTTTCAAATATGTTGAAACTACTCTTCCATCGAAGCATTTTAAGATATAGCTTAGTGGTGAGGAGATAAGAGTTCAAAGGTAAATTACTTTCATTTATTAACTAAGAAATTCGAGTTTGTGGATTAAACTAATCATTTCTCAGATGACCGATATTTTCAAACATTAAACTTGCAGCCAGAATGATGCAGATTTACGTCTTCTCTAAATAGGTACATATTATTTTGTCGTAGTAGGTAAGTATGTGTTTTTTTCGTGAATTTTGAATGTATTACAAATTACAAGTGCTGTCAATGTTGATGTTGATATCAAATGTAATCAATATAAACACGCTTTAGTTTAGGAAAATAAATTTGAGAGTTTTGAGAGCATCAAATAGTAATAATAGGCTTGTATCTGCGTGGCTGAATTTCAGAACCAGGCTTCGAGTGCATGTCTGACACCGCGCCCCAAATAACATCTGTGTACGTGGAATTTTGGACAAAGCTACCGTTGTTATTCGGTTTCGAATTGAAGAATTGGCCACAAGATGTCGCCACTCGGAAACAGGTTGGATGGGGATGTGTCCCCTCTAGGTATAATGCTACAAATTTGTGAATACGTAGTTTCTTTCCGGATATGGAAAGATCAACGGTAATACGATGAAGAGTTTGTATATCTGGGTAGTATGTTTACGAGGGATGGGAAGGTTGATAGAGATATTAAAAGAAGGGTTAATGCCGGTAACTCCATTAATGGTGGACTGAATGCCGTTTGTGCTAATAAAAAACTGCCAAAATAAGCGAAGCTAGCAGTCCACAATGGAGTCCTGGTACCTACCCTGATGTATGGCAGTGAGGCATGGAACTGGCAGAGGAAGGATGAAAGTAAACTGAATGCTGTTGAAATGAGATCCCTGAGACGTATGTGTGGTAAAACAATGTATGATCGTGTGAGAAATGTGGATATCCGCAAAGAATGTAAGGCCGATGTAGGCATAATGAGTAAGATTAAGAAAGGGACCCTCAGATGGTTTGGGCATGTAGAGCGAATGAACGAAGAAAGTAGTGTAAGAAGAATATACGACGCGAATGTGAATTGTAGAAGTCAGGGACGCCCGAGGAAGACATGGCACGATCAAGTGAATCAGATACTAGAGTCGGGCCATGTCAAAAGCCAGAATAATAGAAGAGTATGTATGAGACGATGTATGGATGTGAGTGAGGCAAAGAGTGTGTACCAAGACCGAGTTGTTTGGCGGTCCGTCCTCTCTGCCTACCCCTGCGGGGAAACGGTGTAATGGTTAGTTAGTTAGTTAGTTAACTGTAATACATAGTTGTATCAAGCGGCTATATATTATATATGACGACATTGCCTGTCTCGGTTACTTTGTCCCGGTGACTAGCTACACTGGATGACAGTGAATCCGAGGAATGGCTAATTTTGGAACCAGTTCCTATTGGATTTATAAAATGGTCACCAACACTAACTGAGCGAAGCCGAACAAAAAATCGCCCGCAGGGCCTAGCAGCAAAAACCTTTAACTGCTAGTATTTATTGTATCGAATACAAAATATATAAACTGCAGAATTTTTCCATGAAATAGTAATACATTATTTGTACTAGATAGTTGTGTGAACAGTTATCTATCTATATATCTATAGATCTAGCGTCCAAAAAATCTAATTTTCTGTTTTTTGACAAATCAAAACCAAAATTTCTTTTGAACTCACAAATCTTGTAAATAGATACCTAATTTTTTTTTTTTACGTGAATACCGCACAAGAGTCCCAACTGCTCCCGTCTGGAGCCAGTGGGACTATGACTCCCCATTTGGGGTATGTTGTGAGGCTGAAGGTAGTGGGGAAGGGAAGGAGATAGGGAAGAGGAAGGTGGGGAAGTACCTGGCTATTCAGATCTGGTCACCAAACACGGCAGAAGCCATTTCAAGCAACGTTTCAATTCTGAATGGTGGTCTTACATCAGGGCGATACTGAGAGTATCTTCCACTCTGGAACGTGCCGCAAATATACTATATATTATTTTAAATGAATAAATTGTGAAATACACAAATTAATCAAATAAAATTATTTGCCACGCCGGGATTCGATCCCGCGACCTTCGGAATGCTAGTCAAGCGCCTTACCGCTGCACTACGCCGGCCGTTAATTAATTATTACGAACCATAACTATTTTACCTAACATTTGTTTCTAACTAATTTTTCAAATTTTCATCAGACCGGTAGGTACCTGCTTTTCTAATGATTATTTATTCCTCTTTGAAAACTCATAGTAGGAACCACGACCATGTAAACTCTGACAGGATTAAATACCATGTAAACTCTGACAGGATTAAAAATATACAAAGATCAATCAAGTGTGACACACGTCATTTTTTGCTCTCTCAAAGTTATTGCTTTCCTACAGTTAAAACATCAAATTATACATTCAAACTTTGCACAATTCTTCGGTGAATTCGTACAAAATTAGTTTTCATATTTTCTCTAAAGTGTTGATGGTAATTCATTGTTGAAACCAAAATTATAAAGTGCAGTTCTGCGTTGCCATACATTAGAATTTAGGACTACCTACGTGTAATAAGTGTATCCGCGCCGGGCAGTGCCGCGGCCGTCCCGTGCTCCGTTGCCTCACAGACATACAATACCTACTTTATATCCACATCGCTGTTCGCCTGATAAGCCAGAGGCGACCAACCTTTTAACATGTTCTGTTTTAAGTGCCAACTAACTATGACAGATGGCATCACTTGTAACTCCTGCAGTAAGCAGTTTCACTACGAATGCGGAGGCACATCTGAAACTACATTTCGAAAGGCTAACAATGAGAAAAGAAGAACCTGGCGCTGCACTACCTGCAAAACTTCACCCCAATCAACAGCTCCGTCAACCAACCCCATAGAAGATGTGATGGTTGAAATAAAAAAAATATTCTCGGAACTTGCCTCCCTCAAAACCCTTAATAACCAAGTAAAGGAAGACATGTCTGAACTTAAAAAATCTGTCGACTTCAATAATTCAAAATTAGATGATTTTACTAAACGATTCCAAGCATTTGAACAATCGATGAGCAAAGTAGACAATCTGGAACGAGACGTTTCCTCTCTTCAATTAACAATAAAATCAATGCAAGAAGATTCAAACAAAAGGGAACAATGGATGAGGCTTCAGAATATTGAAATAAAAGGAATACCTCAAGATAAAAATGAAAACATTCCAAACATCCTATCAGAAATAGCAAACCAAATTGGTATTCACAACTTTAAAACCAGTGAAATCGAGTTCGCTACCAGAGTCTCAGCGAAAGACCCACATCATTCTAAATTAATCAAACCAATAATTGTAAAATTCACCTCCCGCTCACGTAAAAATGAATTCATCTCGGAAATTCGACGAAGAAAAGGAATAAGCACGAAGGACTTAAATTACCCCGGTGACGAAAGAAAAATCTATGTCAACGACCATCTGACCAGCTTCAACAAAAACCTCCTTTTTCGGGCAAAGGGGTTGGCGAAGGAGAAGGGGTACAAATTCACGTGGCTGAAAAACAGCATGATATTTGTAAGGAAAAATCCTACTTCACCCCCCATACTAATTACCAAGGAAGAGGACCTCAAGAAAATTTCCTAAGTTCTCCTGCATCCTCTTCGCGTCGTAAAATAGATTTTTTATTCTGTCATGTATCTCCCCACACATTCCCCTACTCCCATCATCCACTCCTATTACACCTACCCTCCCTCTCCTATTTTGCCCTCTCCCTTAAAATTCTTAATTCACTTCTAACCCAATCAAGTCAACTTTTCAAGAACCAATTTGAAAACCATGTAACCGCCTGTTGGCGACCACTACCTGCTACACGCTTTACACTCAGACCTACTCGACGAACTATCGCGGTCTCGCTTACACCAATTACCTTTTCTGCTGCTGTGGTAAGCAAATTATTATATACTCATTTGTCCACAATAATTTCACTAAAATACCTACTAAATAATATTATGAATAGTTCTTACCTTAAATATGGGTACCTACCTATATCTAATTATATCAACATCAGAACAATAGTATCAATAGCCGGACCTGAGATGCGTATTACAAGACATATACATTATTATTATTTTAAACTCTGTGATGCACCCACATGCATTGTGTTAGATGTACTTACTCTGTTAAATTGCGTGCCCTACAACCGAATTTACTTATCTTACGTAAATACTCGTTAATTAATGCACGTTCGTAGGTACTTAATTTACGCAGGTACATCTAACACATGCATTGTGTTAGATGTATTTATTCTTTTAAATTGTATGCACTATAACCGAATTTACTTATTACACTTATCACGTATATGTATAACTTACCGCTTTCTCACTAGCATTTACTTTAATACTCTCCCATGTCTTTAGCAATATATTATCAGAATGTTAGAGGTCTTCGAACCAAAACAACGACGTTCCTTCAAAATACCTTTTCAAACGATTACGATATAATCGCTCTTACAGAATCATGGCTCACCAAAGGCTTCAGAGACGAAGAACTTTTCGACTCTCGGTACTATGTATATCGTAGAGATCGCGACTATGCTTCCACCGGTCAACGTCTTGGCGGTGGTGTAGTATATATATAGTATTGTTTGGTTTTGGGAGAGGTCTTTTTCCGCGCACTTTTTGGTTGACGCAAAAACGACCAGTACGCCCTTTGCGTTTCACCCACCTCAAGGTTCACTTTCGGTTGAAGCAAATTGGGACTGAAAACTGTAAGCAAATTTTTTTCGACAAAATGAAATATATACAGGGATTTATTCTCCGATACGAATCGGCGGCGAAAACTAGAAGCTCTACTCGAATCACTCGATTCGGCTCGGTTGTATTTCCCGCCGACAGATAGCGTTTCAAAAAAAAAATGACAAAAAAAGACTTAGCATTTTCCTCAAAGGAAAATGCTAGGTCTATGGTCAAAATCTTAGATGTCAAATTTTTAGCCTAACAAAACGGAACTCTCGGCGGTTTCGGTCGTTGTTTTTCGGAAAACGACATTACCGCCGAAAAACCGATTCCGGGCTAGATGTTTTTTGAAAATACGATAGCCGGATAGATTCCGCAACTTTTAACACCAATAAAACATATGATTCTCATATAAAATACGTCAGGAGATGCTGACGAAACACGAAATTTTCCGAAAAAAAATCATCAAAATACGCGCTCACAGATTCCATCGGAAGTTTAAATATTCCTGGCCAGTTCAAATTAATACGTTTTTCATTCGGGGTAGGTACCTACTTATTTCGGTAGTATTGCAAATATGATGAAAAAAGCTAAGATTGCCGGAATCTAAGGAAATGCGCAGGTACCTACCTGAATGGGTACCTACACAACGAATTAGGTTTTAATGCAATAAATACTACGGTAAGGTTGTTTCGATGATACAGAATAATGGAACTTTTTTTAAGTTAATTTTCACGTTCTGTGATGGTTCTACTCAAATTCTATTGTTTTATCATTACAGACCAGTTACATCACAAAACTGAAATAATTACAGAACTCGAACGGAACTTTATAGAACTGAAAATTTACTAGAAAAATTTAAAGAATTGTCAATTTTTTTTATTAATTATTATTTTTTATTTTTAAGTGTGTTCTATTTGAACATTGTTAAATAAAAAAAAAAAATATATATATATATATATATACATTACGCGTGTTCTAGGTAGGTACTTACTTGCGGGGACTTTTTTCATTTAAAAATCAAAACATGATATTGAATGAATTTATTTATAGTGAAAATTATTTTATGCTCAACAGCATAATGGCGTCGTTTTGGTGAAATATTACAACAAAGTACCTACTTAGTACTTACACTTGCAAAATGAAATACAATACAACTACAATAGTGAGCTCCGGCATAATGAAATTTTGCACTGCTAAACCGTGCAACCGATTGTTATTATTAATGGACTATTTGTGCGTAAATAAATTAATTATATACAGCGGGTACCCGGCATGCGTTGCGAGGCCACTTTAACTTCGGGGTCAACTAAACCGTAATGGTTCCCTACCAAGTCCCGGGAAACAACATTATAAAATTATGCACTTTATAAAATTATATACAACGGGTACCCGGCATGCGTTGCAAGGCCACTTTAACCTAAGGGTCAACTAAACTGTAATGGTTCCATCCCAAGTCCCCGGAAACTACATAATAATGCAAGCGCCTGCACTATGTAACATTATATACAACGGGTACCCGGCGTGCGTTGCAAGGTCACTGTAACCTAGGAGTCAACTTTACTGTAATGGTTTCATCCCGATTCCCGGGAAATAAAATTTTAATGCAAGCGCCTGCAATTTATAACATAATATACAACGGGTACACGGCATGCGTTGCAAGGTCACTGTAACTTCGGGGTCAACTTAACTGTAATGGTTCCATCCCAATTCCCGGGAAATAACATTTTAAAGCAAGTGCCTGCAATATATAACATGATATACAACGGTTACTCGGCATGCGTTGCAAGGTCACTGTAACCTCGGGATCAACTTAACTGTAATGGTTCCATTCCAATTCCTGGGAAATTACATTTTAATGCAAGCGCTGCACTACATAACATTATATACAACGGGTACCCGGCATGCGTTGCAAGGCCACTGTGAACTCAGGTTTCTTCATATATTTAATTTAACACACACTCCTCCTCGCTTCATCCACGTTCACACGTCAAATCGCATAGTGTCTTAACCCGTCAGTTGCTTCTGCAACGGGCAAAACCTAGTATATATAGTATTGTTTGGTTTTGGGAAAGGTCTTTTTCCGCGCACTTTTTTGTTGACGCAAAAACGACCAGTACGCCCTTTGCGTTTCACCCACCTCAAGGTTCACTTTCGGTTGAAGCAAATTCGGAATGAAAACTGTAAGCAAATTTTTAATGACAAAATAAAATATATATAGGGGTTTATTCTCCGATACGAATCGGCGGCGAAAACTAGAAGCTCTGCTCGAATCACTCGATTCGGCTCGGTCATATTTCCCGCCGACAGATGGCGTTGGTAAAAAAAAAAATGACGAAAAAACCCCTTAATTTCACAAAGGAAAATGCTAGGACCGTTGACGCAGATCTCAAATGTCAAAGTTTTAGCCTAACAAAACGGAACTCTCGGCGGTTTGGGTCGTTGTTTTTCGGAAAACCACATTGCCGCCGAAAAACCGATTCCGGGCTAGATGTTTTTTAAAAATACGATAGCCTGAGAGATTCCGCAACTTTTAATAACAATAAAACATACGATTCTCATATAAAATATGTCAGGAGATCCTGACAAAACTCGAAATTTTCCGAAAAAAAATCATCAAAACACGTGCTCACAGATTCCATCGGAAGTTTAATTATTGCTGGCCAGTTCAAATTAACACGTTTTTCATTCGGGGTAGGTACCTACTTACTTCGGTAGTATTGCAAATATGATGAAAAAAGCAAAGATTGCCGGAATCTAAGGAAATGCGCAGGTACCTACCTGAATGGGTACCTACACAACGAATTAGGTTTTAATGCAATAAATACTAAGGTAAGGTTGTTTCGATGATACTAAATAATTAAAAAAAATTTTTTAAAGTTAATTTTCACGTTCTGTGTTGGTTCTACTCAAGTTCTGTTTTTTCTCAATAAAGGCCAGTTACATCACAAAACTGAAATAATTACGGAACTTTCTAGAACTGAAAATTGACAAGAAAAATTTGTAAAATTGTCAATTATTTTTTTTAAACAACCCAGCCTTATTATTTTTATGTTATGTTATTTTTAAATGTGCAGATTATCTATTTGGATATTGTGAAGTAACAAAAAAATATATATATTACGCTGTTCTAGGTAGGTACTTTCTTGCAGGGACTTTTTTCCTTTAAAAATAAAACATGATATTGATTAAAATTATTTGTGCTGAAAAGAAGTTTTTATAAAATTATTTTATGCTCAACAACATAATGGCGTCGTTTTGGTGAAATATTACAACAAAGTACCTACTTAGTACTTACAATACAACTACAAATAGTGAGCTCTGGTATCATGAAATTATGCATTGCTAAACCGTTCATCCGATTGCGACGAAATTTTGGGGGAGCGGTCGACTACCTGTTCCCTTTGTAGGCGCTCATTCCTCGCTTCATCCGCATTCAGACATCGTTTTTTTCGAAGGAGAGAAGAGTTCTGGGAAGGAAAAGGGTTTAAGGGGTGGGTAGGAATCTGGGCTTCAGTGTGTCCTGATCATCAGACCTAGACACACCTCATCCCATGAACCCGGGCACCCCTGCTAAATCACTAAGCGTAGCGAATCACCTAGGGTGACCTATGGCAGAGGTGTTGGTTAAAAAAGAGGGGGGATGAAAACCAGGGAGGGGGGAGGGTAACCTGGGAAGGGGGAGGGGAACCCGGGAGGGGGTTTTGCGGGATGAAGGAAGGGGGGGGGGGAGTAGAGTACGCTATGAAAGAATATTTTTTCTGTTCTTTTTTTAATCGAATTAAACGAAATTTTAAAAGGATAAATGCCAGGAGTGCAGAACTAAGAAAGGGAAAATATATAAAGAACATGTTTTTTTTCAATTATTTCTGGCTTTTTGGGAAAGGTGAATTTATATGCATTTAATTTTTTTTTTACATGAGCTTCGCACAGGAGGCCGTGGGGAAAATAATTTCCCTCAGGTCCTATGTCATCTTTGGGGATGCTGTGTGGATGATTTTTTTTAGGAAAGGAAGGAGATGAGAGTTTTGGAAAGGAAAAGGGTTTAAGGGGTGGGTAGGAATCTGGGGTTCAGTGTGTCCTGGGCATCCGCCTCCAAGACCTAGGCAGACCTCACCCCATAAACCCGGGCACCCCTACTAAATCACCAAACGTAGCCTACCACTTGAGGTGACCTATGGCAGAGGTGTTGGTTATCCAATAAAGGTCAACTTTGGGGATTTGTATTTCTACATGACACTATATACAACGGGTACCCGGCATGCGTTGCAACAACATTGTAACCTCGGGGTCAACTTAAATGTAATGGTTCCATTCCAAGTTCCGGGAAACTACATTATAATTCAAGCGCCTTGCAAACGCATGCAATGTATTATAACATTATATACAACGGGTACCCGGCATGCGTTGCAACATCACTGTAATCTCGGGGTCAACTTAACTGTAATGGTTCCATTCCAAGTTCCGGGAAACTACATTATAATGCAAGCGCCTTGCAAACGCCTGCTTTATATTATAACATTATATACAAAGGGTACCCGGCATGCGTTGCAAGATCGCTGTAACCTCGGGGTCAACTTAACTGTAATGGTTCCATTCTAAGTTCCGAGAAACTACATTATAATACAAGCGACTTGCAAACGCCTGTTTTATATTATAACATTATATACAAAGGGTTTCCGGCATGCGTTGCAACATCACTGTAACCTCGGGATCAACTTAACTGTATTCCATTCCAAGTTCAGGGAAACTACATTATTATGCAAGCGCCTTGCAAATGCCTGCACTATATTATAACATTATATACAACGGGTACCCGGCATGCGTTGCAAAGTCACTGTAACCTCAGGTTTCTTCATATAACTAATTTAACACACACTCCTCCTCGCTTCATCCACATTCACACGCAAATCGCAAAGTGTTTTAACCCGTCAGTTGCTTCTGCAACGGGCAAAACCTAGTATATATAGTATTGTTTGGTTTTGGGAGAGGTCTTTTTCCGCGCACTTTTTGGTTGACGCAAAAACGACCAGTACGCCCTTTGCGTTTCACCCACCTCAAGGTTCACTTTCGGTTGAAGCAAATTGGGACTGAAAACTGTAAGCAAATTTTTTTCGACAAAATGAAATATATACAGGGATTTATTCTCCGATACGAATCGGCGGCGAAAACTAGAAGCTCTACTCGAATCACTCGATTCGGCTCGGTTGTATTTCCCGCCGACAGATAGCGTTTCAAAAAAAAAATGACAAAAAAAGACTTAGCATTTTCCTCAAAGGAAAATGCTAGGTCTATGGTCAAAATCTTAGATGTCAAATTTTTAGCCTAACAAAACGGAACTCTCGGCGGTTTCGGTCGTTGTTTTTCGGAAAACGACATTACCGCCGAAAAACCGATTCCGGGCTAGATGTTTTTTGAAAATACGATAGCCGGATAGATTCCGCAACTTTTAAAACCAATATAACATGCCCATCCCATGTAAAAAAAGTCACGAGATGCTGACAAAACTCGAAATTTTCCGAAAAAAAATCATCAAAACACGTGCTCACAGATTCCATCGGAAGTTTAATTATTGCTGGCCAGTTCAAATTAACACGTTTTTCATTCGGGGTAGGTACCTACTTACTTCGGTAGTATTGCAAATATGATGAAAAAAGCAAAGATTGCCGGAATCTATGGAATGGGTACCTACACAACGAATTAGGTTTTAATGCAATAAATACTAAGGTAAGGTTGTTTCGATGATACTAAATAATTCAATTTTTTTTTTTAAAGTTAATTTTCACGTTCTGTGTTGGTTCTACTCAAATTCTGTTTTTTCTCAATAAAGGCCAGTTACATCACAAAACTGAAATAATTACGGAACTTTCTAGAACTGAAAATTGACAAGAAAAATTTGTAAAATTGTCAATTATTTTTTTTAAACAACCCAGCCTTATTATTTTTATGTTATGTTATTTTTAAATGTGCAGATTATCTATTTGGATATTGTGAAGTAACAAAAAAAAATATATATTACGCTGTTCTAGGTAGGTACTTTCTTGCAGGGACTTTTTTCCTTTAAAAATAAAACATGATATTGAATAAAATTATTTGTGCTGGAAAGAAGTTTTTATAAAATTATTTTATGCTCAACAACATAATGGCGTCGTTTTGGTGAAATATTACAACAAAGTACCTACTTAGTACTTACAATACAACTACAAATAGTGAGCTCTGGTATCATGAAATTGTGCATTGCTAAACCGTTTATCCGATTGCGATGAAATTTTGGGGGTGCGGTCAACTACGTGTTCCCTTTGTAGGCGCTCATTCCTCGCTTCATCCGCATTCAGACATCGTTTTTTCTTCATATATATTTAATTTAACACACACTCCTGCTCGCTTCGTCTTTTAGGGAAACGAAGGAGAGAAGAGTTCTGGGAAGGAAAAGGGTTTAAGGGATTGAGTTCGAACCCGCAATCTTCGGATTGCGAGTCGAGAGTCTTACCTCTTGACCTAGAGGGCCCTAAATTATATAGCGTTATTTTGATAACCAATTTCAAAATAATTTTAATTTCGAAATACAACAAAATTTAAAAATCAAAAAAGAATTTAAATTTCAACAAATTTTTAAATCCAAAAAATTTTAAAATCCAAAAAATTTTAAAATCCAAAAAATTTTAAAATTCAAAAAATTTTAAAAACGAAAAAATTTTAAAATCAAAAAAATTTCAAAATCCAAAAAATTTTAAAAACGAAAAAATTTAAATTCCAAAAAATTTTAAAATCCAAAAAATTTTAAAATCGAAAAAATTTTAAAATCCAAAAAATTTAAAAATCCAAAAAATTTTAAAATCGAAAAAATTTAAAAATCCAAAAAATTCCAAAATCGAAAAAAATTAAAAAATCCAAAAAATTTTAAAGATCACAAAATTTTGAAATCCAAAAAATTTAAAATCCAAAAAATTTAAAAAAACGAAAATAAATTAAAATCCAAAAAATTAAAAAATCGAAAAAATTTAAAAATCGAAAAAATTTTAAAAATCAAAAAATTTTAAAATCCGAAAAATTTTAAATCTTCATCCACGTTCACACATCAAATCGTATAGTGCTTTAACCCGTCAGTTGCTTCTGCAACGGGCAAAACCTAGTATATATAGTATTGTTTAGTTTTGGGGCAGGTCAGGAAAACTCACTCTTTTTTGTATGAAAAAATTAAGCCAAACCCGTCACGCCAAAACGACCTTTCGGCTCCTCGAGATTCGTACACTTTGAGAGGTCAGTTTCGGTCAACGGGCAGCGTAACTAAAATCGTATGAGAATTTTCAGCCATCGATCCTCAAGCCAAAGTGGACCTTGGCGTTCAGCATTTCGGAAGGCTTCACGGTTCAATCTCCTTCGAAGTCTTCGGCACGAGCTTTTGTTTTTTTTTCTGGATCGGGAAACATTTTTAATTTTAATTTATACGTTTGCCAAAACTTTACGGGAGACATCTAGCGGTGCGGAATACGAGTGTGGATTGTTCACATTAGAAAAAATCAAATGTCTATCGCATACGGTTGTAGTTCTATTTTTATCCGTTCGAATGGCGGGGTCGTCTGATTTTACACAAAAATTTCCAATTCACGAAAAAAGGGCACTCAACATGACTCAATACAGCGACTTTCTTAATATAATGTTGCCAGGTGCTTGATTTTGGAATGGCTGATTTTGGAATGTAGTCTCATTGATTTTAATACGGGTTCACAATGTCTCTTACTAAAATTGTTAATTTTGACAATAAATAATATGGATACGTTAAAATATAAAATACATTTCATATAAATTTAATTGGATACCTAAATTAACTGCTTTAAATATACCTACACTAACTAGAAAAAATAAATTATTGAAGTTGTGGTAGAATTTCTTCTACCTCATGTGAAATTGTTTGTTCTTTTTTTTTCAACTCATTTATACTATCATATTATTATTTGGAAATATATTTTAAATGGAGTTCTGCATATCAAGTTTGAAAACAGCAAAAAAAATGTGTAAAAAAAAAATATTTTTCGGGTGTGTTTATTGTTAATTTTTCAAAAACATGTTTTTTTCATTCTATTTGCGGGTATATTGTAAAATGTTACGAATAATAAAGAATCAAAGTTAATATATTTATGTTTCGTTGCTTTCTTATACTCTTAATTAAAAGTTTACGAAAAACTTCTTACTAAACATAAGATTATTTTACCTCTGAAATAGGTTTTTTTTAGAAACGGCAACACTGAACTTGGTGTTCAACAAAGTTCAAAATGACAACTATTTATTTTCGTAAACAATATGGCGGGCTGTCGCTCATGGCTTTGTTCATTTATTGACATGACGGAACTAAATTGCTGACTGCTGCAAATAGGTAGGATAATATATGAAATAATACTCCGAAATAATACTATTAAAATTTTATGCAACTTATAGACAGATTGGCTCGAAAATGAGCTAACACGTCAGACGTATGATATAACCTAAATCGTCATTTCTTACGGGAAAGATTTTGAAAATGATCTAAATCGTAATTTATTTACTTACAGGAAAGATTTTGAAAATGCCCCCAGAGATATTGGATATATATTTATTCCATAAATTAAGATGTTGGTATGATGAAAGTGAAAGTGACACGAAAACGCAAAGTGCGTAGATATTTAACGAAGCAAGCTTACAAAAAAAAGACTCTTGATCAAAGGAATTCATTTTAAAAAGGTATTTATTTATTATTTTCTTTAAAAAATAGAGCAATCTACCAGATAATTATGTATTTCCTATTGTTTTAACCTTCAAAAGTGCCGCGGTCACCTTGCGGCCACCGGGTGACAAACGGCAATCCAGAAGATAATGACTTCGAAGGAAAATGACAAATGATCGGACGTCATACAAAGCATTTTGTAGAAAATAAACAACCTTATTTTGGTTAGGTATTTTTCTAAAGTAAATACGCTGACATCCCTACAATAACTTTTTGAACTTTGTGGGTACAAACATTTTCATAATGACAAAATGAAGGGAATGACAAACGCATCATACTAAGCAGACGTTATATTTATGTACAAAGCATTTTGATAATAGAGTGATCTATTCTAAAATAATACTAAAATTCTAAAGTAAATACGCTGACATCTTCCGTACAGACCCGCTCCATGTACCTACTGGTTACTTCCAGAAGCATTACCGTTTATAATTTTCAAATACATCTGTTAAAATTTTCATCTGTTATGTTCTGCTGTTTGAACAGTTAACCCATTGGCCACAAACCCCGACAGCCTGCCGGGTGTGCAACTCAGGTACTTAACCACAAACCCCGGCACGCTGACGGGCTAGAGTAGGTCCGTCAAAAAACGGAAAACGAGCACAATAGTGACATTTTTCAATAAAATTTTAAATGTCGAACGCTCTGTAAGTAATTAATCATTAATTTCATAGAATTGGCAATAATATGTTTCTAATGTTTTTTCCCTAATATTTGTGTTCCAAGTTTTGAATGCAGCCAGCCGCCATTTAATTTCTTCAAAATTGCGAGTGGTTCTGGGCTTTTGGTAGTGATCCTGAACGTCCCTGATTGCTTTGAGGACTATTATACACAATTATTTTATTAGTTATTAGTATACATGTATATAAAAATAAAAAATTATTATTGTTCGATTTATGAATATTATGTTTTTTGTAAATTTTTGAATAAAAATGTGGAAAAAAACTTACGAAAAAAGAGAAGGTTATATTTGTAACCTACATTTACACATATTTTAATATTTTTAAAAATTTTTATTTTTATGTTTTCTTTACCTTAATTCTATATGTAAACAAATTTAAAGAAATTAATTCTTTTGAATATACGGTTCAAAAGTAACAGTAGATTTAGCACACCAGTGCAGGTTTTCAATTTTTCGAACAAAATTAATTCAGTGGTGAAGGCCAACTTTTTAGCTCAATAATTCTGTGGCCAATGGGTTAAACCGTCATGGTTGAATCCTGCATGTTTGAAACAATTGTAAATGGTACTTTGTGACATTTTAAGCACAAGATTCTTTCTAAAATTAGTTTTGAGTGACCGTTTATTCCTTGATCCATTGGCTGTAAGACTGATGTTGTATTGGACGCAAGGAAAGCAAGTGTTATATGCTTAAAATCAACTGTGTTAGGAATCATGTCAATCACTATAAGCGAAGTCATTATATCTGATTTTGTTATAAAGAATTTTATTTGAAAATCAAACTTCGTTGTGTAATTACTGAATTTAAATAATATTTATGTTTCAAGATACTACGATACGAAGCTGCACTGATATCGACTAGCTGTACCGACGCAATATTGATTATATCCCGTGGAGATTCTTCATTGCTGAGGATCGTGTGCTCTACTCCAATTTCCATGGTGGATAAGGCTCTTTCTTCCGGTCCCCGCAGTCCTGCGCTATGTGGAGAGCGAAGGACATCGACGTACCAGAGACGCCAGTGATACTTGGTCACTTCAGCGCTGCGGTGACCTTCCTCTGCCTTCTACTTTGTCAGTGACTATGAGTTTCTCCAAGTTGGAGTCCTCAGTTTGGCGATCAACGTGTCCAAAGTATTTTAAAGATGCGTTATAGGCAGATAAATTAAAAAAAAAATAGAAAAATCAAATATTGTTGATTATTTTGACCATTTAGATTGGTCATTTTAAGAGACTGCCTAGCGATTCCTTATTTTTTATGAGATCGTTATTGGATAACGGACGTAATCACGTAATAATGTGATTTTTATGGCTGTTATTTGCGTTTTCTATGTACAACGTACATTAAATGAGAAAATAATCATGCTTACTTGCAGGAATTCATGTGTAAATCGATCTAAACTAAAATATATGATTTAAAAATCATACAAATCTGACAGGAGATTACGTCCGTTATCCAATAACGATCTCACAAAAAATACGGTATCGCTAGGCTGGTAACAATATAACTGATCAAGCACAAAAATTTTATTCATTCTTAAACACTTCCAAGGAACTTATTGTTTTTATTTAACTTATGTTCCTATAATTAATTTTTAAGGCTTCTCATTATCCCATATGGTTTTCAAAAGAATTAATTTTCAATAAAAAACAAATGCACAAATTATATAAGCAATCTAGAAACGTTAACGATTGTATATTATTTATTGTAAAAGCCCACTCGGGCGTAAATAAATAATAATTGAAAGCCTTTTGTGGATGTCTAGCTCTTCCAGAATGGACACATTTGTGCGTCTGGCAGACCATGGAATCCTGAACATTTTTCTCCAACACCACATTTCTATGGCGTCTATTCATTTTCTTTCCATGACTTTGTACTACGTTTCGACACTATACTGAACAATTGGGAAACTCATTGTTCGGACGATATAGGAAATAGGCTATTGAAATTTAATTCACAGAAATTGATACTATGATTTCCTCTACAAACTTAATTCTAAGATAAAAATAGAAAAATTTGCAGGATTTTCATTCAAATTCAGCGGGTTTTCCATCTTGAAATATGTTTTTTAATAACTTTAAATGTTTTTTTTTTTATACAAAGATTTATATTGTAGCAAATCCTGATTTTGAAAAATTGAAGAATATAATTTATTTTTTGTAAATAAAGATAAGAAATATTATCTTTTTTTTTACATTAGCTCCACGCAGGAGGCCCTGATGAAAATAACTCCCTTCAGGGCCTATATCATCTTGGGGGACGTTGTGTGGAGAGTTTTTTCATGACAGGAAAGAGAGGAAGTTCTGAAAAGTAAAGGGTATGAAGGGTGGGTAAGAATATGAGGTTCAGTGTGTCCAGGAGTGTCAGACGGATGAATCCATCCCTCCCACTGTGGTGCAAGGCGATGTTCCGTGAGAGTACGGCTGTAGAAGTCTGAATGTAATTTAATTTCCCTCAAATAAAATTAAATAAGTAATATGTTCATCAATTTTCTTGCATTATAAATATTTTACAAATCTTGATTTCTGACTTTTTGTTTGCTTCAAAATGTGTAATTTTTTTTATTTTACGTTATGCTGAATAATACAATTAAAACAATAAAACTTATTAAAAGGTTTTTTTTTTCTTCATGTATTTATAGTACTTATAAGTAGTCTGTTTTTTAAATGAAATAAATACTAAAATGCATTATTTTCCATTTCTGGAAATTTAAATACTTTTATATTATTATCAAATTCAGAGATCGGCAAAGTGAGGCTCCGGAGCCGCATGACGCTTTTGTAATTAAGGAATACAATTTATGTATTCCTTAATAACATAATATTTTGTTATCAATGAATAAAATTTTATTATCAAGTTTTATTCAGCGTACCCATAATTTAATGAAGTACTAAAATTAGGGGGCGTCTACTAATATCTACAGGAATTCCAAAAACTGAAAAAAATCTAACTAATATCAATGAGAAGGAAAGTGTTGACGAATATCTACAGCTCAAACTGTTGAAGAATATCTCTGAGAACCAAAGTGTTGACGCATATCTACAGCACTGGCAGAGGTTGGATTTGCAGTTATATATAGCATATTGGAATAACGTAATATAGCGTATGCAGTTTAAAAAACTTAATTTATGTAAGTATGTATGTAAAAATCCCTAATATCGGACTATTGGACACATTTAGCTGATTAATCCAACCTACTCTCTGTAGATATTAGTCAACACTCTGAAGTTCGTAGATGTTAGTTCAACATATGAGCTGTAGATATTCGTCCGACATACAGGCTGTAGATATTAGTATCTGGAGTCCTAAAATTATGATAAATGTTTACTAAATCCAAAGATATTGAAATATAAGTAGATGTGCTATCTGCTGTTTTTACTATGTGGGTCTGCGCTTCCGGGTGTCGCCGATATTGTTTATCAATTAACAAATAAACTAAAAGAACAAATAATTAACAAATAAACCAAACGAACGTTAAACTAAACGAACGAATTCTTTCCTTATTCAAAATATATTGTTAACCAATATTAATGCATATTTTCAAAAAATCAACGAAATGAACAAATTCTTTTTGTATGAAAACTACGCTAATTAGCGCGTAGTCCGGCGACAGTTGCGCGGACACCATAGCATATCTCTTCTGTATTTGAATATCCTTTGACTAAATCAAACAGATTTGCTCTCAAATTTTTTTTGAATCGTTATAATGCAAAGATTTGGCTAATAAGTTTGCCGAACACTGATCTAAATGATACCGAGTATTTTGAAATAAAAAGTAAGTGTTAAGCGTGTCCCTATTATGTAGATATTTACTGGTTATATTTATGAATAGTACAATAGAACAAAAGTGATTATGAAATTGGGAGACTGGTTGATGGAGACCTTTGTTCTCTCCAGGACTCAACCCTTTGCCTTTCATCGCAGCGGGAAGGATGGATTCACACATCATTCCTGTAGTGTTGCCAACTCGGATTTTGAAAAAGGTGTAGGCCAGATTAGAAAATTATGTAGTATTAGTAAAATTTGTATATGAAAAGTTCATAGATCCACATATTTTTTTTTTCGTGAAATGAAGAAGTTAGGGTACGTGAAACTGAATAAAACATATTGTATTTTGTTTTACAATTTATTTAATCCATAAGCTGCTGAATTATTCTGCAGTATTATTTTGGCTGGTGTATTTTCCTGAATAAAAAACGTGTTTTTACTTACTCATTTCTAAGGAAACTCCTGAATGTCATAAGATATTACATTGTCATTGTTTACAAATACCTATACCAAAAGCTTTAGTAATTTCGTTTTTACACATAATTATTTACAAAAACGAAATAACATTAAAAACGACTATACATGCGATCCGCAGCTTACGGGTTAAAGAGATAGAACTCAGGCAGCATTTGAACCGTTCTTCGTACTTGCAATATTAGCGTATTAACCCCTTTTCATCTCTGGTATTGTAAATTATGGTTTAAGACTAAAATACTCAATTTTCAGTCAAATTATATTTATTAAAATATTAATGAAGGCTCGCTGTTTGTTTTTTAGCCACTTTTTATGAAAAGTAAGCATTTCATTAGAAAGTCTGTTTCTGACGTTAGTTTTTGTCAAATTAATCGCAGAAAACAGATGCTCGACATTCGCACTGCTTTGAGGCAAGTTAATAACTTTTGTACTGTAATGTTGTCGTGTGAGTGCTGTGTGTCTGGTGGGTGGAACTCGGTAATGAAGAGAGTAGGTATAATTGGTACTGGTATTGGGGAGCTGCTGGTAGCAAAAGAGACATACCTACTTCTTTATATAAACTGGACCAGTAAGAGAAACATTTGAGACTTCACCTTTTCTTATTTTTGAAATATGACATCAAAACTCATCAGCTTTGATTTGCTGATTTTCTTGAAATGGAAGATTTGTGTTTCTTGGAGTTCTCCATTCACGGTCTAACTTGGTAAGATTTGTTGGAAATAATCCTGAAAATAGTCGAGCACTTTCATCTGCAGGACTTCTTATGTGGCACGGACTCTAGCAGTATGAAACCACACCACACCACAACGCACCACATAATTTGTCCCGCAGACAGGGGCGCCTCTGTCTTTAAATAAGGGAACGTACCCATACTACGTGACACGTTTAGGGAGGGGGGGGGTCTTCAAAATGTCACGCTCCATACAAATGAGCGGCGGGTTGCTTAGGATTTTGGTCACCGGGGGGGGGGGGTTAAAAATTGCAAAAAGTTGGTCATGTAGTATGGGTACGTTCCCTAAAGTAACTGAAAATATACTTCTTCAGCCTAATGAGATGTGTAATTTTTTCAATTTGTACAATTTCAAAGAAAATACGTAGATTCTGCGACTGAAGTTCGTAGGTGTACAGGGAAGGCCTAAAATACTTAGATCTAAAAAGACGTAGAGTTGGCAACGCTATCACTTCAGCTTTTCAATTGCTACCTGAACTGTAAACATACATTCATACATAGAGTGAATGAGTGAAAGAGTTGGTAAGTCTTCTTTGCAGCAGGAAATTATACGTACGGGTATCAAATTACGCGTATCGACCTGCACAACCGGAATGGCGCAGTGAAAAACTGAGCAGGCATCTCCACGGCCCCCTTTTGCGAGAGAAGGCCCGTACTGATTTGCGAGAGAAGGCCCGTACTGAACACCTTGAACCGGGCGACCGAATCGGCCGAGAGCAGGTATATGGAATTGAGCGGTCGACTTCCTGTGCCCTTTGTAGGCACACACTCCTCGCCTTATCCACATTCAAACATCGTTTTTTCTTTGTATATTTAATTCAACAAGCGCTTCTCGCTTCATCCACATACACCCGTCAAATATTCGATTGCGATGAAACCTTGGGGATTTGATGTGTGCATCCAGTCGATTCTTTCTGTATAGAATAGTGAGCTCTGGCATCGTGAAATTATGCATTGCTAAACCGTTCATCCGATTGTGATGAAACTTTGGGGATTTGATATATGAATGCCCGCGATGGTTTTTGTATAAAATAGTGAGCTCTGGCATCATGAAATTATGCATTGCTAAACCGCTCATCCGATTGCGATGAAACTTTGGGGGAGCGGTCGACTACCTGTTCCCTTTGTAGGCGCTCACTCCTCGCTTCATCCGCATTCAGATATTGTTTTTTCTTCATATATTTAATTTAACACACTCCTGCTCGCTTCGCCTTTTAGGGAAACGAAGGAGAGGAGAGTTCTGGGAAGGAAAAGGGATTAAAGGGTGGATAGGAATCTGGGGATCGGTGTGTCCTGATCATCAGACCTAGACAAACCTCATCCCATGAACCCGGGCACCTCTGCTAAATCACTAAACGTAGCGAATCATCTAGGGTGACCTATGGCAGAGGTGTTGGTTATCCAATAAAGGTTCCTGAGGCGACGGTTCCTATTCCCGCCTCCCAAATTGAACCTCAGATCTGGTAAGTAAACACGGCCAAAGCCATTTCAAACAAAGTTTCAATTCTGAATGGTGATTTTACACCAGAACTTATACTTTATAAGTTAATTAGTGTTAATGAGAAATAACACAAACTAATCAATCAAAAAATAATTAATATATTACGTTAATTATAAAAATATTATATTACGTTATTTTGATAACCAATTTAAAAATAATTTTAATTTCAAAATACAAAAAATTTAAAAATCCAAAAAATTTTAAATTTCATAAAATTTTAAATACAAAAAAATTTTAAAATCCAAAAAATTTTAAAATTAAAAAAAAATAAAATCCAAAAAATTTTAAAATCGAAAAAAATTTTAAAATCCAAAAAATTTCAAAATCCAAAAAATTTTAAAATCGAAAAAATTTTAAATTCCAAAAAATTTCAAAATCGAAAAAAATTTCAATATCCAAAAAATTTTAAAGTTCACAAAATTTTAAAATCCAAAAAATTTAAAATCAAAAAAATTTTAAAATCGAAAAAAATTTTAAAATCCAAAAAATTTCAAAATCCAAAAAATTTTAAAAACGAAAAAATTTTAAAATTCAAAAAATTTAAAAATCGAAAAAAATTTCAAATTTCAAAAAATTTAAAAATCCAAAAAAATTTAAAATCAAAAAAATTTAAAAATCGAAAAAAATTTAAAAATCCAAAAAATTTAAAAATCCAAAACATTTTAAAATCTGAAAAAAATTTAAGATCCATAAAATTTCAATATTATAAAAATTCCAAAAAAAATGGATTAAAAAAATAACTTTTATTCCCATACTGAACTCCTTGAACCAGTTGACCGAAGTGGCCTTATAGTAGGTGTACCAAATTGAGCAGTCTACTGCCTGTGCCCTCTATGTGGCGCACACACCTCGCTTCGTCTACATTCAAACATCGTTTTTTTCTTCAAATATTTATTGAACACACACTCCTCGCTTCATCCACGTTCACACATCAAATCGCACAGTGCTTTAACCCGTCAGTTGCTTCTGCAACGGGCAAAACCTAGTATATATATTAATGCTCAGTTTTGAAAACTCACCTTTTTTTTCAGCCTTTTCTGACACCGGTTTCATACAAAACGACTGATACAGAATCGAAGTGCGACCCTGGCGACGGAAACTGTAATCTCTCACTATCCGACGAAGAAATTCGGCCCGGGTTATGTTTTCCGCCGACAGGTTCGCCAGTCGAAAGACGAAAATCCATTTCGGAAGGAAACGTGTCAAAAAGTCCATACAAACGACGGTTCCAGTTTTGGTGATGCGATAACGGACTCTTCTCCCCCGCATCGCGTACCACCTTACGGCGTATTTTCGCTTGAAAATGCAAAGACGCTTAAGCCCTCTTACTTTCCAGCCCAGGCCTCGGCCCCGCATGCCATAATAGACGGTCGCTTCCTCGAGTTTGGAACGTTTCTAGGTCCATTTTGGCTTGGCGGCGAGTCAGATAATCTTGAGATAGATCAGGATTCCGAGTGTCAAAAATTTAGCCTAAATAATACAGACTTTTCAGAGTTTTCGGTAGTGGTTTTACGGTACGCGGCATTGCGACCCGGAAACCGATCCCCGCTTGGATGTTTTTAAAAAATACGTTACAGTAGAGAATTCCGCAACTTTTAATACCAAAATTGTATACGATTCTCATATGAAATATATCAGGAGAACCCGACGAAAATCAATAATTTTCTGAAAAATTCATGTCAAAAACGTGTTCCTAAATTCTTCGATAGTGTGAAAATTGCTGGCCATCTGAAAATAACACAATTTATAACGCGGTAGGTACCTACCTTTCCATCGAGTTATTGCAAATTCTTTAAAGAAAAGTAATAAAGTACGTAAGAAAAAACGCGTAGGTACCTACCCCAATATTATTTTTCTCGGTATATACTAGGTAGGTACCGGCTTATGAAGCATTTAAATATTAAAAGAAATCACTCAAGATTGTCAAGTATTTATTGAGAAAACGCATAGGTACCTACACCAATATTATTGGTAGCGACTTATGAACTTCTTTCCTTTAAATGTTAAATCGAAAATTATTGATATGAAATGAAAAAAATCATCCAAGATGGTCACTTTTTGAATTATGTAGGTACACGGAGGTTGCTTCTGGACACCCACAGTTGGTGGGAACGTTATTTTTAAATTAGTTCATTTTCACGTAATGTGCGAGTTGTATTTATTCAATTATCTTCAAAACTTATATTTATTATTATTTATTTATACTTATTATTTCAAAACAGAAATAATTACAGAATTACAGAATAGAATTTGAACAGAACTTTCAGAGAACGTTAAAATTAACTTGAAAAATTGAAGGTTTTTAAATATTTTTTTTTAACAACCGAAGTGAATTGAACCGAACGACTGTACCAAATTGGATAACTATTTTTTGTTGTGACCAGGGCAGGGTTTGTATAAAATTACTGGTGAGCTCTGGCATTATGAAATTTGTTTAAAAATGAGTAGCGGAAAATTATGTGCGCGCATAGCTTCCGAACGACTGCCCCTAATTGGATAATTCTTTTTTTATTGTATTCGTTATTGTTAGGACAAGGTTTTTATAAAATAACTGGTGAGCACTGGCATTATGAAATTTGTTTAAAAATGATTCGCCGAAATGTAAGTACGCGCATAGCTTCCGAACGACTGCACCTAATTGGATAATTCTTTTTTTGTTGTGTTCGTTATTGTTAGGATAAGGTTTGTATACAATTACTGGTGAGCTCTGGCATTATGAAATTTGTTTAAAAATGAATCTCTGAAATATATGTACGCGCAACGAACTTCAGAAACGAACTTCAACGAACTTCCGAACGACTGCACCTAATTGGATAATTCTTTTTTTTTTGTTTTGTTCGTTATTATCAGGACAGGGTTTGTATCAAAGTACTGTTGGGCTCTGGCATCATGAAATTATGAATTGCTAAACCGTTTATCCGATTGTGATGAAACTTTGGGGATTTCATGTATGCATGCCGGCGATGGTTTTTGTATACAATAGTGAGCTCTGGCATCATGCAATTATGCATTGCTAAACCGTTCATCCGATTGCGATGAAACTTTTAGGATTTGATGTGAGCATCCAGTCGATTCATTCTGTATAAAATAGTGAGCTCTGGCATCATGAAATTATGCATTGCTAAACCGTTCATCCGATTGCGATGAAACTTTTGGGATTTGATTTGCGCATCCATTCGATTCATTCTGTATAAAATAGTGAGCTCCGGCATCATGAAATTATGCATTGGTAAACCGTTCATCCGATTGCGATGAAACTTTGGGGATTTGATGTATGCATGCCCGCGATGGTTTTAGTATACAATAGTGAGCTCTGGCATCATGAAATTATGCATTGCTAAACCGTTCATCCGATTGCGATGAAACTTTTAGGATTTGATGTGAGCATCCAGTCGATTCATTCTGTATAAAATAGTGAGCTCTGGCATCATGAAATTATGCATTGCTAAACCGTTCATCCGATTGCGATGAAACTTTTGGGATTTGATTTGGGCATCTATTCGATTCTTTCTGTATAAAATAGTGAGCTCCGGCATCATGAAAATATGCATTTCTAAACCGTTCATCCGATTGCGATGAAACTTTTGAGATTTGATGTGCGCATCCAGTCGTTTATTTCTGCACCAAATAGTGAGCTTTGGCATCAAGAAATTATGCATTGTTAAACGGTTCATCCGATTGCGATGAATATTTTGGGGTTTGATGTGCGCATCCAGTCAATTCATTCTGTATAAAATAGTGAGCTCTGGCATCATGAAATTATGCATTGCTAAACGGTTCATCCTATTGCGATGAAACTTTGGAGGGGGCGTCGACTACCTGTTCCCTTTGTAGGTGCTCACTCCTCGCTCCATCCGCATTCAGACATCGTTTTTTCTTCATATATGTAATTTAACACACACTCCTGCTCGCTTCGTCCGCGTTCACATGTCAAATCGCATAGTATTTTAACCCATTAGTTGCTTCTGCAACGGGCCCAGCTAGTTAGCTATTAAACAGGAGCTGATCAGCATCGCGCGACCTGAATGGACCTCTTGTGCTGAAGACATTTGGGTCACCATTCGCACTAATAGTACACCTCACCGTTTAATCCATATATGCTGCGTATACATCCCCGGAGGGACTCAACATCAATATTTAATTGAAAATTTCCTAAACATGTTATCAGATGTGGTAACAAATAATCCCATGGATTCTTTTATTATCTTAAGTGACCTTAATCTTGCTGAAATTTCATGGACCCTAACTACGTCATCTGCTCACTATACAGCTAGTAATTACTCTACTCATATAAGTAATCATTTCGTAGACTGTATGCATTTTTTGGACCTCTCACAATACAACGGTGAACTAAACTCAAGCGGCCATATCCTAGATTTGATACTGTCAAATCTATTAATCTCTGTCGAATCTAATGACGACCCGCTAGTTCCCGAGGATGCACATCATAAAGCTTTGTCCATTAGTGTGCCATTTCAGGAAACCCCTTCATTGACAAATGCGAAAAGGAAAGTTTTTCTATATAATCGCGGAGACTACGAATCAATTAATCTCGCCCTAGAACAAGCTGACTGGGCATCCATTTTCTCTACCTCCCAAGTAGAACCAGCGCTTGATGCTTTCTATACGTTTTTGAAATCCCTCATAAACCTTCACATTCCTCATAAATTTTCGTGGAATTTGAAATATCCTCCCTGGTACAATGCTGCCCTTATAAAGGTAATGAAGGAAAAATCGAAATATTTTAACAAATATAAAAAATACAAAAATCAGGCTGATTATGACGCATTTTCTCTCCTTCGTAAACGGCACAAAGATTTATGCCGGGAAAGCAAATCTCGCTACTTAAGTAAAATCGAAAATAATATATCCTCAAACCCGAAAAACTTCTGGAGCCACGTTAAATCCTCTAACAAATCTCAGGGTGTTCCTAAATGTATGTATCTTGGAGAGCTGAGAGCCGATAATGGAACAGCCATTGCAAATTTATTCTCAGAATATTTCAGTTCGGTTTTTAGTAAACCCTCCAATCCACCTGCCCGTAATCAAACTGACGTCGGAAACCATACATCCAATATAAGCAATATTGAGGTGACGCGAGAAATCGTCTTAAAATACCTTAAGCAAATAGATACTTGCAAAGGTGCTGGTCCTGACGAAATACCTTCAATCCTTATTAAACGATGTGCAAACAATCTAGCCTTACCCCTCTCTTTGATTTTCAATCGTTCTCTTACCGAATGCACTGTCCCAGTTATATGGAAATCCGCGTTTGTGTCTCCTATCTTCAAGAATGGTAAAAAAACTGATGTCAAAAACTACAGGCCAATCTCCAAACTTTGCATATTCAACAAAATTTTTGAAAAAATAATCTATGATCAACTATATGCTGCTCTTAAACCTAGCCTGAATATAAACCAGCACGGTTTCATTAGTGGTAAATCAACAAGCACAAATCTTTTAACTTTCACAGAGTACCTCCAGGATAATTTGGATAACCGAATACAAGTGGACACTATCTATACCGACTTTAGTAAGGCGTTTGACAGGGTCGATCACTCTATCTTATTAAACAAGCTCTTAGAGATTGGTATTCACGGCAATCTTTATCGTTGGCTCTCTTCGTATATCTCCAATCGTAGCCAAATAGTAGTGGTTGCTGGATTTAAATCAGATTCTGTTGCTGTTACATCAGGAGTTCCTCAAGGCAGCCTGTTGGGACCATTATTATTTAACATCTATATCAATGATGTTGGTAACTGTTTTCTAAACTCCCAAACTATCCTGTATGCAGATGACATGAAAATATTTTCACCTATAAACTCAATCGAGGACTGTCAGAAGCTGCAAGATGATTTGCTACGCTTGAGCACGTATTGTAATGCCCATTGCCTGGAAATAAATATTTCTAAGTGCTTCATCGTGCGCTTTACTAGAAATAAAAACGTATTAATCCATGAATACTCAATTAATCATGTACCGTTGTCTATCAAATTCGAAAGTAAGGACCTTGGGGTTATACTTGATAGTAAACTGAATTTCAACAAACATATCGACCATATAGTCACTAATGCATCTTCTATGCTTGGTTTCATAATCCGCTCCTGTAAACAATTTAAAGACCTTAATACTTTCAAAACACTGTATTTCTCATATGTTCGTAGTATCCTTGAATACGCATCTCAGGTGTGGAACCCAGGCTATGCAGTGCACAAAAATAGAATTGAAAGCGTTCAAAATAGATTTTTAAGATACCTCAATTTCCGCTCTTTTCGATCTCATGTTAGTAATGAAGACTCTGCAAAGTTCTTCAAAATACAAACGCTAACTTGTCGAAGAAACATAGCAGATTCGGTAATGTTATTTAAAATTACACATAACTTAATCGATTGTCCTGATCTTCTTCAACGCCTATCATTCCATGTTCCAAATCGCAACAGCAGGCAGTCACTTACCTTTAATCTCCCTATTTGCAAGACCAATTCCAAACAGAACTCATTTATCTACAGATCCACACACTCATTTAACTCAAATTATTACCACATTGACATTTTTAACTCAACTTTACGTGACATAAAACGAAAACTCAGCAAGCACCATGACTCAAACTAGAAAGTTCAATCCCTATATATATTCCCGTCCTTTGCCTCTTAATCCTATTCCTATGTTCCTCCTCCCTCCCCCCCCCCCTTTTTATATTTTGTAACTAAAAAATAAAACTTACATATCACACTTTATTATTATAACTATCATCAGTGGAAAGTTCATAATTGGCATAAATAACATCCTATTATTTTATTTTATTATAATTTCTGATTTGCTGTCAACTTTCTCCAAAATAAATAAAATAAAATAAAATAAAATAAAATAATTAAAAAAGATAATATCCAACACGGCCACCATCTTAAACTAAACAAACAAATTTACAGATAGGTGAAATATCTAGAACAGGACTTCGCTACCCTCAGTCAAAAATATGAATAAAATGTGATACGTAGTCAATTTTAATTATCAGCTGATAAAGAGAAATGGGCAGGATAAGATGTAATATCTAATTGTTAAGGTATACTTATCCACAATTTATGTAGAAACTATTTGACTGCAAAGTAAAAGTGGCGGTCGCTACAGACATTTAAATGCCGAATAAAAATAAAATAAATAAGAGAAAGCTGGCGGTAAAGTAAACCTTCAATATCCATTCAGGAGCCTAACGGATTAAAAGCTTTGGTGCTTCTCCTGTAGGAGGCGAGAGCGGCCTGGAAGGATCGAGCCGCGACTAAACAATGCGTAAAAAATTCCGCTCGTATTGATTCAAGCTCAGACTGAATAGCTTTCTTGAATAATAAATTAGCTATAACACGACCACGGAAATTCCCACCCTTAGAACCTCTCCATAAATACGGTTGAAAAACTGACTTTATTAGGTACACTGTGTACCGAAGTGGTAAAACCACGTTTTCTCCTTCGAACGTCTATTATTTTCCATTATTAACTTTTATGAATTGGACTGCACAACTCAACTTCCCCTGTTTTTATATATTTTTTTATTAAATTAAAAGAAATATGTATATTAACGGGCGGCATAGTCCAGCGGATATACATATTGACGGCTGGCGTAATCCAGAGGTAAGGCTCTTGACTCGCATTCCGAAAGTCACGGGATCGAATCCTAGCTGATTAATTTGTGTTATTTCACAATTTATTCAATTGAAATAATATATAAAATATTTGCGGCACGTTCCAGAGTGGAAGATACTCTCAGTATCGCCCTGGTGTAAGACCACCATTCAGAATTGAAACGTTGCTTGAAATGCTTTAGCCGTATTTAGTGACCAGATCTGAATAGCCAGGTACTTCCCCACCTTCCTCTTCCCTATCTCCTTCCCCTCCCCACTACCTTCAGCCTCACAACATACCCCAATTGGGGATGCCATAGTCTTGATGGGAGCAGTTGGGACTCTTGTGCGGTATACATATAAAAAAAATATAATAATATTTCGCATTCTTAACTTAAGTACAGAGTATAGTATATAATAGACGACCTCCGTAGTCCAGTGGGTAAGACTCTTGACTCACAGTCCGGAGGTCGCGGGTTCAAACCCGGCATGCGCAAATAAATTTTATTTGATTAATTTGTGTTATTTCACAATTAATTCATTTAAAATAATACATAGTATATTTGCGGCATGTTCCAGATTGGAAGATACTATCAGTATCGCCCTGGTGTAAGACCACCATTCAGAATTGAAACGTTGCTTGAAAATGGCTTTAGCCGTGTTTGGTGACCAGATCTGAATAGCCAGGTACTTCCCAACCTTCCTCTTCCCCACCTCCTTCCACTCCCCACTACCTTCAGCCTCACAACATACCCCAATTGGGGATGCCATAGTTTCACTGGCTCCAGACGGGAGCAGTTGAGATTCTTGTGCCATTATTCACTGTAAAAAAAAATAAAAAAATAGTATAGTATAGTAGTATACATCTAAAGTAGTGCATGGTATAGTAGTTGTAATATTTTAAATTTTGTTCTAACAATTTAAGTTTAAACAGTTTGTTTTTAAAGGTATTTATATTTTTCTCCATTTTTAGGTTATCTCGGAAGAGATTATAATACTATGTGTATATATGCCCCCGTGGCCAATGCTTTTCTTGCAACTTTCAGTCTTGACAGTATCTGTGTACAATTTATAATGTTTTCTATTATAATTTTCGTGTATTTGTGTCGTTTTTTATAAATGTAGTGTTTGTGTGCATTCCATTTTGTATTTTGTAGATTAACAGACATATGTTATTTTCAGAAGGTTCATTTCCTGGTATAGTTATTTTGTGGGAGTGCTGATTTATAATTAAGAGTTTTTCAAAGACTTTGTTCTGTATTATTTGTAAGTCGCTTAAGTACGTAATGCATGCGTTACCCCATATTTTTATTAAATAATTTAGGCGGGACTGGATTAAAAGTAAAAGCCTCTCTCTGCGTGCAGAATCATATTTGGATTCAGAAGGTATAGCAGCGCTTCAACAATGTTCACAGAATTAGGACTTCATGGATTCGCCAGTCTGATGAGACACCGGGTCACTGTAGCCAGGATGCGGCTAATGGCCTCCGACAACACGTTGGTGACAGCAGCCTTCCAGCACCAAGCTCCACTCCTGAGTGAGCGATGGGCCCGAGCGCACTCAAGATCACGCCCTGCATAATAATTGATTATTTATTTTTGTTATTATTAATTTTTATTAGCATTATTTTTTTTTATTTATGTTCTTATTTCTTTACCGTGTAAATATATAAATATGTATAACTGTATGCGACGTGTAGGATTGCACTATCCTCCCCACATCCTTGAATAAAGATTATTATTATTAACCTCTATTGGTAGAAGATGAGAAAGTCCACAAAACACACCAATTAATGGGTTCCTGCCCAGAAGTACTTAATACCTGGAACCTGGAATGCTCGTATAAAAGTCGACAAACTCTTGTAAATAATTATTGATTTTCTTTAACCTTAGAATGCTCTTCATTTGCACTAAATGGAAGAAGGTTGACTTAAATAATTTGTAGGTACCCACTCTAAATACCTTCCCTGTGGAATACCACAATTCGGAATCGAAATAGATAACCGTGTTTGGTAAGCAGAAATGAATAGTCGTGTCCTTCCCAAACTCTTTCTGCCCATTCCTTTGAGCCTTTTACTACTCTCTCACTGGCACTTGACAGTTTGGAATAATTGGGACTCTTGTATGGTATTCACATGAAAAATTATCACTGTTAAATCTTCCGAGATTCGCTTTTATTCTAAATTATGGAATTCTATATTTTTGAAGTGAAAACTTCTTTAGCACGATTGTGATTTGAAACGCGATGAAACAAAAAATAGCGACACTAAAATCGACAAACACAATCTATAGGATTTAGCCTGCGAGAGAATGAGGTAATATAATCGGTCTCCTCTTTGTGCGATGCTGTGTAGTCTCCCCACTCTTGTCTATTTTAGTTTTCCGAAAGGTTCACTTTTACCGTGTGTGAATTAAACACTGTGATTTTTATTTATTCAATCTTTTTTTTATGCCCGTGGGACTTTTACATTAGATACATAATTTTAAGATTCTTTTTCGAAAGGTTTAGAAATAACAATAGAATAAAAATTATTTTCTTACATTACAGTGGTTTACAATAGGCCACTTGCATCACAATTTTTTAATTTTTTTTTCCGGTTTAGGCAAATATTCCAAGACATTCAGTATTTTTCGTTTTAATCGTATTTTTGAAACCCTGGCGATTTTTTGAAATTTCTATCCGAAAAATCAGACCATTTTTTATAATCCGGAAATACAGGACATAATTTTAAGGGTGCGAAAAAACGATAATTACATAGCCGAAAATCATTTTTAAAAAATAATGTTTTCCACCCGAATGGCACAGGTGAATAACGAGGCATACCAAAAACATTATATCTCATAAATTTTTTTTTCTTTGATCGATCTTATTGATCATAAATCATTATAAAGTTCAACTTCTATATTACTAAATCCAATGTAATATAAGTACTTGTACTTCTAAATTATAATAATAATAAGAATATTATAAAATTTGATTTTGTAAAAGTCAGCACTATTGCCATTATACCTCTAAAACAGGTAAAGACGGCATAAAATGTACGGGGTTCTCTTCATAACATCTGTCAAAAAGTCAAACCAAGTGATAAGTTCGAAGAGAACAAACAATAAATCTATTTATGGTAAATGTCAAATTTAAAAATTCGCCTGAAATCAAAGTGTTAAAGTGTTGCCATATAAAAAAAAGGTAAATCAGTGTGGAATTTTACAAAATTAATAAAACATTTTCGGAGATGGGACATTTTCATGTAGTGACGTCAAGAGCCCAAATAATGGATTTATTTATTAAAAAAAACTGTACATTTCTAAAAATTTTTACTGACATTTTCGAAATATTAGTAAAAAAATCTATTCACACGATTTTTTCCTAGTCGTTATGAAATCCATGCAAGTGGCCCATTGGATAATTTGTAGAAAATAAAATGATAACAATTAAATTGAAACTACCAGAAACAATCGTCAGTAGAAAACGTCAAATTAAAAATATCGATATCATTTATCATTTGTGTATTTGTATGCTAAGCCATGTAAGCGAGAAATTGGCGAGCTTGTCACATAATTTGTTTGTGAATAGTGACATTATAATAGATTCTTATGCCAAGCGAGTCAAGTGGGTACTCTAAAATTGACTACACTAAAGAGTTCGCAACAGTCGAGCTCCTAATTATAGGTCAAAACGTAGGTCGCTTATCCTTCGCCAATCCTCTAGTGCATTAAGGTATTTAATATAAAATTTCTTGTGAGGGGATATTTAACTTAAAAATAATAAATCGTATATTATCTTTAAAGACATCTAATAAAGGCAGAAAAATCCATCACGTCTCTTTCACAAAAAGAGCATCTCGTCGCGAATTTTAAAAGAAATAAAAATATATCTTCGGATTCGTTATTACAATTTTCTTGAATATTGGCTGTATTTATTTTCCAAAAAATATGAACGTTGTCATGTTATTCGCGATTTATCGGAAATGCCTGAAAAATTCGATGCCATCAAATATATTGAAGTATCCAAAATCACGTTATACGAACATAAAGAATAAAATATAAGTCGAAAATATCTGTTGCCCGTCTATTCCATACAAAATATAATATAAAAGCGTGACTCGCAACGGTAATCACTAGCTCAGTCGAGAAAAGGGGTTGAGATTCTCGTACGAACCACAATTTAAATCAAATTTCTTTATTTTTCAGATATTGCCATCTTCATACATTTGTACTAAACCTCTGAGATATTAAAAAAAATACTAATTTCATATTTTCAAAAAAAAAATCTTTTTTTTTAAAAGTGAAACTTCTATAGCCCCGCTATGATTTGAAATGACGATTACTGCACCTGCGATGCATTGACTGCACTCATTGACCGCATTGATTATGATGACACTTTTAAAGGCTCCTATTGGTTGAGATATGATACGCTGGTTTGCGCTCATTGAACGCTTTAATTATGACTTCACTTTTCAAGTATTAGTTGAGATTGTTTTGGTAAAGTTTCGCTTCTACCGCGTGTAAACTGCACTCGATTTTTTTTCCTTAACTTTCCAAAAATATTTATAATAGTGTTTTTTTTTACGTAAGTAGGCAATTACTTACTTCAAGGTAATCGTTTACATATTTCGTTGTTAAATGCTGGAACGATCCTAGAAAGATTTTTTTAACATTGAATCCTCACATTTCCAAGAGGAAAATAATTTCCTTCAGGACCCATGTCATCCTTGGGAATGCTGCGAGGAGAGTCTATTGAAGAAAGGAAGCATAAGACGTTTTGGGAAGGATAAAAGGTATTAAGGGTGGTTAAGAATCTGTAGGTCAGATTTCTACCCACCGTGCAAGGCGATGGATCGAGAGACAAAAGGTCTTGAGAGGTCAAAAGGTCTCCCTCAACCAGTCTCTGATCTGGCCCCCCACGCAGCTGTCGGGCAAATACATCCACCGCTAAGACACGCACCAAACCTCACCCCGTGAAGCCGGGCACCCCTGCTAATTTTCAAACAGCGAATCACTCGGGGTGACCTATGGAAAAGGTGTTGGTTTTCTAACAAATGGTTTCCGGGGTGACGGTACACACACCGCCTCCTAAGTTGAAAAGTTAGAGACCTCCTCCCTTTTTTCATACATACGTAATAGTTTGGTAAATAATATTAATTTTCGTTATATGTTTTTGGGGTGTTGTGCCGTGTTGCGCTACCTCCTTCTTTAGCCAACGTTTCGGACATCGTTGCAGTGTCCATCATCAGGGCAGATCCGGCAGATCATATAACGAAAATGCTTTTGGCCGTGAAAATCTTAAAACTTATCCAATAATATTAATATTCAAATAATTCAGATACAATCGTGGTCTTACTGCGGAAAAGCACTAAGTTAAAAATAAAAGTTTCGAGATAATTGAATTTGAAAGTTTGAGCAACGTTTACTTTTAAAAAATATATCGAAGTCATTATAGGGAGGAAAAGAATATAACAGATTGTTTTAATGTCTATTTATGCCCGTACTTATTATTTAAAAATAACAGAAAAATTCAATTTTTTTTTTTAAATTAAATAGGAATGCTTTTCCCTGATACAATTTTGCAAGTACCGAGGTAAAAAGAGTTTGTTGGTGTAAGTTTTATATTTTAATGATACATATTTCTTTACAAAATAGTTCTTTTATGAAATGATTTTCATCCGCTACATTAATATAATCGTCATTTATTTTGATGTCGTCGACAGAAGGAATGGAAGCGTACCAACTTTGAAGTTCTAGTGGTATAATTTTTTTATCACATTAAACCGTCAAATCTTTTTTTGGAATGTGATATTGGTATCATATTGTTGTATAATGTTGATATCACACAATTCTGATCAATGACTTCTTGTCGCCTACAAATACGTACATTACGGACATCAATAATGAGAAATGAATACTTTTGTAATATTTTATCCGTTCTTGACATCTTTTTTGTCAATAACAATTCATTTTAGTCAGCGAGAAACTTACCTTAAACACAACTGTCAGATTTTGAATACCAAAGATAAACAAAAAATCTCTTAACGAAATAGCATTAAGTCTGACTTAATGCTATTTCACACGGTATAATTGTAATTTTACATCACGGTACGGTATCAATATAGCCAAGGAATATGCACGAAGTCCCTTAGTGCTCATTCGCTGAAAAGATTTGTGCATAATTGACTTATTTCAGATAATAACTCGAAAAGTATTATAGGTAGGACATAGTGTGTCTTCGTAGACTATAGAGTGGCCACCGAATGATAAAACCAGGTACTTCTCCACCTTGCACTTCCCTATCTTCATCTCCTATCTGCCACCTTCAACCTCACAACATACCCCAATTGGAAATGTCGTAGGCTGGCCACTGGCTCCAGGTAGTTGAGAGAATTTTTAAAGATTTTTCTTTCAGAAATTTTTACTTATTAAACCGATTTCACGGCACTATAAAAATGCAGTCATAAAATAACTAAGAATGACGGAATTTTATTCTGTCGTGTAAATTGAAGGAATACCACCCCGATGAGGCTTTTCTCAAGCATCGACAACGAAATCACATTAACGCCTTAAGAGCCGCAACGTTAAAGTGCCTCACACCTATATTTTCATACGAAGGCTTACAAAATACGCTGCTTCGTTATTTTCCAAGCAATTTCATATTTTCATAAGAGAAACGGATGGAAAATACGCAAGTATTTCTTAAACCATTTTCCAGAGATTTTCTTTTTTCATTTCTAATAAAAAGATAGAGTAAATCCTAACCTGTTTACCGAGTGAAAAAATGATCGGTATTTATTTGTATTACTTTTTTATAAACATTGAAACTTGGCTCGAACTGCGAAATGAGAATTTCCAAGAAACGTTAAATATTATCACGACATCATTTTTAATCAAAACAAGCGAGGGAGTTCGGGACAAAATCTCCTTGGAATGAAGTGGGGAATTATAAAGAGAGTTATCTAAGATAATGGTCGTGGTATTTTCATTGTTTTGAGACAGAAATTGAAACAATGGAACAGGAAGTGAGATGAAACATGATTTATTTCATGTCATATGTTTTGTGTGTTGTACCTTTTTCAATTTTACTTGCATCCCGTTTGCGAGCAACAAGAACGAATTTAAGACGCCGATTGTTTTCATGGAATCTAAACGACAATTTATCACGCTCTATAAGGTACACTTCTATATTTATGTAGGTGTACTTACTAGTCTATGTTATTTTGTAAAAAAATCTAGGAACGCTAGTAACTACCTACTCATACATGGACAAACTACAGATGCATTGGTTCTAGTAGAACAGAAATTAAAATAATAAAAAAATAAAATAACACAAACATTTCGCCCACTTTCCATAAAACTTTCCATATCCTCCTCATGAATAATTTTTAATGTAATAAATAGGTTGAAAAATACCTCACTGGCCAACAAACCTACACCACAAGGACGAAAACCTAAAATCTCCTGAATATCCCAAAATTAAATGCATCTTTTGGCAAGAAAACCGCAAAATCCGTGCTCCAAAATGATATAATGCCCTTCCAAACGAAATTAAATATACCATTGAAATAAACAAGTTTAACAACATCCACATATAATTAAAGATAAAGATGAGGTAATCCACAAACACGAAGATGATATGTTAATGACTAATATAAAACTACTGCTACTTTCCACACGGAGAACTATTAATAATACTCTTATACTTTTAAAATTGCTGAATAACTTCATAAAATGCCTTCAAATGTCAAGTGTTTTAAATATCCGTGTCCTTGTTAAAACTACTCGACTCCACCATTTTTTCGAGTCATTCAACGCTAGTGCGATTCCATCGAAATACTAAACAGACCTTTTCGATATTTTCAATACTTCTCCGCCTTACATCAAAGCAAAAATAATCAGTTGTGAATTAACTGACATGTTTGTGTATTATGATTGTACTATGGAAAGTATTTATCATACTGATTATACTGTACGTATAACAGATATGTTTATATAACAGAGTAAAATGTTTGTACATATTCGACACATTATATCTGCAACATCCCTACGGGCATGTAATAAATACATTAATGATAAAATTAATAAAAATGAAGAGGAAATCATAATGTAAAACCAACACATCAAACCGCCTCGGAATAGGAATCCTTGGCGTGGAGGACCTTGTGAATAAACTACCTTGTATATAAATGGCCATTAAAATATGATAAATATTAATAATAAACCTACTCTATTCGAACTTAATCAACTGAAATAAAATTATTTTCAAATCGTTTTGTTCAAAGCATTAAAACATTAAGCAATCGAAGTCCGTCGCATTGTTTTCGCTGTTCAAGGCATAATGTTCCGGGAGACGTACCTACCCACCTCCTTCCAGTATCTAAGCCAGTGTCAGCTAGTTGGTATTCCCACCGCATGACGGCGCTACATTTCCATTTCCTTCGATAAACGTGATTCCATAATAGAGCCGGCGAGAAGCGGGGATGAAGAAGTAATACGTCTCATCTGAATCTGGCGCAAATATCTCTCTCTACCGCGAGAAAATGCTCCTAGAGTGTTTCGGAATTTGCAATCTGTTTACACATTTAGGTAGAGGGTTTAGACGTTGTCAACAATCTTGAAAAAATAAACAACCTGCTTCTTGAAAGTTAACAAAACCGAGGAAGTAATACTTGATTTCTGATCTGCTACTTATGGTTTTGTTTCTCCTGTTTGTAGATTCTTTGAGGGTAAATTTTCATCATTTTTGATATCTCCATGAATTTTCTTTCATCGGAAATATGAATGAACTTTCATCGGAAATACACAGGTCTTTTAACATGCTACCTATTAGTATCTATTTCAAAGGAATTTAGGAAAATATTTGTTGACTGAAATACCAATCGATTTGAATTTTAGTGCATACTTTTAGGATACCGCAAGCAGTTCGAATGAAATCTTTAGGGGAATCTATGCTTCAGACATTAGGCAACCTTATGCCAAAAACATACTACCATACTTCTTCAAAAACAGAGCTGCTTTTGAATATGTCCAAACTGCTCGAGATAGTAGTGGTAGATAACCAATGGGCATAATCTCTTACTTATTCCTTTTGCTGAAACAACTTCTGGCCAAAGAAAATTTAGATAATTTATAACAAAGCTATAAAATGCACATCCACTGGCCATTAGACAGAACACAATTTATTTTTAATATAAATCAGATATCAAAACAGATCTAAAATCAAATATTTTATCCAAACCAATGTAGGTAAAAGTGAAGAAGTAGTGCACAATTTAAAGACAACTACTCATACGAAGTGGTCGATCAATTCACCTACCTGGGCTCCAGTCTGACAGAGAACAATGAGGATCCAGCAGAAATCAGAAGGAGAATCACAGCAGCCAACAAAACATACTTCTCTTTGCTGCCAGTGTTTAAGTCACGTAGTATCCACAGAAAAATCAAAATAACCATATATAAGACCATTGTTAGAACTGTATTGGCATATGGATGTGAGGCGCTGACACTGACGGTAAAGATGGCTGAAATGCTGGATACTTTTGAAGTGCTGAGAAGAATATGTGGGCCGTGAAAGAGGGTGAAAAGTGGCGCATCCGGCACAATACAGAATTGTATGATATATATAAGGCCCCTAGCATCTCAGCACAAATAAGACTCCTCAGGCTGAAATGGGCTGAGCATATACATAGAATGCCAGATACACGCGTCCAAAAAAGAATTTTGACTGGACACCCAGGTGGAAAGAGAAAAGTGGGAAGACCCAGACTGAGGTGGGAAGACGAAGTAAGAGGGGATGCAGCACAGCTTCTCCAGGTACCAAATTGGAAGTCAGCCGCTGAGGACAGGAGGATTTGGAGGCGACTGTTGCAGGAGGCCAAAGCTCGATAGGGGCTGTAGCGCCATCGAAGAAGAAGAATGTAGGTAAAAGTATGTATTTTTAATGGTACGATGCTGATTGTCCTAACTTAACATTGTGGTATTTTGTCATGAACTAATTACGTCATATACTGCGCCTCCACTTGGAAGAATACATTTCCAATCGTACGATACTAATTGCCTGTTATTCAGACATCATGACAAATTTAACATCAAAGATTTTATCCAAATCAGCATCGTATGCATTTTCAATGGTACGATGCTAATCGTCTTAACGTAACATTGCGTTATTTGTATTTTTGTCATAAAGGGATTACATTACAAACTGCGCCTCTAGTTGTAACTATTGGAATTTGGAGTTATTGGAGTTGTAACTACAATATTGGAATATTGGAGTTGTAACTACAAAATTTCCAATCATTCGATACTTATTGCCTCTTATTAACGTAAAATTGTGTTGTTATTTTTATTTTTATTATGAACTGCCTACTCTCAACACAGGTGTTCCTAGTGAGACAGACATAGCACACTAGATGAAGAAGAATAATTTTAAAAATTATTCTAAACCTGGAGATTGACTTGGAAAATGATAAGTCATCAGTAAATTTTTTTTTTTACAAAAATTTAACCCAAATTTTTTATACTATATTTGCATTGGTAAACAGCTGAAGAGCGTCAAGATCATACTATTAAGGGCCTTTAACCAGCCAACGGCCGAGAATTCAAATTTCATCGAAAGATGTTCTTACCAATGAGAAAGATTAATTTTAAAATTTTAAAAATTATACCTCAATATCGATTTTATTTCATTCAAAATTTGCTTTAATTTATACAGACATCCGAAAATGCTGAAAGTCGTGATGATAAAACTATTAAAATTATGTAATTTATAGTTTTTCAATAATGTCTTAGCAAAATGAGAAAGTAAAAAAAAATATTAAATATATTAGTTTGTAGGACCGTAAATAAATAGACAAACTGAAGTATTTTCGTCACAAAATACGTGTGCGCATCGTTTTTTTTTTAAACTAAAATAAACATTCTGAAACATGCTTTTCCGAGATAATTTATTGATTTATTTTACTGCGTGATTATATGATTTGAAATGTGTGTTGTATAATACAAAATTTCGTTTGAAAATTTAACAAATCTGCCAACGATCTACAGTATAACCTTATTATATTAAAAATAAACATTTTTCTCAAAATTTAAAACCTACCTTTACTAGATAAAAGAACAATCTTTCGAAATCTACCTTTTTTTAACTTTTGTAGAAAAGAGTCAATACGTCTAAAATTTTTTTATTTTATTTCCTCTTAATTAGGTGCCATGGTAACATTTTTAATCGAGGTCATTATAAATTTTGCAATATGTATCTTACCATTTTTGGGGAATTGTACTCAAGAGATGTATGTTGGTTCTACCTTATTAGGTAGTCTTTTGTTAGGTTTAGAAAAATATTTTATAACGCTAGGAGAGCGGCCACCACACATTGTAGGCTCTCAAAAGGAATAAACCAAAAATAGCTTTAGGGTGTAATCCAAAAGCCAAAGCTAAGCCTCACGTAGGAGATAAGAGGGAATACTAAATGCTTTCCATGAGTACTGCATCAGATTATTTCTAGTAGTAGCATTGCACAAAAACATTTTAAATGCGGAGGCATTTAAAGCTCAGCCCGAACAAATGCGTTGTTGTTTTCTATGGAAGGAGAGGATTTAGTAATAGCTTGGGTACCATTTTTCTAAGAACATCTCGTGAACAACATCTTGCGTCTGCAATTAAAATATGTTTACAAGAATGGCACGAAGTACACTATACAAACGTCAACATTTAGGAAGACCGTGCCGAGAACATTTTTACATGGTTTGATCTATTGGATTCGGTGAAGGCAGCTTACATATCATAGGGCGAGGGAGCCTGGGAAGGCCAAGACTAAGATAGAGCGACAACGTCCTCAAAGACATATCTATCTTGGAGCTTCCAAACTGGAGAGAGCTGGCTCAAAACCGAGATGAGTGGAGGAAGACTCTTGAGGAGGCCAAGACCCACCAGGGGTTGTCGAGCCAATAGTGATGATGATGATGAAGGCAGCATACAATTATTTCAATGACTAGACAAAATTTAAACATGGAAGCTTCAAGCAAGCAGTAAACTACCAAACATACCATGATGTAGCTGATAATTATGTTTATTCAGCAGCAAAAGCGTGAGACATTTAGTGTAAGTTAGTTAATAACACAAACATTGATCGTCCAGTTGATTAGTCAGACATCTCCAAATATGTACAAGGTTTTGAGATAATGAAGAAAGCAGTATTCGAATGCTCGCTATAAATCAAATATTATTCACGTGTTTGCGTTCTACGCGTTGAATATTCTCTAAAATAAGACCGGGAGGCATAACGGTCCAATATATCAGAATGATATTTTGAAATATCCTACTAGTGACCCAGACATCGTCAAAATTTGGTTGAATTCACTACAAGTTTTTGGGCATTATAATTACATTAATTAATTATTTAATTAAACTTGTAGCAATTTGGTTGCTTTTATGAGTATAATCTGAGTATTGTACACGTTTACATATAACATCCGGTCAGTAGCTGAGTTGGTATCGCGTACGGGTCCCACCCAGACATCGCTTTTCAATTCTTCGGCTGGATACGTGCTCCATCATGCAACAAGCAACATTTTCCGCTTACGGTGGTGGTAGTAGGAGATTTTCAAATATTTCAGGTTATCATAACCCGCTAATGTTAATTTTTCTTTAAAAAAAACCTGCATTCTGAACATAAATTTAGATTTTTCGGAGATGTATGAATAATCAACTGAACGATTGAAATCTCTCAGAAAAATTTACCTGGTCGGTAAGAATTAGTAAATCGAGTTTTGGAACTAATTTTATTGCCTCTCACGTAATCTCTTATTACTTCGCAATATTTACGCCTATTTTGAAGAAGAAGAAGACATTTTGTAAATTGTTAGAACCTGCAGACAAGCTGCCATATGACAGCTTTGTGGGTCTACTCAAATTTTTGTACAAAATGTCTTCTGTAATTTAATAAATAAAAAAAAAAATAAAAAAAAGAAAGATAATGGACAAATTAATATTTTTTTTACATTAACACCACACAGGAGGTCCCGAGGAAAATAATTTCGCTCTGAGATGAGATTCTGTGTGGAGGGTCATTTTGAGGAGAGGAAGGAATGAACATTAGTCTTGAAGAGACCCATGTTGTAGGAAGGGAACACAAAGGCCGGCAAATCGTTCCACAGCAGAGTTGTTGAACACAAGAATGAATCGAAGAAGCGACCTTCGATCCCTTCGGCACCGGTGCCGAAGGCATGAATGACGCTAGTTCCTCGGAGCATCTTCCATTGTAATACCGGTAGAACTAGGATAGCATTCCCACCCGATGCCTGTGCTCTAAAGATTGCAATCCGTCTGTTAAGATGGAAGAATCTATTAAACGGATCGCCAGTTTCTGCACAGAGTCGAGGATATTTTTCAGGTATTTTGGACCACCAGACCAGAGGTGGCTGCCAAATTCAACCGTGGGGCACACTTGTGATTTGTACAGGGTTAGCAGTTATGTACTATTAAAGTATCTGCGGGCCCTGTATAGTACGCTCTGTTTTTAACCTAACTCTGGCTTCGATGGAGCCCCCATATTTGAGGTGGTCACTGAGAGTTACACCAAGTATATCAATGGAGGGCCTGTTCGGATGATTGCTTACATAACGTCCTTAATTGGCTAACTTAATTACTCAGTTAGTATAGATGCGTTCTCGGGTCTAACTGGAGTGCTGGTCTTTTTACTAATACTTTAAAATAATAAAGGCACGATAGAATTGCTTAAAAATATTAGGTATATGGTAATCACAAAAGCTTTGAAGTTTCCATAATATTCGATATATTGAACAATACAACAAGAGTAGTCAGACGCTAAAACACAACGAAAACCAAACACAAATGGATTGCAAAGTAGTTGGTAGAAGACCTTAAGATAAAGCTTAATTTGAATTGCTCGAGTATATCACCGACTCACTTGGTGTCACTGCGGTTAATTAAGCACTAAAGAAGGAGGTTGCATCTCCTCCGAAGCTAAGACGGAAGAGAAAACGGGGGTGAAGAGCCTACTCCACAGCTATTGTGTAGTTGCAATCGCATCGCAAGCTTACGGAGTCTAGTTACAGCGAACAGCACCGTCTTATTCAGGTTCACGTCTTCACGAAGACGCTGTTCTTTATCTCCCTGGCAAAAGGCAAAAGGAAACCGAGCTTATTGCATTACCCGAGAGGCGAACCCAAGTGCAATACTGATTTCAAAAGTACTACTCCACTCGACCTTATTGCATTAAATATTAAAGGAAATATCTAATCATTCTGTTCGAATCAAATTCGAAATGGAATTTTTGATGGTGCTCCCGGCACATTCGAAAGATTGAAGATCTTCGATATGAACCGTTTTCCAATATTGCAATTTTTAAAGTGTGTTCTTGCGTTTCTCTAAAGTTTACAGCTGTTTTGAGAAAATAACATACGAAACCCATTATTTATTCTTCAGTAGTAAACTCTATATTTTTTCCATGAATCAAATAAAGCAGATAGGCACGTAATTATTTTCCAGCAATGATTTATTTTGTAGGCATTTAAAATAAATAATATTCTAAAAGTTAAATTAAAATTCTTTGTAAAACTTAAGCTCCCATGGGACAAAACTCCTTCATGAACAAAATTGTAATCCAGGAAATATGAAGGACCTTAGTTTGACTAAACTTGTTACGCGTTTACTCATTCTGACAGGTAATTCTTATGATGAATAAAACGAATGAAGCTACCAATTATAAAGATTTTAAAAGATGTGAAATATCACATTGAGCCGTTTTGTTTTAAAAGTTTTTGGTAGGGAAGGTTTCTAAATTTTCCAGAAGTGAGTTGTAAGTTCTACAACTTCTGGTTAAATTCGTTCAACTCCATTTTTTTAATTATTCGTAACAAATTAGTTTAAAAATATTTTGTCAACCATAACTAGTGGTATCTGATTCATTGAACTAAAATTCGCTTTGAATTTAAGAGATATTTTCAAAATTGTAGCTGATAGCGTGAATTAGAAGAATTCGGACAAGCGATAGAGATTTTAGGTATCTATTATGTAATATTTATTTTTAAACGAACCTTCTAAAGTCCTCCATCACGATACAAACAACATATTTAATTGAATGACTCCCTAAAATCATAATGATTATTAAGTCATGGTTTTTTCAACTACTTTTAAATCACTTCAGTAAGATACTTTCAGTATAATATATAATAATCTGAATTGAATTACGAGTACTTTTTCCATCCGCTCAATTTTCCACTCGCCTCACGACATTCAAGTATTGGCGGTGCTATAGTACCACTGGCCCTGTGCCATGATATTCTTGTTTTGTATTTGAATTATTTGAAAAAGTCTGGGTTAAAAGAACATCCATAAAATCTGTGCATATAATCGACTTATCTCCTTCGTTGCTAATGACGAACCACATTTAATCTGAAATTTCTTTATAAATAATAACCAATAGTAACAAAAGTAATTAAGCTGAGGTGAATGACAAGTAGGAATGGGTAAAAGGTAAGTACATGGTAGGTAAATGTTCATAAACAATTTATGATTGTTACCTGTATATTCATTATAGTCGGTTCAAAAATCTGAAACATTTCTTTTACCTCTATTGTGATATACATTTCATACACCTGTCGCAAGGCCTCTGGAGTCTGTCTTTAGAAAATTTGGAAAGTCATGAACTGGGAAAGTTTGTCACGTCCCTAAGTGATCGAGGGTAGCTCCGGCAGATCTTGGAACAAAAAATATTCAGACCAAAATTTTTACTATTTTTCGTTTTACTTGTCTTCCTGCCAAACAAAAAACAAGTCACCTGAGGATTCCTCTAGCGTAAACGAATGCGAGCTTTTATTATACCTGCTTGTGTTTTTTATCGTTTACGAGGAAATTTGTCGGTACATTATTATTCAAATCACCAAAATGTCTCCTTTGTTTCAGAAATTGCGAAAATGTGTTGATCTTACAAAAATATGATTTTTTTGGTGTGCTGCGTCTATTTGAGAAATTTTTTTTTTTTTTATTATTATAAAAACTATTTTTCACTAAGTTAAGAAAAAAGTGAAATCATTGAATGTTAGATAAGAAATTACGATAAGAAATTTCAATTAACAAACAAGTAATGATTTTCTTTAATCTACGTGGTGCGACGAAATTCCGTTGTGGCATTTCTAAAACTGTCTTCTAAAGGCTTGACGAAATATGGCTTATTTTGTTTGCGTGTTGTATACATAAAATAAATACAACTGTGCGTCGAGTTGCATCGATTCACTGCATGTTTTTATTGCGTTTGACTTGAAATTTTTTTATGTGTCATGTGGAATTTGGTGTGTCTTAGAGACGTTAAGGAGGCGGGTTATTAATGCCAACTTGTTTCAAATCATTGGTGTGTGGTGTCGTAATCATTGGTGTTAGATTCGTCCAAACCATTATTTATGATGTCCCCAGGTGTCTCCCAACAATTTGTTAAATTGTTAAACTTGATACCGGCTCAGTCATAGTGAGGTTGATTAAAGTATGAAAAATTATGATTTTTATTCTGTGAGAAGCACTTACTAAATTCATGGATAAATTCGTACCGTTTAACCGCAAAACTTTAAGTCTTCTGTCCCCCCATTTTTCTAGAGGCCTATTTTAGAAAACATCTCCGATGGTCGGTATTTTCCAAGTTTCATAATTTCAGATAGATACTGAATTTAATTAAAAATAAATCCTTGAACCCTGGCCAAAGGCACTGCCTTTTAAAAGGATGTACATACCCTGAAAATACTTAAAAATAATTTTCAGATTAATGAAATCAATCAGTTAGATGATCACACTGATCCACGACAACCTTTTTATTTAATTTTATCGAAGTATTTAATTTATTCAACGTTCTCGGAAGAGTTATCTTAGTTAGTAAATATTAAATAAGAAATAAAAAGATCTAGAGGATCTTAAAAATTTTTCCGAGTGGATAGATCTTTTAAATACTGAATGCTTTATATTCCTCTATAAAGCATTCAGTTATTCCTCCGGACAGACCCGTAAAAGTCTACAAAAACTCTATTTATCAATGCTACTGCTCGTCGAGTGTACTAAGCCATTCTCATTATGGAATTGTGTTTACTGCGAGCGTCTGAGGCAGGAAACTAAACTTACCCCTTGTGGTGTCTAGTGACTGGTGAGCCGGTGTCGTGAATACGGACGTCTTGCGGATTTAAATCCAGGTTACCTTCTGGAAAGATCTCACATTTCTACGGAAAATCCGCTCGATGCGGCTGAGATGGCGGTTGTCAGAGTGAAAGGTGCTAGCGAAATTATCTTTAAACTTATCTTTGCCGGGAGTTGTACGAGATTTACACCAAGATTAGCACCAAGAAGGAAGCAAAGAGTGCTCTCGTATTCAGCCCGCTTATTTCAATAATAAACTATTTTGTTTCTGAATACTGCTTTGAGGAAAGAAAAATAAAAAAAATCCTCCAACCTAGATATGCCCAAAAGTATCTCTCGGAGAATGAAACGGTCCAGTCATAAAAGGGAAACTAGGTTATTAGGGTTTCAAATTAAATAGTAATTTATCCATAGACAGCTTCACTCGAGGTCCTGCATGTCCGAGCATTTCTATGACCAGGTGAGCAAAAGGATTTCCTGTACATTTCAGAAAGGGGTCTTGACGTCCATTTGCGTCTTATATCATTCGACAACAACTTGTATAAATCGAGCAATAAGGAACTCCAGTGAAAAATTTTATGGATTTAAAAAAATATGTTCATATAGGCCAATAAACGATGATTCTGAATATATAAGTTTAATTTAATAATTTTTAATGCAGAGTTTTAAAAAAAAATGATTAAAAAGTTCAATTTTAATCGGGTCATAGAAAAACGCCGTCAAGTTGGTATTATTGAAATGTTTAGTGGTGACGTCACTGAACACCGTAAAGTCATTGTATGGGAATGAAGGTATGACACAAGCCATCGTATTAACAACCAGTGGCGGCTCGTGACTTTTTGGTGTGCTAGAGTGCTGATATTTGAAAAAATGGCATTATTGATGTTGTTGTAGCCGAAAAAAAAATTTTTTTTTTTTTTGAAAATCAGTTTTTTGTATGAAAAATTTCAGAAAGTTTCAGTTTGGCGGTGCGCCGCACCGATTTCCTGAAAAATCTTCATACAAAACACCGATTTTTGAAAAAAAAAAAAATATTTTTCGCGTACGACAACATTCATGATGCCATTTTTTTAATATTAGCACCCTAGCACACCCAAAAGTCACGAGCCGCCACTGTTAACAACGTTTCATCTTATTCGTTTTTTTACATACTGTTCATAGAAATTTAGTTGTTGTGTTTATTGAAACATTATTTAGGCCCTTATAATTCAGTTTCAAAAATAAAGGTATCCCTTATAAGTTTATCCCTATTATTGAAAGTATTCAAAAACTACTGCACAAAAAAAATAGTAATGATACTCTAGGGAGAATACTTTGAACTATGAATTTCAAAATGGCGCCAGTTGAACAGCTGATTGCCCGATCGTATAGTAACTTTCGGGAAGGATGAAGTCACATGATTCACAACACGTACGGTGGTTTTCGGGGGATCTTGTAAATTAAAATTTGACAATTATTTTAACTATTAAAACTAACTTTAAAAGTAAAAAATAAATATGCAGTTATCTAAGTTAGAAGGTCAATTCATTAAAAAAAATTTAAAAATTGGACTGGAGTTCCTAATTGGGGAGAATTTATACAAGGCTTTTAGAACGCAATTAATGAAATAGATAAACAAATTTAAATTGTGTGCTGCTATTGACGCACTAAAACAAAAACAAAAGGTTTTTTCTTCTGCTGTATTCTTCATTGAATGTTTATGACCGTACGTAATGCATAACTCCGTCAGCCAAAAGAATTCCTTACACCTCAAGTATTTGCCTCTTCCTAAGCAACGTACGAGTAATTTACATCCTGTAAAAATTTAGCATACTCGACTCCTCCTTTCGTGACGAAGTTCCTCCGTATCATGTGTCCAAGTCATTTACCCAAATTTTATTTATGTCACAGAAGCACTCTATTCAGGTTCAGTACTTTTTATTATTCGCTCGTGTGTGACTCGTTTTTTCCTTAGTATCTCACACAAACTTTTGTATAACATAACATCATAAGCTTCAATTTTGGTAAAAAAGCTAGCTTTCAGCTAAATCTTGCTCACCTACAGAAAAAAAATTTTTTTTGCATTATTTATTTTTGGAATTTAGCTCACGTGAACCGATCCATAATAATTTTTAAAGGTAATAAGGTTCAATTTACTGGACAACCAACACCCCTGCCACAGGTCACCCTAAGTGGTTCGCTACGTTTGGTGACTCAGCAGGGGTTACCGGGTTCATGTGGTGGGATTTGTCTAGATCACGGTGGCGAATGCGTTTGTTCACATACTGCGCGGCTGGCCGGATTGGAAGAGAAAGATTGAGGAAGACCTAACCCATATCTCTCCAGTCAGAATCTCTCGACCCATCGCCTTGTGCTGCAGTGGAAATCATACGTCTATCAATCTTACTTCTGGACACATCGACCCCCAGATTCCTATCCACCACTCATAACTTTATCCTTCTAAGAACTTCTTTTCCATCCTTTCCGTAAAAAGTTCCTCAACACAGCTTCCCCAAAGATGACATGCTAATGTTAAAAAAAAAAACAAAAAACACTGAAGTAGGCGCGTAGTGCATTTTTTCAGAAAAATAATATTTACTTATAAGGTACAAAATGATCTCGTATTTGAATAAAAAGATTTAACCCGTCTGCTTTGTTCAATATATTCGCACCTCACAATCCGGAAGCCTCGGTTTCGCGCGTAAATTCTGAAATCGTCGCTTTGGATTGAGATTTTTAAATCTATGCAAGATAGTTTTCGTATTTCAAAGACAATAAGAAGCAACATATCGTTTGGTTAAAAGAAAAATACATATATTTGCAAGAGAGAAAGAGAGATATATGTATAGCTTTTAAAATGTAAGGTGGCTCGGGACGTATTTGGTCTTATGAAAGTATAACGCAATTACTAGTTTTGGGATGTATTTATTCCTGAACAAGCAGACGGGTTAAACAACTAACATTGTGCTCATAAACCATCCATTGTTTTATGAGAAAACAAAACTCACATTACATAAAAAAAATGTAATTAAAATCATCAAGGAAATTAACGGCACCAAAAATAACAAACCAAAACAACACTTATTAAATCTATATTGTGCAAAGTAACGCCAACAAACATTGCGTATATGTTCAAAGGGCAAAAAGTGTAAAGTTTTTATAAAGTAATATGAGAGTCCTCCATATGGAGTAGGTACTTGATGTTTTGTAGAGCACCTTTGGAAGCAAGTTTAGTATTATAAGTGCCTCTTAATTCTGTGGATTATTTGACTCCTGACATTGGATTAATCTAAACTCGGCGATAAAGCAGCAATAACTCAGAAATGATGTACAAATGATGTACAGATGGACAAATTTTAATTTCTAAGAAAATAAAATATAAAAAAACCTTCCAAAGAAATTTAAGGTTAGGAGAAGCCATACGAAAAAAACCCTTAAAATATCTTCACCCTCTTCGGGTGGACATGAAGTTTTTATTTCGTGTAGATAGTAATCTGCCAAATACTTCGTTTACAAAAACGGGTTCTAGACATCTCTCTCAGGCCGCAGATGTGATAATGTCTCTGGGAAAAAAGGGTCCACGTAGTTTCGCTTCGTGAAGCGAGCATTTTGCAGCGGCCCTTGTTGTAGAATTTTCAGAATTATCTGGAATTTTGTAGAATTATCTCGGTTCCTGGCAGATCAGCCACGGCCGCCATGTTGGTTGGTCATAAAACAAAAGCAGCCGGAACAATTAGGTACACCGAGCCTTTCCTACGTAATTAGTGGCACAATGATGTGAACGAGAGGTGGGAGAGCCATCATGCCGTGCATGGAGATGTATGCGAGAAGCGGCCTGGGTTATGGCTTATGGGAGGCTTCATTGAATGCCATAAACGATGAACGACGAATGGCGAACGCCTGCTCGGGTACTATTATAATATGAGAACTAGTTTGGAATTAATCTTAATTTTACAGTCCGAATAAATGCTTAACAGATGTTTCAATTCATAACATATATGATGTAATAACTTAATTACGAGTTAAATAATTAATTTCTTAGGTATTTAATTCATTACAGAAAAATCGCATCATCGTACGTTTTGATATATACCGGTATATTCCAAAACGGTATTTGAAAATCCAATTTAAACATATTTCTAACGTATGGAAGAAACATTCATGTCCAGAAAAAAACGAGTGTGCTTTAGACAACACAACTGAAGTAAAACTTCTTTAGCTTCATCTATAATATAGATGAAGCTAATATAGGGTTTCCCAAACTGTGTTCCACGGAACACCATGGTTCCGCCGAACCTAAATAGGGATTCCGCGACAATTTGTTGGAAGAATTTAATTTAATATAATATACACAATATATCTACACATATTCATATTTCAACACTACTAAAATTATTCTCAAGAAATTATTATTTTTATAAATATTTCACAATAGTTCTTAAGTTAGGTACTCTTCCTGGTACAGAGACAACGGCTCTTTCAACTTTATGAAAGTTGAAAGAGCCGTTTATGCTGTTATCGCAATAAATCTTCATTTTACATACTAAAAAAATCTTTGAAATTTATTACTGTGGTGTATAATACAGTGGTAAGAGACAATAATATGAACATCTGTGCAATGTGGATACAATAACGATGGGATAACGGATCTGCACGTGTTTCACGAAATTTCTGTTCCCAAGGAACCCAACAATATTTTTTACGATATCCACTTTACCTGAAAGTAAAATAATTTAAAATCAATCAGGCTTCATCCTTATTATTATTATTACTATCATCATCGTCGAACTATAAAGGCGCATGGTGTCGTCGTAAATGTTGGTGAAAAAGTAAAAAAAAAATTACAATTTTGGATTTCATTAGTTCAATCCATCAATATGATCATGTTTAATGTTTTCCTGCCGTACATGAATGTTTGAATGAATTGAATTTTAAAGTAGATGAAGAGGTTTTTAAAGAATTTTCAGAACTCATACATAACTTGAAAACAACTTTTTTGATTATTTTCCGAAAACTATGTAGTAAGGACGATTCCTGGGTTCGGATGGATGTCTATGATTTACCCCAATTTATCAAAACAAGTTGTTTTACTTACGTTGTCTATATCCTATTTAATGAGAAGCGGGATTTTCTAATCATACTAAAATACATAAGTCAATCTAAAAAATAAACCAAGTGTTCCGTTAAAATTTACGGGTTTACAAAGTGTTCCATTGCACAAAAAAGTTTGGGAAACCCTGATCTATATGATAGGAAGAGAGAAATCAAATGTGCGCGCGCACTGCTCTCTCTTGCTCCTACAGTATAATACATACAATAGGACTGCACTGTGTCGATATACGAAACGTAACTGGCTATGACAGAAAGAGAGAAAGAAAATGTGTGCTCGCACCTCTCACATCTTTACTAATTCATATCTCCCTCTCAACTACCGTTCGCCTCGCTTTTCGCAATGTTCTCGTCACGCATTCGCCAGCTTACTCCCCAAGTCAAGTGTGCGTAAAGAAGTTTTACTTCAAAAAGTGTAAACATAAACAGGACATTTTAACTTCTACCGTTGATTTTCCAAAAATTTTCGTACACATTTACGTTCTATATTTTCATCCGAATAGTGTTATATTAGTAGCTTAAGTATAGTTTCAAATTCAGGAACTAATTTTACAAATGCTTAGTTAAAAGGTGTAATGCATGTATAGCTATATTTTTTTTTATTTAACCACGATTTGGTGATTTGACGCACCGGACATTTGACGAGAGTTTAATCTTTGAATATTCTTTAAGGTAAGTACCACCATAATGGATTATTTTATCTTAAAATATGATGTTCAAGGGAAGGATGGCAATAGTCATTTCTCAATTCCATAGAGAATTATTTTTTATAAGAAAGTGAACCCATGGCGATCAAAAAGAAAAACCAAATACATAAACTATCCCCTTTAACGCTTTAACGTGACCTGAAGTTAAAACTTGCGTCATATTTGGCATCTGGTCTCACGATATTTAAGAATGGAATGATTACTATTTATGGGATGAAACCCCAACACGCGGCGTCCTGAACCTCCGATGCTTAAAGGCCCTAAAACATGTGGCCTAGAGCCGAGGTCTATAGCCTCGAGTCTGGAATCTAGGGCCGAGGTCTAGGATCTGGGGCCTTGGGAACGAGTATATGAGACGGTGACTCAAGCCTCCGTTGGCACGTCGTCCCTATGATTTGCAACCATTGCTCGTAAACTCAGTAAAAAAAGTGCGTCCATTTTTATTATTCACGCGAACCATGTTTCCACATGTTTACGATGGCTATTTAAATGAAATGCACACATCGCATTACGTTGCTGAAAAGTGGTAATTGCGATTCAAATGTACGGGGAAGTAACGTAAAAAGCATATATTTACAAAATTATATGTTGAAACACGTAGGTACGTAAACAACTCAGCGTAATGTAGTTTCTACGCGGATCGCATGGAAACGGGTTGGAACTGTAAGGATCGCAATTTCGAGAAACCAAATCGTAAATCATAATATTATATCTGTGTACATAAAAATCTCGTATCATGGTGTTTATGGTCGCACTCCTCCTAAACGGATCGACCGATTTTTATGATTTTTTTTTATACACCAAAATTTCACCCTCCTACCCCCACCCTTTCATTTTTTAATCGCGATTTTATCTTTTTGTATGAAAAAATTTAAAACAGAACGAAATTATTTATGTCGTTGAATGACAGATGGCGCTATGTCCGCCTCATCGAACTTTCATCCACATATGCGCAAGTCATTCACTAGAAGCGTCGCGTCATTTTGACATTTCATTCGGCATTTTTTATGTATTAGGCTGACAAGTGGGCGGTGTGGATTTGATTTGTATGCAAATTAACAGATGGCGGTGTTAGTTAAAAGGTTGGATAACCATCCAGTAGATGGCGTTTTGTTTCGTTAGCCACAGCAACGTGGTCCGGGTCAGCTAGTAATTCAAATTTTAAATTAAAGGTTATGAATTTAGTTTTTTAGAGAGGGTTCAACGATAAAGGAGATGAACGTATTGCACTATTTTACATTTTACATTAGCTCCACTCAGGAGGCCCTGAGGAAAATAATTCCCCTCATCATCTTCGATGATGCTGTGTGGAGGATCATTTTAGGAAAGGAAGGAGAGGAAGTTCTGTGAAAAAAAAAAGGTGTGTAAAGTGGGTAAGAATCTAGGGGTCAGTATTTCAAGGAGTGACGGACGAATCTATCCCTTCCACTGCAAAAGATCTCCCTTCACACGCTTGACGACCTCCGTAGTCCAGTGGCTAAGACTCTTGACTCACATTCCGGAGGTCGCGGGTTCGAACCCGGCATGCGCAAATAAATTTTATTTGATTAATTTGTGTTATTTCACAATTAATTCATTTAAAATAATATAAAGTATATTTGCGGCATGTTCCAGAGTGGAAGATACTATCAGTATCGCCCTGGTGTAAGACCAACATTCAGAATTGAAACGTTGCTTGAAAATGGCTTTAGCCGTGTTTAGTGACCAGATCTGAATAGCCAGGTACTTCCCAACCTTCCTCTTCCCCACCTCCTTCCCCTCCCCGCTACCTTCAGCCTCACAACATACCCCAATTGGGGATGCCATAGTCTCACTGGCTCCAGACGGGAGCAGTTGAGATTCTTGTGCGGTATTCACTGTAAAAAAGTCTCTTCCGATCCGGCCTACCACGCATTTGGTGGACAGACGCATCCGCCATCAAGATCCGAACAAACCTCATCTCATGAACCCGGGCACCCCCTCTAAATCACCAAAAGTAGGGAACTACTTGGGGTGACGTATGGCCGAGGTGTTGGTTATCCAATAAATGGTACCCATACCCGCCTCCCAAATTGTGACATTTACACTGAACTTTTTCCTAACAATATGTTTTATTGTTGCGCTAAATTTGTTTTCAATGAATAAGTTTATTGGCGGTTACTTCCAGTAGGTTCAATATTACGTAAATTCCGAATGTATGTTGTCAATAATATAACTACATATATCGATTGACCAGTTCATTAGTCGGTCATCTTCAAGTATCAAGTTTGCCATAATGTGGAAAGCAATATTTGACACAACATCGAAGGGCTTGAAGCAAGGCGCATACAAGCGATGTTTGTCGCCGAGAAAGTAAGGTTGGGTAAATTTCAAAATCGACAGCGGTCGGTATCTATGTAATGGACGTGCGCGCACGTGGCAACTCGATATTAGGGTTCAATTTTGAAATAGTCACCCAACTTCTGTCACCGCGACACAACTCACTTGTGTGTGTCTTGCCTTTGCTAATACTCACCTATATAATAATTGTAACACTTTGCAAAGTGATCAAATGAGAAACTACTAACTCCTTTAATGATTATGATATTATAGTCTGTCAAATAAGAGTAGAAAATATGAAAAATGGAACTACAATTTTTTAGGCCGGAAACACCAATGTACCTGTCAAATATTCTTTTATAGTGCAATGACATTGAAAATACAGAACACTGCACACACATTTAATAAAACGTTTTTTGATAAAAAAAAATATGCATTTAAATCGAAGAAGCACTGTTGTTAATACCTACTTAATGACACTTCTTCTTCAATGGCGCTACAGCCCATTTCGAGCCTTGGCCTCCTTCAAAATAAGCCTCCACCGCCCTCTGTCTTCGGCCGTCGTCTTCCAATCTGCAACATGGAGTAATGCTCTTGCATCCTTCCTGACATCATCCTCCCATCTCAGTCTAGGTCTGCCCGCCTTTCGTTTACCTCCCGGGTGTCCTGTCAGAACCTTCTTCGGTACTCGTGTGCTTGGCATTCGGTGCACATGTCCGACCCATCTTAATCTTTGGAGTCTTAAATGGGTGGAGAGTCTGGGAGCTTGGTAAATATCATAGAGCTCATTATTGTTGCGGATTCTCCATGCCTCTCCCTCTCGCACCGCTCCTAAGATTCTTCGAAGTACCGTTCTTTCGAAGATATCCAGCCGTTCCGCTGACTTTGCTGTCAGTGTTTCCGCCTCACATCCATAGGCCAAGACCGTTCTGATAATTGTTTTATATAAGGTTATTTTGGTTTTCCTATGGACGTTTCGGGATTTGAACACTGGCAGCAACGCGAAGTAAGTTTTGTTAGCGGCTGTAATGCGCTTTCTTACTTCTACTGGGTCTTCATTGTCCTGCGTTATGATGGAGCCCAGGTAGGTAAACTCTTCGACAACTTTGAAATTATAACTGTCTTTAAATTTTACTTTATCCTTTATTCTGCGGTGAGGGGTTCTGGTTTGCATCATGATTTTTGTTTTATTTTCATTGATTTGCAAACCCACCTCTCTTGCCGCAGTCTCCAAAGGGTCAAACACTTCTCTTACAGCCTGTAGGGATCTTCCGACAATGTTAAGGTCATCTGCGTAGCCAACTATTTGATTCCTTCTGTAGCAGATGTTTGAGTCGGTACTGATCATTGTCTTCCTCACGACGTGCTCCAGTACAATATTGAAAAGGGTGGGTGCTAAGCCATCACCTTGTTTCAGCCCCTGGGAAACGTTAACATCCTCCGTTGTTTTACCTCCTATCCTTACTCGACACCGTGATCCGACCATTGTTGCTTTTATAAGCTTGACTATTTTGGGCGGTATTCCAAAATTGAGAAGTATTTCATATATTTTCTCCCTATCTATACTGTCATACGCCTGTTTGAAGTCAACAAATAGTTGATATATATCTATATCGAATTCCCAGTATTTTGTCAGGATTTGTCGAGTAGTAAAGAGTTGATCAGTGGTGGATCTCCCCTCCTGAAACCTGCCTGATATTCTCCTAGTAAGTTTTCTGAGTAATATTCTAGTCTTTCTTTCAAAATCATTGTGAAAATTTTATACGCTGTACGAAGAAACGATATTCCTCTATGATTTTCACACTTCAATTTGTCTCCCTTTTTATGTATGGGGCATATTATGCTAGTTTTCCATTCTTCTGGTACTCTTTCGGCGGTCCATATTTTCACAATGAGATTGTGTAGCAGGTTCTTCAGTTGTTCGTTTCCATATTTATAGAGCTCTGCAGGGATATTATCTCCTCCCGGAGTTTTATTGTTTTTCAGTTTCTTTAGGGCAGCCCTTATTTCTGCCATTGATGGCGCTCTCGTTGTTTCGTCACTATTTAGCTCGTCCGGAATGAGAGTTGGTTCGACTGTCAGGTTGTTATTGGGATTTAGGAGTTGTTGGAAATATTCTTTCCACCTAGTCTTGATCTTTTCCTTATCCCCTATTATGTCTCCATTACTATCTCTGGGTTTGAAGCCCTTTTTAAATACATTGACACCTTTATATGCCTCACGTGGATTGTTATTTGCAAAGTCATGTTCCATTTTCAACAATATGTTGTTAAAACACCATCTCTTTTTTCTTTTAATTAAATGGTTAGCATCTCTTCGTGCTTGTTCGTAGGATTGTCTTTTTGCTCTAGTTCCTCTTTCTATACATAATTTTTTCAAAACATTTTTCTTGCAGACCCTCTGCACGCACTCCTCATCGAACCAGGGGTTTCTAGCCTGCCTTTGTCTATTTTCAATGCCTGATTCCGCCGCTGTCAGCAGTGCGTCTCTCAGATTGGTCCAATCCTCTTCTAAATCAGTTAGGGAGAGCGGATCACTCAGTTGGTTTGGTAGGTTTGTTGACAATGAGTCATGATATCTTTCCAATCCTTCTGGTGTTTTAAGAGCATCAATGTTTAGCTTTGGGATACTTGGCTGATTAGACCTTTTATCTCTTGCTATTCTGCATCTATAGGATGCTACTACCAAATAGTGATCCGAATCACAGTTAGCTCCTCTGTAGCTTCTTACATTTGTGATGCTGGTCGCCCCTCTTCTTTCAATTAGGATATGGTCTATTTGGTTATGGTATCTGCCGCCAGGTGATGTCCGTGTCCATTTATATATATTCTTCCGTGGGAACTGTGTTGATGCTATTATCATATTCCTTGATTCTGCAAAGTCAATCACTCTTGATCCATTGTTATTGCTTTCCGTATGAAGACTGTTTTTTCCTGTAACCTGATGGTGTGCCGGATCCTGACCAATTTTCGCATTAAGGTCTCCAATTACCATTTTTATATCATTGGATGGTATGGTGTCATATATCTGATCCAGTTTATGATAGAAAGTATCCTTAGTTACTTCATCTTTGTCTACTGTCTCGGCGTGAACGTTTACGATGGAAATGTTAAAGAATTTAGTTTTTATACGAAGTATACATATTCTTTCGTTTACAGCCTTAAAACCAATCACTTGATTTTTTAATCTTTGGTTAACGATGAAGGCTACTCCGAACTCATGGTATTTTTCGTTGTCACTGTGCATTATTGTATTCGTTCTGGTATCAAAGGTATCAGTGCCTGTCCATCTTGTTTCCTGCACTGCTAGTATATCTATTTTGTACTTTTCCATTTCTCCAAGTACTTCTCTGAGGGCCCCACCTCTGTACATCGTTCTTACATTCCATGTTGCCATTCTCAAGTCCATATTTCGATTGCCATGTTGTCTGCCGGGTATTTTCGCTGTCCGAGGCTTAGTTTCCGGTTTCGTAATAATGCTATTTTTACAGGGAGTGGTTATTAGCCACTCGCCCAACCCCTTACTGGAGGCGAGGGTTTTTTTGTAGGGGTTTTCCTTCCCTTAGCTGGGAGGTTCTGGTTTTATGGCGTCAGAGTTTCGCCATTCGCCCCCTCTCTGTCGGCTATGAACCCGATGATGGGATGGACGTCCCACACCGGTGATCACATTGCCCAGGGATCGCAGGGCCATGACGACCGCTCGTGGACGCCAGAGAGTTGGACTTGTTGGTAGTGCTGCTGATGCAGCTATGTCCTTTGTAGCATTTCTTGAGGCGCACACCATCCAGCTTGATGTGTCCCACCACGACCTACCAACCCTTCGACCCCATTAATGACACAATTTGATTAAATTGTATTTTACAAAATGATGGACTTTCATTTAATTTAACATAAATTTGAATTTAACAGTAGGTAGAAAGGATGAATCATTAATGGTGGGTTTAGTTACACTACTCTTAGATTTGAATGAGTTAAATATATTCAGATCTAAAATTAGAGACATAATCTAAAACCCGGGCAAAAGTAGGTACTTAAGCTAATATTAAATAAATGTGAGCAATTTCTAAACTGTCCTTTATATTTTAATACAATATGCTTTATGACACAAAATTGCAAACGTATAATAATTCTAATTTTGAGATCATTGAGATCTATGTTGCAATGAAAAAATATTTTTTTCACTTTTATGCCTTTTTAATAAAAATGTAGGTTGCTCATCAGATTACCACCGTGGTTATATTTTTAGAATTGCCATTTGAACAACAGTGGCGCCCTCCTATGTTTTCTACTCTTATTTGTCAAACTATACCTTGTCGATATAAACAACAACAGCAATTGAATAGGTTTTCTAACAGCTTATCGGTAAACAATTAAAATGCAGAAACTTTATGCAATGGAATAAATTAATGTGACAACAATGTAACAGATACAAAAATACCTTTCTCCATTACTCAAATAAGGTCAAAATTCAATTTGATAATTCAATAAAAACCACAAGCATACACAGGAGTCGTGTATTACTCAGAACCATGCCCTTCGTAAAGTCACCTTTATCATTGTTGTACGAAGTTGACGTAGAAAGAGATGTAGGGGGTGAAACTAATTAACGATACTAAAAATAAAATGAATATAACATTTCTAAAAACGACCAAAACAAAGCTAAAGTAATTAGTTTTGAATGTAACTGACATGGAAGTTACTATTTTGTTTATAATATTTAACTACGTTTCTGCTGCTTTAACTTATTATTTTTTCACATGTAATTTATTATTCTTGTAAAAGCCCTACGGGCATTGAAAAGATTGCGGATTTCTGTAAATAAAAAAATAAACAAACAGCAACTCAAGCACAGTAATAAGACAATTTTTTGTTTTGTTTTTGAGACCCATTTATACGTTTGAGTTCTTGGAAATAAACAAAATTGGATACCATGAATAGGGGTTTATACTGGACCTAAAAGCAGTATTGAAATCTGACAAATGAAAAGGGAGGCAAAAATGGCTGATGGATAAAATATTTCAATTTACAGAAGGAAGGGTAAAACGTGAAAAAAAACGTTATTCCAAAATCACAGAAATTTATTATATTTTATTTTATTTTATTAGGAACATTTACAGGTTAATAACATTACATGCGTTAAACAAAAAATAAATTATAATAATTAGGTTACAACCCAGTAACAAATGTTCACATCATGCCCAAATAATAAATAAAAAGTCAATAATTTTTAACTTTTTTTTGCCTAATATTACAGAGATAGGAACTAGATAAATAATCTAAACACAGTCTATATATAATATTGTGTGATACATAAAAGATACAGATAAGATAAGATAAAAAACAATGAAAGTAGAAAAAATAAATATATAAAAATAATGATGAAAACTGAAAAACACTAGATGTAGGATCGAGAAATAATATGTACATTAATAAAAAAAAAAACAAGTGAAAGTAAGATAAAAGTAAAGTGATATTCTTCTTGTATGAAGAAAAATTATCGAAGCGCAACAAAATCTGTATTTGTGAGGAATGTAATTTGGCGGGTATGGGTACTACCGCCCGGGAACCATTTATTGGATAATCCCTGCCATAATAGCTCACCCCAAGTGGTTCGCTACGTCAGTTATTCCTGGACACATTGACCAGATTCCGACCCACCCCCCATACATTTATTCTTTCCAGAACTTCTTCTTCGTTTCACTAAAAAGACTCTCCACGAAGCATCCAAAGATGACATGGGCTCTAAGAATTTGTTTTATTCAGGTCTACCTGTGTGGAGCCATTGTAAAAATATTTCTATATTTACATACAAATTGAGAAACTGCCACCGTATCATTGAAAACCGTTGTCGACATAATAAATTTTTGAACAACATGTACTAACATACAACTTAGTATTATGTTCAATCTCGTGTTTATTCCATCAACGATATCATGATTAGCATAATACACGGAAGCGGGTTAACTTGAAATATATGCAAATGCGGCCCTTGAGAGATGCAGAGATCCGATGCGAAGGCCTTCCGTCGAGACGCCGAATAGCGACACTCCGACGTCGGTCGACGCCAGCCGACGTGACACCGCCTGATTGATCTGTGCCAAGCGCCGGAATTTATGGCGGGATTGATTTCACTGGGTGCTTCCGTGTAGAATAGGCGAGGCGACCCTTTCCCTTGTAAATTCACACTTAACCGATCTTGAAAATACACTAAATTATTCCGCCAAAGAAAACACTCTGAAAGAAACAAAAATAGGGCCCGATATCTTTGTTTTTTGTAAAAACAGGGATATTTTGAGTTGTACATGGCTAGTATCTAAGTTGAAGAAAACATCATTAAGAAATTTAGGGAAACATCATTCTTTTCTAAAATCATTGCATAAAATTTCCTATTATTAAGTTCTTTCAAGTTTTTTAACCACGTGTACCCTTTGAACGCATAATGTTTTTAAATCTTTTCTATCGTAAAGCCCTTGGTGCCAATAAAGTTTACTTTCTGAAATTCTTGCTGGTTGTCAAATGTACAAGTTAAAAAAACCAAATTGATTCAGTGTTGTAATTTTCCAAAATGTTATAATTTTGGTCATAATTTAGTGCAGTTGGCATAATTTAAGAAAAAAAAAATTATTTCAAACTAGCATACCCGGCCACACGTTGTCGTGGCTAACGAAACCTTTATAACCAACGCCATCTGTTAAATCAAATCCACACCTTGCTGCCCTCTGTTCGTTGCCCGCTGCCGCTTGGCCAGATATATTATGTATTTCAAACAATTTACACAAAACCTTGACAAATTATATACCTAAAAACCTTCCTCATGAATCAATATATCTATTGGTGAAAACCACATAGATTTTGTTTTGCAACTCGTAATGCTAAGCATGGTAAGTATCTACATTCTGAGGATTATTCTATTCCATATCAAAGTTCCAGATAAATCAATGCTTACGGTTTTTTTACAACTAACGATACACGTTCCGTTGTGTCTCTTATTTTTATAAATAAATATGATTTACCTAAAACCAATGTTTTTAAATCTGATATTTAAGTAGGTTTGGTTGATAAAATACACTTATAATATAATATGCTAATATTACACATACTAATTTTGGTTACATGTGCGTGATTGCTTGTCGAAATGTTGAAATGTTAAATCTGAACTCAAAATTGGAACTGCTTGTTGAAGAATAATAAAATTCAGACAAAAGACTTTCAACCCGGTGGAACTTTCTTCAAACTTCCTAGATTTCTAGAGATAATCATTTTGATGATTTTCATATGTAAATTCTGAATTGATATTTAAAAATTTACTTTATAAACTTAACATTGCGTTTAATAATACGGTTAATGAAATAATGGCTTAATTATCACGCCTTCGTAAAGTTTTGACATTTTCCGGGATGATTGCGGACCCTGGTTGCTCTAAAATCCCATCACGACCTTTTTGAAACCACACATTTTTTTATTTTATAAACTTGTCAGATAACTTTTTGAACGACAAATTTTATTTATAACGACCTTAATATTGGCCAAACTTGTACTCGGAAGGGGACCAATGAACAATTTATTCTCTGAAGATGTCAAAATCTGAACAATATAGATTACTCATTTAATTGAATTGGGTCGTCTCCGTCCGTCCCTTTTGATAAATTTGACTCAACTTGAGATATTTTGCGTATTAAATGAAATATTATATTTTAATTCATCTAGTCTTTGATCTTTCTCGGGAATTTATTAGGACATTAAATAGGATGATAATCATATTACAGTTTTTCATTACACTCCAGAAATTATCACAGGCTACATTTCGTATAATATTAAAAAAATATACGTTATAGAAAAAGTTTTATAAATATTTTTTCTATTATTTAAATGCTTGGGCATAACGTAATGGAGAGCTATATATTTAAGCATTACGTAGCATATTGCTAGGCAATCCAAGAGAGCCTGCTATGCCTCAATACAAAGGACTATCCCATCAAAACCAAGGTTTCAACAATTCTCATTTTTTTTAATAAAAAAAAATTACTCGCTAGTTTGAATGAGAATTGGACATTTTTACGTTCCTTCTCACCTTTTAACAATTCACCTGCATGACTCCCCAGATTGTACTTTCTGTGGTCCAGAAGTAGGAACTTTAAGGTAAAATATGTTTTGGTTGTTCCTCGCGGCATAAATATCCTCTCTTCTATCAAACCTTATTCGTTGAGAATTTACACAAAACATAGCTACACTTACATACATACATCTACATACATCATAGACCCCGTGCTTGTAGCTTGTATTGTCACATGTTCCTTTCCTACCCATCCCTATATACCTGTCATTTAACTTTACTCACAGTCAGTCAATAATCGATCTTCTCCAAATAAAGATCTAACATTCCGCATGCCTCTTACCGCTTACTGAATCCGAAAACTTAATACCGGATACCGCAAGTAACTGCGACTAATACAGTCCTGCAAGTGCATGAATAAACCCAGCCAAGATAGCAGAGAGTGCCACAAGGTTCCGCAGTAAGTTATTTTTTTCTTTTCCTTAAGTGCATTCTTTCAACAATTGCAGTGGTCAAAACACATAAAAACATATACAAGGTCCTTCGATACACACAGCCGCATAAATCACACATCCTACATTATCATGAGATTTCTTACAATCAAACTGATTGATCAGTTTTGTAAGATTTAAGTTAGAGAAATTATTGTAAAATTAATAACTAAATAAACATATTAAAAAAAAAAAAAAAAAAAATCTAAAATTGCCTCCCCTCCATTCAACTTCTCATATCTTCCAAGTCTGAACTCAACCCAAATTTTCCAATATAATTTTGAAATTTAAACAATTTAAATAAAATGAATTAATAAATTCACTTTGCCTCTCTTCACATTATTAAATTATGGCTATTAACTTCCTTGAATGGTGAAAGTGAGAAATATTTGGAAAAAAAAGTAAAACACACTTTTTCGGTATGTTTTACACTAAATATTGTATTCGAAAAAAAATCACTATTTACGAGAATTAATCGCTGGCTTACAATTCAAGTTAGATGCAATCGGTGAGTCGAAAACCTCCGTAAGAAGAAATTACGATATTACACAATGTCAATATTATCATCTTCATCATATATGTGGTGGTACCTCTTGTAAAACTTTTTTGGTCATAAATGTAGTTACCTATGTTTTTTTCAGGTCATTAGGAAATGAAACACGACTGAATAGTTTTTCCGGTTTTTTTAAATTATATCACAAAAACAATGAACTTTCGGAAAACATCATTCTTTACTACAATAAATTCATAAAATTTCCAATAATTTACTTTCTCACAAGTTTTTTCGCCATGCATACCGTTTAAGCGGAATCGTGTTTACAAAATTTTTCGAATGTAAAGTACTTGGTGCCAATAAAGTTTCATTTGTGTAATTTTTTTAGGTTTTCGTACATGTTGGGAGGCCGAATTAATTCAGTAGGTATCCTGGCTTTGTGACCTAGGTTGTTTGGTTCCAGACGGTAGAATTGTCCTCAAGTTGACTTTCAACAAGGGCTAATTAAAATAATAGTTTACAAGAAATCATAATTTGGGAGGCGGGAAAGGGTACTGCAGCCCCGGGATAACTAAAACCTGTGCATAGGTCACCCTAAGTGGTTCGCTACGTTTGGTGACTTAACAGGGTTACACAGGTTTATGGGGTGAGGTTTGCAGGATCTTAACGGCGGCCCACCAACTGCGTGGAAGGCCGGATCGGGAGAGACTGGTTGATGGAGACCTTTTGACCACTCCCGCAGGATTTTCACGGAACTTCTGCTTGCTACGCAGTGGGTGGGATAGTTTCATGCGTCCGTCACTCCTGGGCATATTGATCCCCGGATTCCTACCAAACCCGTATACCTTTTCCTTCCCAGAACTTCCTCTGCTTCTTTTTCTAAAAATACCCTCCACACAGCAACCCCACAAATGTTTTAATAATATTACTTTATGAAAACGTTTTTCCTGGAGTCAGTTTAGTCTATCGTAACCATAAAATAAAACGACGACTTTTAGGAACATTTCAGATTGTGCTTTATTATTTTACGAACAACTCTCACTGAAGTGGATATTACGGTTGGAAGTAATATTAGATATTTGCTTCAAGATGTACTTAAACAACAAATTGTGTGGTTTTGGAGGCACACAAGCCCATGTCAACAATATCACAAAGCAAGCAATCGAAGTCACAAGGGAAATCGTTTTACTTCGGCATTAGTTGAAGTTATTGCTGAGTTGATAAAGAATTATTGCTATCCAATGCTTCCCTAAGATAAACAAGGAATAGTGCCTTTAGTACACCCGGGAAAATACATACTACGTACAAACACTGCTTTGTTTCAAGTCAATATAAGAAGTGAACCAACACTTATCTTTATTAAAGACTAGCTTTTACCTTTCGCATGGCATTAGGTAGAAATACCACCGCATTCATTAATTAATTCATTCAGTAATTCATCCATTTATTCAATCATTCATTCACCAATTCATTCATTCATCATTTCTTCTAACACAGCAAACTTATTTTGTGGCACCATTTTGATTTAAATTAATAAATTACTTCGTTTTTACCACTTTTATTGTTTACAAAACCAACATGTTTCGTGAGCAATGCTCACTTCTTCAGGGTTTTTTTATTGATTCTAATTATAAAAAATAGACGTAGACAATGGTGTCAATTGAAAAAGAATGGACATAGACAATGGTATCAATGAAAATATGAGAGTGGGTAAAGGAAAGAGGGGCAATGGGAGACAATTTACAAAGGTAGTAACATAAATCAATAAATTATCTGGAAAAGCCATGTTTCAGAATTTTAATTTTAGTTTATATAAAATCATTTAAAAAAAAAAGATCCGCGCACGTGTTTTGTGACGAAAATACTTCAGTGTGTCTATTTATTTACGGTCTTACAAACAAACATATTTAAGATTTTTTTGCGTTCTTCTTTTGCTTAGACATTATTGAAAAATTATAATTACTTATGATCAAAAAATAACGACAAAAAGTACGTAATTTTAATAGATTTATCATCACGCCTTTCGGCATTTTTGGATGTAGATGTAGGTATAAAAAGTGAATTTTGAATGAAATAAAATCGATATTGTGTTATTATTTAAAAAAAGCTGGTACGAAGAATAATTAATCTTTTTCATTGGAACCGCCCTTTACTATCGTAAGAACATCTTTCGACGAAATATGAATTCTCGGCCGCTGCGCGCTGGCTGGTTAATGGACCTAAATCTGGGCAGTATCGAAAGGTATCCTACTGATTATTTTTATATTTATAAGATTTGATTCTTTTTTACCTTTCTTATTTTCATGTATTTTATTTCATTCTCGAACGTAAATATAAATGTAATAATATGTATATTTTATGTACCTGCCTCAATTTAAAAAAAAGTAAATGTCAAAAGAACCCGTTGACAAACTGATACCAATCAGGTTAACGAGACTTAATTTAAAAATGTAAAAAACTGTAAATAAATAATAAAGGAATTTTAAATAAAAAATAAAAAAAGTATTTTTTTATTTTCATATCAAATATATATTTCCATAATGTGGTCGACGTTTTAGTCAATAACGGGTCATTGTGCCGTTAAAAAGGTTCATTCAAAACGACTTCTTCCATTATTGTAAAAAAAATATCCTTTTTGTTTGCGGAAATAAAAATAATATAACATTCCTATGAAAAATAAAAAAAACAAGTATTTGCAAACTGTGAGACCAGTAAAAACGGTTCTCGTTTTAGCTCAGTTTAAATTGAAGGGAAATTTTAATTAAACCTCAACGTTTTAATTCACTCGCTAATAAAAACCGTGAAAAGGTAAGTTTGAAATATGTAGGACTTTATGAGGCCCTCATTAAATACAAGTGCACTGGCGGTATTTGGACAGTGTTATAAAGACTAATTAAAAAGCCTTCTAAGGAATGATTTTAACTTTGAGGGCTTAATTACATGTATGTATAAGAACTAACACCTATGATATACATTTTTTATTTTTTATTTTCATGACCAAAAAATACAGGCGCTGAAAGTTATTTTTTTATTTTTTATTTTATTTAAAAAAATACATACATATACAGATTTATAGTAAAACATATGGTTGTTAAAGCTAATTACAATATATACATTTCTTTTTAACAAAACCACCCAATTCAAAAGAGAAAAAAACATTTCTCGTGCTTGAATTTTGGAGAGTGCCATTGTAAAATGAGAATAGGTACAGAGAGTATGTTATTACAAGTTCTTATATAAAAAAAAAAAATGTATATTTATATATATGCCATCGCGGACTTTTTTGTAGATCTATAAAAGAGGAATATCCCACCACGCATTGATATCTCAAAGGGATTAGGCAGTGTTTTCGATCCGTTCAGTAGAGTTTTTTAGTTCATCGCGAACAGACAGACAGACAGACGACGCGGGGGACTTTAATTTATAAAATGTAGAGAAGATGTAGAGATTAAGTTAGCTGGTTTTGAATCGATGTTATATTACCTATCTGTCGAGTCTGTATTCAGATATTTTTCTTTAAACATTTTACAAAAAAAATTCCGTCATCACGTTGATGTTAATAGTCGTAATACACGTTTGCTTTATTTTGAATTTTCCAACCAAGGTTATTAAGCAAAATTTTATTTTCGTAAATCGTTAAATTCGCGGATAACACTCTCCATAATGCATCATTAAAAGTAACGCTCTTCAAAATTATGCAGGTAAAATTTTTGATGACCCTCGTAGGCGACATTAAAGTGGCTTATTCGTTATCGATACCAATATTCTTTTATGTTGCGAATCTTATTTCTCGGGGGTTAAATTAATGAACGGAATACTATGCCATCAAATATCACCGGCAAGAACCATAGATGTATTAAAATTAGTTGATACACTTACCGATAAAAGTTGCCTTTCTTAGTTGGAGGTTGGTACATCCACCTAATTTGTCCTAACATCATTGTCGATATCTGAATGCCTTTATGTTGCGTTACTGAAAAACAACGTCAAAAAGTTTGGTAAAGTCAACGGCGTTACTTTCTTCAGGAATTCGTTTTTTTTTATAATTAAAGTAACTTCTAAATAATTATGGGAATAAGTTATTTGCTTAACATTTCAAATTCGCTAAACACAGCATCTGTCTGATTGGTTACCAGTTTAGTACGTTCAGCCAATATCGTTCGTGAGCATCCTTCGACTGTTAAACGCCAGAGTCCTACCAAATGGATAACGAATGGATGGGGGCAAATAGGGTTAGATGACTCATAAAATTGTTTTTGTTGTTTATTTCATAAGTTGTTAGTATAAATAGTATTTAAGAATATGTTCCCAAAGTCTTAAATAAAAATTTCAATACGTTCCGGTATTAGGAGGGTGTTTAAGTAAACGTCCCTTAAAAGTGCTGAACCGCGTGATAAATTTGAAACGCGTTTTTCTCGGAACGACTTTTTTGAATTTGTGTACACTCGATCTCAAAAAGTTTTTAACTATCCATTTTAAAAATGGCAAATATTTTCTTTATACGGGGTGTCCGGGGGTAAAGTGTATTAACTTCGGGAGGTGATTCTACATGATGGTAGGAGTAAAAAAAGATTAACAACTTTTTTCCGATATTCCAACATTTATTCCCCATACAAAAAGACGGATCTACTAAAAATCCTTAGTGTGAGGTACGATCTTACTTGCTGAGAGCTTGTCGGGCGCCCGACTCGATTGTGATTGTTCCGTATCGTAAAAGCGGAAAATAATAAATCTGGCCGCACACGCCGGACTAATTTAATCTTTTTACCTCAAAACTACCCCTAAAAGTTGGAATTTCGAAAAAAGTTATTTATCTTTTTTACTTGTACTCGTAGAATCTCCTCCCGAAGTTAATGCACTTTACCCCCGGACACCCTAATTGCGCTCTACATGAACACAAATTCGTAGTAATACCATTGTTCAAAGTATTTTTTTAATTGCTAAAAAATATGTAATACAATGACAAAAAATCATGATTTCCTATTTAAACACCTATAAAAAAATTAGTTTCAAGTTAGGTTCATGTAAAAGATAGATATGGTCTTAAACGAAAATCAAAACCCAATCTTTTTCTTTTTCAGATGAAAACTGCGGCCTCCAGAATGTACACAAATAGCTATGTCTGATGGTGAAGTCCGATGGGTAGCAGCTAATACCTTTCATATTTTCCGAGGACATTCTTAAAAAATTTAACAATATATTTTTTTTAACAGGGGTATAAAATGACCTCAAAGTTTAAACAAGTTATTGACAATTCTACCATGCCAAAAAAAATCATGAACATCACTAACAAAAACATTTTTCCTCTCTTAGTCCATATCAGTATTGGCTGCCTACTCTATTTAACATATCTCCATGGAGATATCGTTAAATTTAGCTTACCTTTTTACAATACAATACGCCGATAGTCAATGGAAAACAAGGCACAAAGAGCTTAGGCAAAAACCTTTGGGGATAATTTCCACACGACCAATTTTATATTATTGCATTCACGTATTTTGAAATTTACTAAATAAGTATCGCCTATTTGATTTAAAATGTGAGATTTTTTATAGTGTTTCTTCGTATTTCTACTTGGTTTTATATTAAAGAAAAGTGTTGTTACACATGGAAAATCGGAATGTTATTTGACTTGCCGAGATGAAAAATGAGAAATTTTATTATAATAAAATTTAAAAATTCGCATTTTAGGTACCCACCAACGTCCCACATATGAATAAAATAAGAATAAAACTAATTGTAAAATATTTTGCAGGAATCCGGGAAGTTTGTTATTGCTGGGCTAGATTTAATTTTTTTTTTTTTTTTTTTTACATTAACTCCACACAGGAGGCCCTGAGGAAAATAATTTCCCTCAGGGCCTATGTCATCTGGGATGCTGTGTGGAGGGTCTTTTTGAGGAAAGGAAGGAATGAACATTGGTCTTGAAGAGACCCATGTTGTAGGAAGGAGGAAACACAGAGGCCGGCAAATCATTCCACAGCCGAGCTGTTGAACACAAGAATGAGTCGAAGAAACGACCCGTTCTCATGTGACAAATGTCAACTGTGTATAAATGTTGGGCACGCGTTTGGCGTGTTTCCCGACTATGCACCGGTGCCGAAGGGATCAATGATGCTAGTTCCTCGGAGCATCTTCCATTGTAATACCGGTAGAACAAGGATAGCATTCCCACCCGACGCCTGTGCTCTAAAGATTGCAATCCGTCTGTTAAGATGGGAGAATCTATCAAACGGACCGCCCGTTTCTGCACAGAGTCGAGGGTATTTTTCAGGTATTTTGGAGCTCCAGACCAGAGGTGGCTGCCAAATTCAACCGTGGGGCGCACTTGCGATTTGTACAGGGTTAGCAGTTGTGTACTATTAAAGTATCTGCGGGCCCTGTACAGTACGCCCAGTTTTTGGGAGGCTAGCTTTACTCTGGCTTCGATGGAGCCCCCATACCTGAGCTGGTCACTTAGGGTTACACCAAGCATATCAATGGAGGGCCTGTTCGGAAGATTGCTTCCGTTGAAAGAGACTAGATTTTCATTTCGATCCCTTTTGGACGTAATCAGACAAGATTGGGTCTTTGAAACATTAAATTCAACGAGATTATTTTTACCCCAAGAGAAAACACTCTCAAGGTAGCCGTCCATTCTTTGCTTCAAAGCCCTACGAGCTGTTGGAGTTTGTGAGCCCTTTGGGGGCTTATCAAACAAAAAGCTATCATGAACTGTACTGTCGTCCGCATAACAGTGAATTGGTGCACATGACAAAAGGTCGTTGATGTGCAACAAAAATAAAGTTGGAGACAGAACCGATCCCTGCGGGACGCCAGCATTTATCGAGTGTGAGGAAGAGGTGAAACCATCGACTACCGTCTGAATCGACCTCCCCCTCAAGAAGTCGGCAATCCACCTACACAAGGATACGGGAAGTCCGTAAGAATGCAGTTTGTTGACAAGTCCTCGGTGCCAAACCCGGTCAAAGGCCTTGGAGATGTCCAGTGCAACCGTTTGGGTCTCACCGAAACGTTCCAGGCATCGCCCCCAAACATGCGTCACATACGCGAGAAGATCACCGCACGAGCGGTTCCGACGGAATCCGTATTAATATTTTATTAATAATTTTGTGAACACATACCTATGTACACCAGTTCTAAATTGTAAACTGTCTGACTCGTACGACAAGGAAAATAAAGGGTTTGGCTGAGAAATTATATAAAATACCAATTGCAACATAAAACATTCTGGAAATGTTATGTTGGGAAAACAAATTTCAAAATACCCCCCAAAATAGAGAAACTGTATTAAAAAATATTTTTTCATTAATTGGTTAAACTGCAAATAAAACATCTTAGACCCCGTAAAAAAATAAATGGGGGTGGGTTTTTTGTTTTTTTTTACACGAGCTCCACACAGTCATATATGTCACATATGTCATCTTTAGGGAGGGTTTTTTAAGTATGGAGGGTTTTTTAAGGAAAGGAACAAGAGGAGAGTTCTGGGAAGGAAAAGGGTTTAAGGGGTGGGTAGGAATCTGGGGTTCAGTGTGTCCTGGTTATCCACCTCTAAGACCTAGACAAACTTCACCCCATAAACCCGGGCACCCCTGCTAAATCACCAAATATAGCGAACCACTTTGGGTGATCTATGGCAGAGGTGTTGGTTATCCAATAAAGGCTCCCGGGGCGGTGGTACCCAAACTCGCCTCCCTAATTTTAAAATAGAATAAATAGAATCAATTAATAAGTCGTAAATAGAATCAATTAATAAGTCGTAAATAGAATCAATTAATAAGTCGGAAATAGAATCAATTAATAAGTCGTAAATCGAATCAATTAATAAGTCGTAAATAGAATCAATTAATGAGTCATAAATAGAATCAATTAATAAGTCGTAAATAGAATCAATTAATAAGTCGTAAATAGAATCAATTAATAAGTCGTCTCAAAATAGTCTAACCTCGTTTTAAAAATGGCCTTGTAAACCAAAACAGCTGTCACAATAATAAAAAAGAATTAAATGCTCGCAGTACTTTCTGATAACATTACTAAATTATTTAGAAAAAATCTTATTGAGAAAAAAAATATCCAATGCTCAGGAATTAAACACAAAAACAATAATTAATATGTAAGGTAAGTGTAATTTTAATAAAATTGTTTTTTTTTTCGTCACCTCACATCACTTTTCGTGATCTCTTTTTTTTCAGATACACTTTGTTATTGGCAAGTTTTACACGTTTTTCATAAAATACTTGTTATTATAAAAGTTACTTTCATATCTACTTGTTCTTTGGCCTTTTAGCGTCCTACTGTGGATAAAGGATTCATTCATTTTTTGCGAATGCGATTTTCTTAGCCCATCTCAAACAGTAATCATAATAATTTGTATACTGCCAATTTTTGCCAAAATTCACGTCAAAGGCACTGTAAAAGTATAAAATCTAAAATACTTGCAGAACTTAAAAATAACATTATTCAATTTGATTTAAATTAAGTTTGAAAACAATAATATATCTTAATCTAAACTATTATATTAATTTTGTTCTGTTTGCTACGGTTATCTAACAGATTTAGTTACCGTGATGTGATTCGGTAAAGCGCATGTTTATACCTCAAACAGTGTTTAATAATTTATACTGCAATGATTTTGCATTCCACCTCAGTTGACTAATAATTGCCATATTAAAGTGTTATATTATTTAAATGACCTACTTGCGATATTATAACATACCGTCCAGAACCGAATAATAATAAAATAATCGGTGCGAAATACATATTCTAATAAACACGGGACCAAAATAATTGCGATTATGCTTTTACAATTCAGTAAACCATGATTTTTTTATCCGAAATTATTCGTCAAATATTAGATCCTTCCATATGAAATTGGCGTTTTGCCGAACTGGCAACTTTGATCTCAAATATCTTCTCTTTGGTTAAGAATTCCAAATTCAAATTTATACAGCTATTTACTCATGTATTTGTGTTTCGAAAATTATAATTCATTTGTTTTTTCCTTAATTGTTTTTTTTCTTTGCGTCACTTAGTTTACAAAATGGAAAACTTGAAATATCGCGTTATTTACGAGTACGAGTTTTACCGTGGCACCAGTGCTGCAGAAACGGCTCGAAGGATTAATGATGTGTATGGCGACGGTGCCGCAAAAGAAAACACAGTGCGTTTTTTTGTTTAAACGTTTTCGATCTGGAAATTTCGACCTGCAGAACAAGTCCTATGAACGGCCGGAGACAAATGTTGACATGCAGAATTGAAGGCTATTGTGAAAGCGGATCCATCGCAAACCACGTTCGAGTTAGCTGCAGGCTGCGGTGTTCGTGATAAAACTGTTTTAATCCACTTGAAGCAAATTGGGAAGGTGAAAAAGCTTGAAAAGTGGGTACCTCACGAATAGAGTGAAGCAAATCAACAAACGCGCGTTAGAACGCTAGACACACACTGCACAACAGACGGCTCCAACTCAACTCCGATGGGGCAGTCCAAACCACCTTCAAAGATTTTATTGATTCCCGTCCGAATGGTTTTTTTAGTAAAGGGATCGATTAACTACCAATGAGATGGCAAAAGTGCGTAGATAGCAATGGTACATACTTTGATTAAATAAATATATTATATTTAAAAAAAATCGACTTTATGTTCCTCCCACACAAAACGCCAATTTCATATAATAAGGACCTAATATTAAGTTATCGAAAAAAATATTATTCATTTTATCAAAAAATTTCGTTATTTAATAGGGGACGGCCTCTGTGGCCGAGCGGTAAGGCTCTTGATTAGCAATCCAGAGGTCGCGGATTCAAATCCCGGCACGCGCATGTAAATTTGATTTGATTGATCGTATTATTTCACAATCAAATCGTTTAAATTAATATATGAGGTATATTGACATAAAGAAATCTTAATATCATTACATAGTGTAAAATGAAGTCGCTCAAAATGTATATGCACATAGATCTTTTAAACTACGCAACGGATTTTCATGCGGTTTTCACCAATAGATAGAGTTATTAAAGAGGAAGGTTTATATGTATAATACATGCTTATTATGGTGGAGAAAAGCCAAGAAATTCAAATATTCAATCCAGGCAGCGTGCAGCTGGCAAGCGGTTGGTGTGGATTTTATGAAAATTGAGTAATGGCGTTGTGTTTCGTTAGCCACAGCAATGTGTGGCCGGGTCTGCTAGTTTAATAAAAAACCTTGATAAAAATACTTTCTTTTTTACCACGCATGTGAATTCCAGCACGGTTTTCGCTTTTTTAAGCATCTTAAAGCTTAAGTAAATGAGCAATTATCAACGGCAATTTGTTATCGGTGATGTTTTGTCATCTTCTGGCGGTGAAAGAAGAATTGTTGCAAGTTGTTGCAGTTGCAAGAATTTATTGTAAAATCTGCTTCTGTGTCATAATAAAAATAATATTTGGATGACTTGTATTGCGCCGTTTTTGTGAAAAATCACCTCAAGGGCGCTGTACAAAATATAATCTTATTTCTAACTACAAACTAAACGAACCACTACAACTCATGGATAAAAATTGCATCCACCGGTTAAACGATTACCGATTAGAAGTGTGTCGTTCCGGCCGGAACGAATCCAAAGATTCCGAGTCCGAATGCGTTTGATTCGTTCCGAGTCCGCAAAATGTTATGAATCAGTTCCGGAGTCGCTCGCACTTGGGCGAGGTTGACGCGGAAGGAGGTGTGCGACGCGGGCTGGGCGGCAGGAATCATTTACGGGAGGAGGTGCGCGGCGCAGGCCGGGCGGGGATTTGTCACTCTATCACTCGGGAACGAGTGACAGAGTGAGAATACAGGACTTATTCACGGGATGAGGTGTGTGGCGCAAGCGGGGCGGCGTTGTATTGCTCTAGCGGGGCGCGATGACAGCGTGAAAACATTTTTCGAAAAGAAATAGCATTATATCTTAGTCAAAAGATAGCACGGAGCACTGCTTTTTACCTTTTGTCGGTCATCACGGAGCAAATTTGCCTTCCCGCAAGTTCGCGCCGGTGATACTCTGGTGAATTACTAGTTTTATGAAGAACGTAAAATATCTAACTAACCATCACGCCGTTTCTCCGCAGGGGTTTTTCTCATTCCTGAGAGGAATGACCGCCAAACAACTCGATCTTGGCACACACTCCTTGCCTCACTCACATTCATACATCGTCTCAAACATACTCTTCTTTTATTCTGACTTTTGACATGGCCCGACTCAAGTATCTGATTCACTTGATCTTGCCATGTCTTCCCCGGGCGTCCCCAACATCTTCCACCATTCACATTTTGGCATATATTCTCCTTACACTACTTTCTTCGTTCATTCGCTCTACTTGCCCAAACCATCTGAGGGTCCCCTTCTTAATCTTACTCATTATGCTTACATCAGCCTTACATTATTTGCGGATCTCCACATTTCTCTCACGATCATACATAGTTTCACCACATATACGCCTCAGGGATCTCATTTCAACAGCATTCAGTTTACTTTCATCCTTCCTCTGCCGGTTCCATGGCTCACTGCTATATAAGGACTCCACTGTTCGTAAGTTTCAAATTTATCGTAAATATCTTACACGGTTCTCATAAAGCTGACAAAGATATCACTCATGTCAAATACATTATTATTAGCTATATAAAGATAAGACTTCTCGCTCGCAATAAACAATAGCATGTTAATGTACACACGCCCGGCTACTTAAACACATGATTCCTTAACTCCGTAACGTTCCACGATTCCACCGAGTACGGCGAGTTCAGCTGAATCAACTCTCGGCATTGAATCAGCAGGAGTCAAATTGAGTTTGGTTCCGGCCGATTCAACGACTCCGGCGGAGCGCCACAATGAGTTTGGTTCGGCGAGTCCGGCGGAATCAACTCTGGCATTGAATCAGCAAGAGCCAAACTGAGTTTGATTCCGGCCGATTCAACGACTCCGGCGGAACGCCACAATGAGTTTGATTCGGTGAGTCCGGTGGAATCGCCGGAATCAAAGGAGCGAGTCCAGTGAATCGAGTCCACTCAGTCGAATATAGGTCCGGAATTGATTCCGTAAAATGAGTGAATCAACCCACTTCTAATTACCGATGCGAAACTATTATATGTACCATTATTTGACCAATGAACGCGATGCTGCGTAAACTGTACTGCACAGGCAGAAAATGTACAGGACCATACTTACCTGGGGGGTGACTAGAGATTAACACTGTTATTGTTTATTTAGAGTACACTTACACTTAGTACACTTTGCACGCAGAAGACATAATTGGGAATTATAATATATAATTTGTTCTTTAATGAGCGAATTTTGAAAATAAAAGCAAAATTTTATGATGGGCGGTACAATAGTGCAAGGATATGATCACATTTAGTATTTATCTTCCTAAATGTGATTCATTCCTCGGTAAGAGAAATATTTGATGTGTAAGGATTGGAATAATGTCATGTGTAGTGATGCAGAGGCGTGCTCTCAGTAGTAATTATTTTATGAAAAGTCTGCATGGAATTCAAATAACATTTGTTTATTTTCCAGTCCCAACTGCTCCCAACGATCTGGAGTCATTGAGATTTTCCAGTGAGCCAGTAAGGCATCCCCAATTGTGGTATATTGTGAGGCTGAAGGTTAGTGGGAAAGGGAAGGAGATGGGGAAGAGGAAATCGGAGAATTATCTGGCTTCTCAGATCTAGCCACGAAACAAATCTAAAGCCATTTAAAGCAATTCAATTTTGAATTGTGGTTCTTTACCGGTCGATACTGAGAGTATCTTCCACTCTACAACGTGCCGCAAATTTACCTTATCATGATTAAAATATCAAAACACAAATCAAATAACATTTTTTGCGCACGCCAGGATTTGAACCGGCCACCTCCGAGAGCCTTGCTTCTCGGCCTCGAAGGCCGGCAAGTAGAAGTAGAACAACAATCTGGGAGATGGTTGTTATATCAACGGCCCGCGTAGTCCAGCGGTAAAGCTCTTGACTTACAATCCGAAGGTAATGTTAGCGGAACTCAATCGAAAATGTGGAGACAGAAAAAGATATTGGCACCTCTGGGACTAGAACCCAGGACCCTTTGCTTACATGGCAAGTGCTCTACCAACTGAGCTGAGGTATGTATCTATATCAAATTTGGTCACTTTTAACTGAATCATACTTCGACTAAGAACTACCAGCATTATCTTCATTCTCTTAACGCACATATTATTGGCTGCTATCTTTATATATGATTGCAAGATTCCATAGTTCTTAGTCAAAGTATGATACAGTTAAATGTGACTGAATTTGATATAGACACCTAAGCTTAGTTGGTAGAGCACTTGCTATGTAAGCAAAGGGTCCTGAGTTCGAGTCCCAGTGGTGCTAATATCTTTTTCTGATTTTTCTATCTCCACATTTTCGATTGAGTTTCGCTAATATTGTCTTCATTTAATTAATTAAATATATATTATAGTCTTCACCGGGGATTTTTTTCTATTTTTTTCCACATAAATATTTAACAAGAGTCACAGCTGCTCCCGTTTGGAGCCAGTGACACTATGGCATCCCCAATTGGGGTATGTTTTGAGGCTGTAGGTACTGGAGAGGGGAAGGAGAGGGAAAAAGAATGATGGGGAAGTACCTGGCTATTCAGATCTGGTCATCAAACACGACTAAAAACCATTTCAAGCAACGTTTCAATTCTGAATGGTGATCTTACACAAGGGCGATACTGATAGTATGAATAGGGGTATACTGATGGGTGGAGGGAGGGGGGAGAGGGGGTTGATGGGGGGGAGTGGTGTGAGGAGAGGGAATGTGGAGGGGGAGGGGTAGGGGATGGGGGTAGGGACGGGGGGAGTGGGAAGTGGTGTGGAGAGAGGGAAGGTGGAGTGGGAATCCCCTAATACCATGCGAGCGAAGCCGCGGGAAAAAGCTAGTAATCTATATAATCCATTAACATATTTGCGCATGGATTTGTAGCCGGGGATATAAATAGCTGGGCTATGAAGATCGTCAAAAAGGAGGTCAAAGTTGAAAGCTTGATAGCTCATGAATGATAAGAATAAAGTTTCGGTATGTTAACCTATCACAATAAATTCTTTATTTATTTGCATTCAAAATACAGCGGCACGCCACTTGTGTTATGCGTTGGAATTCACATTATTATATATTGCATACCTGCAACATACAATATGTACATGTATTGTGTGCATTACTGCAGTAGGTGCGCATTGAAACGACCTATTAAACGCGAGCGAAAATATAATATGAATGCATCCGAACAATCGGCACCACGTTGTTATCGACTCCAATTAAGATGCAAACCGAGAACTGAAATTGCTCTTCCCCCTTACAACCTTTTACGAATAGTTACCATAAATGGTCAGGTTAGGAATGAAGGTGACGATTTGCCTTAGCATTAAATTTTAAGATGCACTTTTAAATGCTCATATTTATTTTCTCAAGGAGATACATTTTTTTACAATAAACGTCATTTATTTTTGGGGTATTATGCCATGTTGCATTACTTCCTTCTTTAACCAACGTTTCGGGCAGCATTACAGTGTGCATCATCGAGATATCGTATTGTAAGTATCTCGTGGTAAGGCTCTCGGCTACCTATTTGGAGGTCGCGGGTTCTTTTGGCGTGCTCAAGTAAATTTTATTTTATTTATTTTTGTTTTCACAATTCAATCATTTAAAATAATTTAAGTTACATTTCCGGCACGTTCCAGAGAAGATTCTCTCAGTACCGCACTGGTATAATTCCATCATTCAGAATTGGAACGTTGCTTGAAATGACTTTAGCCATGTTTGGTAACTAGATCTGAATAGCCAAGTACTTCCTCACATTCCTCTTATGGGCTTTCGTGTCACCAGTTTGGTGAATATATTGTTTATATGTTTTATCCAGATCTGGCAGTTTACAGACCTTGCCCACGTCTGAAAAATGGATGCGTGTTTAAATATGTACGGAAGTACGTTTTAAGATTTTCACGGCCAAAAGTATTTTCGTTGTTTTTTTTTGGGGAGTTATGCCGTGTTGTGCTACCTCCTTCTTTAGCCAACGTTTCGGATATCTACCGGATCTGCCCTGGTGATGGACACTGCAACGATGTCCGAAACGTTGGGTAAAGAAGGAGGTAGCGCAACACGGCATAACACCCCAAAATCAAATAACGAAGATGTGCGGAGGTGTTTAAATAATAACTCTTGATATTAACGCTAGTCACAATGTATTTACAGCAGAAAATATGTTTATGTTAATTACGCGCGTTATCATATATCCCATGAAGTCGACTACAATCTTGTTTGTATCAGGTCAGGGATACCAACATAACAGTGATAAAATGGCGGACGGGTTGTCGTAGTGTCGGTTCGCAATAGTGAAATTTTATTTAACGACATTGAAAATTAAAATGCATTATTTTCCGCCGGCCGTGATGCAAAAAGTTTCCTTTTATAGTGATTAAGGCGAATCTAAAGTTCTTTTCTAAAAATTAATCGTAATAGCCATGGACACTAACCCCGAAAAATTACCCAATATTAAACAGTTTTTAAAAAAGTATCAAAAAAAATATAAATATGAAATACTATGGTTGCGATTTTTTCAATCCTAATATAGCGGGAGCGTATGCATGTGCTAAATAAATACCAATTCACTGAATAACTGCAAATGAAGGAATAATAAATGGATTGCCAAAACTTACCACTTTCTATAGTCAAACTCAGGCCACTGGTGTTGTCTCTTATAACTTATAAATTTTTTTTTTTTTTTTACATGAGCTCCACACAGGAGGCCATGATGAAAATAATTTTCCTTAGGGCCTGTGTCATCTTTGGGGATGCTGTGTGGAGGGTTTTTTTAAGGAAAGGAAGGAGAGGAGAGTTCTGGGAAGGAAAAGGGTTTAAGGGGTGGGTAAGAATCTGGGATTCAGTATGTCCTGGTCATCCGCCTCCAAGACTTAGACAAAACTCACCCCATGAACCCGGGAACCCCTGCTAAATCACTAAACGTAGCGAACCACTTGGGGTGATCTATGGCAGAGGTGTTGGTTATCCAATAAAGGTTCCCGGGGCGGCGGTACCCATTCCCGCCTCCCAAATTGTGTTAAACAGTTCACAATAAAACATTTTCTTCAGTGTACGAACGGTAGAAGATTTCGGCGGTTTATTCACTTGTAAATCACAAGGGCGGGCAAAAAATCTAATAACCACGATAGATTCCTCAAGGTTCGGGTCAAATCATACACACTTACGCATGGCGGGAAACAACAATACAATACTGGTGGTGCGAAAATACGTGGTTTAAGGCGGCGGATCAAAATACAATACATGTAGCTGTGGGCAGTTTTACAAAGTAAGACTGCCTTTTGCGTATATCACAGGCGGTTAGAGTTTTTGTGTGACAACACTACTTAGGCGCAAAGCGAACATAGCTGTTTTGTTTAGGAATTTTATATAGGTAGGAATTGGAATAAGGGAACAAAGCAGTTACTCAGTTACTATCATAGACAAACAAGAATTTAAATCCATACTGGCGCAACCATACTACCTAAGTTTTCATTTAAAAATGGATATTTATTTTGACTAATAAAAATAAGGGAAAGTGATTTTAATTAAACTCAACTTACCAAAAGCAAAAAAATATGTTCATTATGAATTACGATGCAGCTTGCAAAACCAATTATAATATTTGAGTTAGTAAATACTGTTAACTGAATTCCAGACGCTTCTAATCAAATTACAAATGCTTCCTCCGCGCTCGAGTTGCCAGATTGACAGAAGCAGCGGGTCTTGGTTGGGGACCACAACCTAGTTATGTATTACATCTCAGGTCTTAGAGAGTCTAAGGGTAATGGTAATGCACCCATCCCACCCAGCGGCGACTCGAACCTTATCTTATTTTTGTACGATTCATACGCGGTGGAAGTGAAACTTTCAGAAAACTGAAGTAAACAAGATTTGCGACACTACGGAGTACTTTTTTTAATCAATGTGAAGGATTATTTTTTCCATATTTTTGTCATCGAATTACAGTGCACCCTTTCCCATACATTTGTTCATCTTTTTTTATATGAGCTCCACACAGGAGGCCCTGAGGAAAATAATTTCCCTCAGGGCCTATGTCATCTTTGGGGATGCTGTGTGGGTTTTTTTTAAGAAAAGGAGGGAGAGGAGAGTTCTGGGAAGGAAAAGGGTTTAAGGGGTGAGTAGGAATCTGGGGTTCAGTATGTCCTGGTCATCCGCCTCCAAGACCAAGACAAACCACACCCTATGAACCCGGGTACCCCTGCTAAATCACCAAAAGTAGCGAACCACTTGGGGTGACCTATGGCAGAGGTCATCATATTAGTATTTGTGTTTTCTTCTTCGGAGTCGCTAGATGTCGCTTTCTTTTGTGTTTTCTTTGCATATTCATTTTGGAGTGGTTTAAGATTGGATATTGATTTTAGAAAAAAAAATTTTTTTCGTTGGATTCGATCCGTGGTCCACTGTCTGGCCGGTAAATTTCATCAGGCGTTTCATACCACTAGACTAAAGGAGACTTGCGTGGGACCGTGGATTTATCGTGTTATACTGGAACCGAGTACACGTGAAATTTTTTTTTTTTTTTTTAATTTTTAATTTTTTTTTTTTTGTACATACAATAATGACATAACATTTTTCAGATACATTTTTTATATAACGTGATTCACCTTTTTTTAGAGCATGCTCGTGTAAAAAAGGTGGAGCAGCGTGTGTGAAAAACTATTTAACATATTTTTTTAGAATTATAATATATATTTATATATATTTTTATATATATATATATATACATATATGTACACATACATATACCTATATATATACATATACATATTCAAAACAAGATATATGAAATAGAATAGAAAAAAAGAAAACAGTATAAAAAAGAAGAAGAAGAGGAAGAGGAAGAGAGAAAAGAGAAAATAATATAAAAGTAAATGGATTTCCAAAATCAATTGTCGAGAGACATTCTATTGTATTATTAAATTGAATTATTGTAATATGCTAATGATTTAGTGTTTTTATAGAACTTTTGAATTTTTTATAATTAATTTCCAATCTTAAGTTAAGGGGTAACTGGTTAAACCACTTAACTCCAAAATATTTATAAAAATGTTGGACTGTAGTGGTATTACAGCGCGGGATAGTTATAGAGCCAAGAATACTTGGTCTTTTGCTGTTTGAAATAGATAATGAGTTATCATTGTTGAAACAATCTTTGTGGATTTGTAAAAGTGTAATTTTTTTATAAATATTGTGTAGTGAAAGGACTTTAAATTCTTGAAATAATCTTATGGTGGGGAAATCATGTGGTTTTTTTAGAATTATTTTTATTAATAATTTTTGGATGATTTCTAAAGGCATGAGAGAAGTTTTGAATGCACCACCCCAACCAAGAATTCCATATTGTAATACAGATTGGATCAGTGAGAAATAGATAGTTCTTAACTAACTAACTAACTAACTAACCATCACGCCGTTTCCCCGCAGGGGTAGGCAGAGAGGACGGACCGCCAAACATCCCGGTCTTGGCACACATTCCTTGCCTCGTTTACATTCATACAACGTCTCATACATTCTCTTCTATTATTCTGACTCTTGACAGAGATAGTTCTTAATAGTTTAAAATTTAATATGTTTCGTATTCTAAGAAAAATGTACATTAATTTTCTTAATCTTTCTACTGTTGCATTGATTTGTACTTTATTATATAAATATTTTATTTTATTATATAAATATTTTATTGTTCTCTCATTCTCTTCAGGCTATATCCTATAGAAGTATGTGTTTGTTTCTTTTAGTGTCGCTCGCTTCCGTTTCGTTGAGTTTCAAATCACAGCGGTGCTAAAGAAGTTTTCAATTCAAAATTTTTTGGTCATCTTCAGACGGTTGATTCAGTACATTATAACTACTATATATAGGATTTTTATTAATACTTGAATAGAGTTACTAATTGGCAGGTTATTGCAAGAATTATAACCTAGACTTTAGAGCATTTAATGCCCTGTCCCCAAAATAGAATGAGATATTCATACGAGAGGGTTCAACTAGTAAGTTTGACGAATCAGCTTTGGCCGACGACGTGAGCGTAATCTGTTTTTAAACGACTTCAAAAAGGAGGAGGTTCTCAATTCTACTGTATTTTTTTAAATTTTTATGTTGGTTACCTCAGAACTTTTGACTGGGTGAACCGATATTGATGATTCTTTTTTTATTTGAAAGCTGGTGCTTTCCGTGCGGTCCAATTTTAATTTGGTCTAGTTCAAACGGTGGCATCTATGAGAAAATCATATAAGTCTTAAATTTGCAGCAAGTATGTGCGCGACAAATGGACGAATAACTCAACATCACGCCAACCAATTTCGATGATTCTTTTTTTATTGGAAAGGATGTACTTCAAGCGTAGTTTGATGAGAGTTTGGTTAGGTACTGATTATCGGATCCATGACAAAGTAATGGAACTCTTCAATTCTTAGGAGCAAATTAACGAAACTCGGCCGAATCTCTTCATTTGACCCTCACGTCGTTATGGTCAAATTATGTCTGTCTCATATGAGCAGCACATATTTTAGTAAGTCTACCCATATTCAGACAAATTAGTTAGTGTACTTCAGATTCACTTAAAAATCAAAAAATAAACAAAAAATTTAACAAAACAAAAAACGACTTCAAAAAATGCACTAAAAAGTAAAAAAAAAATGTATTCTTCTGCAACTTCATAATCAACTTACTTGTTCTACTCATCAATATGTAGGTACGATTGTTATCTTTGGAGTCGGTGTCAGCAAAGGTACCCGGCCCGGCGTGTTCACTTTTCAGCTCCCCTCACGCCGCGGCCCCGCTCTCGCCTCGTCAAGTCGCTTGTGCGACACAAGCACATCTCACCTATAACTATGTATGTAGTTACAAACCTACCTTGACTGACACGGACTCCAAAAATATCAATCGTACCTACATATTGATGAGTAGAAAAAGTAAGTTGATTATGAAGTTGTAGAAGAATACGAAATTATTTTTTTACTTTTTAGTGTATTTTTGAAGTCGTTTTTTGTTTTGTTAAAATTTTTATTAATTTTTGCATAATATATTACATCGTTAATCAACCCTAACCTCATAGGTTTAGGACTCTTTTAGGACTCTTCTCTCTAGGTTGCATGCTAAGTGACGTATAAACAGAGGAAATATTGGTGTATTTTGCATTTTCGTTGTTCTATATTTATTAATAATGAGAATAATACTTCGACGTAACAGATTTTCAAAAATAAATAAAATGTTAAAGGAACTATAAAACTAGGATAAAAAAAAGAAATGTCTTGGCATATTCTTAGATTTAAGAAAAGCTTTCGAGACCGTAAATCATAATTTACTCATTACAAAAATAAATCAACTAGGCTTCAAAAAAGACACATTAAAACTACTCTCTAACTATCTTACAGACAGAATACAAAAAACAAAAATTGGGAATAATTATAGTTCAGAGTCAAAGATAAAAAATGGAGTTCCCCAAGGAACTGTGCTAGGCCCGATTTTATTCTTAATTTATATTAATGATTTATGTAATTTTGTAATCCCTGGTAAAATTGTTTCTTACGCAGACGACACGGCAATAATAGTGGATGGTAATCATTTGAAAAAAACTTTTTCGAAAGCAACTGATTGTATATCACTGGTTTCAACATGGCTAAAATACAACAAACTCGTTTTAAACTACAGCAAAACATTTTCTTTATCTTTTTATAAAACCATTAAAAATAAACCTACAGACAACCTTAAAATTAGAATCCATAATACTAGTTGCAATCAAGAAATGTGCTTCATGTGCAACGAACTCTCTAATGTCGAAAATATAAAATATTTAGGAGTATCAATAGATATAAATCTTAATTGGAAATCACATATTAATCAAATCACTTCTAAATTAAGATATCTGACCTACATATTTTATAGACTTAAGGAAGTACTAAACATTGAAAAATTGAAAATGATTTACTTTTCCCTGGTGCAATTATCAATCACTTATGACATTATAGGATGGGGTGGTGCACTTGATACATTTATTAAGCCTCTACAAATAATTCTAAAACACATAATTAAAGTCATATATAACAAAAATAAAACATTCTCGACCAACTTATTATACAAAGAAACTAAAATATTTAATATACGTAAATTATTTATATTACAAACTTTGAAATATGTATTTAAAAACAAAAATAATTTCGAAATAAATGAAAACAGAACGAGCAAAAGAATAAATACTATATTTTACACCCCACAAACTAATACTAAATTATTGCAGACACATAGTAGTTTCATTGGTCCTCGTTCATTCTACCACTACAAACTCAAATGATAAATAAAATGATAAAATATGTAAAAGAGGTAAAATTATGGTTGAATAATGTAGATATTGATACTCTATTTCTATAAATTTATCCTTCCTTCTACAACTCACTTTCTGTAACTTTCTAAACTGTAGTACAATATGTTTTCAGTTTATTTTTTTATAATAACTAAAAAGAAAAATAAGTATGTTTTTTTCCATATTTTTATTTTAATTTTATAATAGCTGAAAAAAAAACCTTTTTCACTTATTCTACCTATGAAATACTAACTTTATATTTTATATGTTTTTTAAGTCTAATTTATACTTTGGGTACTAAGAAATATAGTATTTTGTTTTAATATTACCCACACTCAGGCAGTGCCTTAGTGGGTTTTCATTACTTATTCATACTATTTGTTATTATATATTATGTTATTATATGTATACTATTTGCTATTATACATTATATGTACAAAGAAATGAGAATAAATAAAGTTAAAAAAAAACTAAATTGGTTAACTGTAAAACAGATGCTGACCTTGAACACGATCGTATTTATCCACAAAATATTGAACAAAATGTTACCAAAATACTTCTCAAATAAAATTGTATACAACAAGGACATTCACGAATATAACACAAGGACGTTCAAGGAAATTAGGCTACAAAAAAAGGACAAAGCGAATATGCAGAACAGTTTACTGTACAAGGGAATGAAGTTATATAACACACTACCAGAAACTTTAAAGTCCACACCAATTGGAAAGTTCAAGAAGCATTGTAGGAGCTACATAAAACTCGAAAAAATATAGTGAATATGAAATATTATAATTAATTAGCTGCAATATGAAATATTATAAATAATTAGACATTTGTAAACTTAAATGTACAAATTACTAAAATAAATTATTATTATTAAGACTATTACCTTGGTCAACTCGCTACGTTCCATCCCTGGCTCAATGCTTCTAGTTCAGATAGTGACTCTAAGGATGGCTGGTTAAGTAACCCATAACCAACTTTGTTTATTCATTGCAAATGTGGTCGTAAGCTGGAACTGTAGTTAGATCTATGTATTTGCATGTTAAACTACGACTCGACGTGTAGCATAATAGTTTATTACTAAAGCAAGCAGTTACCAATTAGCACAAATTGAATAATGCGATGTTAAATATATTTTCATCGCTCAAATAATAAATTTCTGTCAATTGGTTTACTTTTGTTCTTTGCAATGAATACCTTCCCTCCAGGTTAGCGAGTAGGGAGTAAATAGGACTTGACAACAAACGGATTTCACTCCACAACTTTTGTAATCCTTGGGGTTGCTGTGTGGAGGGTATTTTTAGGAAAGGAAGGAAAAGATATTCTGGGAAGGAAAAAGTAGAGTCTAGGAGTAATGGACGAATGATTCCATCCCTCCTACTGCAGTGCAAGGTAATTTTCCGAGAGAGCCTTGCTGGAGAAGTCAAAAAGTTTCCCTCAACCAGTATCTCAATCGGTGGACAGACGCAACCGCCGCCCAGACCCGGTCAAACCTCATCCCATGAACCCACGTAGCGAACCACTTGGGATAACCTACGGCAGAGGTGTTGGTTTATCCTATAAAGCGTACCCGGGGTAGCATACCATACCCGCTTCCCGAATTGTCGACTAAAACTAGTTTAAATAGTGAACCTGTTATCTACCGCATAACAAGACCTTAATAAAAATGAACGCTTGCTCATATTTCTATTTTTGTTTTGTTTTAGAACCTATTTTTTTTTATAAATTAACGATGTTTCAGAAGTCGGGGACGCCCGAGGAAGACATGGCACGATCAAGTGAATCAGATACTTGAGACGGGCCATGTCAAAAGTCAGAATAATAGAAGAGTATGTATGAGACGATGTATGAATGTGAGTGAGGCAAAGAGTGTGTGCCAAGACCGAGTTGTTTGGCGGTCCGTCCTCTCTGCCTACCCCTGCGGGGAAACGGCGTGATGGTTAGTTAGTTAGTTAGTTAGTATGTTTCAGTCTCAACGGTTCTAATGACGGAAAAGTGTTAAACAAGCGAGCTATAGAAATAATTCGCTAAGTTCCTACGTATCATAATTTTCTTTGCTATCTTTATGTATAAAAATCTCGCGTCAAAATGTGTTTTCGAGATAAATTCCGAAACTACTAAACCGATATACATGAAATTTGGCTTACTGAGTGTAATTTGATCCAACCTAAAAGATAGGATAGTTTTAATTTCGATTATTGATCTCAATATTTATTATTACCAATCTGAAACAAGTCCAAGTTGTACAAAACGCAATCGTAAAATTATTAGTCGTCCCTAATATTTTCAAACAGAGACATAATACACCATTGCTGTTTAAGAGTGCCAAAATTTTACCGGTTAAGGCAATACTATGGCACAAATTTTTAATTCAACATATTATATTTACCCCGCAGCATAAAGAGAAATTAGAACATAAATACAGCAATAGATTCACGTGCAACGACGGGTTAATAGTTCCGAAATTTAACAATAAGTACGCACAGAGAACGTTTGAATACATCATACCGAAGATATTTAATTTATTACCTGACACTATAAAGCAATGTAATTCTATGAATAAGGTTAAATATATGGTGAAAAAATGGCTATCGGAAAAAAATATTCATATTGATATTGATATGTTTGAAAAAATGTTGAATCTGTAGATATAAGATGTAAATTTTAAATGTAAAAAATCTATATGTAACTAAAATATAAGCACCTGTTGACAAGCCAACACAATTGGCTTAGCAGGACTTGTTTGTTGATTTAAAAAAAAAAAAAAATGAATAAAAAAAAATAAATTGCGAATTAAATTTTTGTTGAACGACAATGCTTTGTAATTTTTTATCACTTAAATAAATTTCTAACACAAGGCGGTGTGAGTTCATTTATCGACACAGCGCTTGGTTATCTAGGTTGAGTAACCATCCAGTAGATAACGTAGTGTTTCGTCAGCCCCAGCAATGCGTGGCCGGGCCAGCTAGTGTTAAAATAAAGCGTTGGTTGGTTCGTTGGGCTTAGAAAGACCTTAAAACAGTCCATTAAATCTGTCATTTGTACGAGATGATGTCATCATCACTATTGGCTATACAACCCCTGGTGGGTCTTGGCCTCCTCAAGAGTCTTCCTTTACTCATCTCGGTTTTGTGCCAGCTCTCTCCATTTTAGAAGCTCCAAGATAGATATGTCTTTGAGGACGTTGTCGCTCCATCTTAATCTTGGTCTTTCCAGGCTCCTTAGCCCTATTGGTCTTGAGTTCAGAAGGGAGTTTGGTGCTTGATGCTCGGTCATTCTCTCCACATGATCCACCCACCGAAGTCTTCCCAGTTTTATAAATTTTGCGACGTTTAGCTCCTTAAACAAAGTATAGAGCTCATTGTTATAACGTCTGCGCCAAAATCCATTTTCTAGAACCGGTCCGAAGATGCGCCTCAAAATTTTCCTTTCAAAAACGTCCAGTGCTCGCTCATTCCTCTTAGTTAGTACCCAAATCTCAGCTGCGTACGTAAGTACTGGTCTGATAAGTGCTTAGTAAGACCTTAAAACAGTTCACTAAATCTGTTATTTGCACGAGATGATGTATTTGATCACTATTGTGTTAAATTGTCAAACGTTATTAATGAATTTCCAATATCACTCACAAACCGTTTCAGTTATCGTCAATTCCCTCAATCTTTAAGCGTGGGTAAAACTACAAAGGAGTTTGAAACCACTTGGATTACCTCAAGGTACATAGTTTGGGGTGAGTGGTTTGAGTGAGGAAACATTATCTCAATAATATTACCGGTGTATGAGAGGGTAAGGGTATTTCTTTATTATTATTTGGCACTTAAAGATGGAATCACCTCTTTCCTGAATCCAGAGTTTAGTTTTTATTACTATTTTATTGTCTGTTTTATTTTATGAAGAACGAAACAAAACTGTCTTGTTTTGGATATGGCAATCGAAAAAATTAATAAATATCTAGATTTTTAAGACGAAATAAAGGATTATTACTAAAAATTGAATGAATACTGGAATATTAATATTTACGTTTATCTAGAGCCATATTCTCATGATTTGTGTTTGGGGTTTTATGCCGTGTTGTGCTACCTCTGTTTTAGTCAACGTTTCGGACATTGTTGCAATGTCATCACCAGGGAATATGTGTGACAGCGTTGCAATGTTCATCATCAGGAGAGATGTGTTACACTGTAATGCAGTCCGAAACGTCGGCTAAAGAAGGAGGTAGCGTAACACGACATAACACCCAAAAAACAAATCATTATAATACCCTTGGCCGTGAAAATCTCAAATCATAACTAGAACTATATTAATTGTACAAATCATTCAATTTCTCTCAATATAAAGTAATATTCCGCTCCGTTTAAAAATCATACGATAGAAAATTATTTATGCTCACAGGCCTAAATGTTTTAATTTACTATATGCTTAGAGAAAATATAAATAGTATTTTCAAAAAGTGATGAGACCGACATTTCAAACTATCGACCAAAATCTTTGAATCTCTTATTCTGCGTGAAATATTTCCCACAATAACGGAGATAATAAATATTAGGTCCTTACATATGAAATTGGCGTTTTGCCGTACTGGCAACTTTGATCTCAAATATCTTCCCTTTGGTTAGGAATTCCAAATTCAAATTAATACAGCTATTTATTCATGTATTTGTGTTTCAAAAATTATAATTCATTTGTTTTTTCCTTAATTGCTTTTTTTTCTTTGCGTCACTTAGTTTACAGAATGGAAAACTTGAAATATCGCGTTATTAACGAGTACGAGTTCCATCGTGGCACCAGTGCTGCAGAAATGGTTCGAAGGATGCCGATGCCGCGAAATTAAATGCCGCGGATTAAGATGCCGCAAAAGAAAACACAGTGCGTTTTTGGTTCCAACGATTTCGTTCTGGAAATGTTGACCTGCAGAACAAGCCCCGTGGACGGCCGGAGACCTAATACTCCAGTCAAGATGTACATCCGTGCTTGCAAAAAGTCCGGTCATTCTGAATTTTTTATATGTTGTTAGGACCTAAACCAGTATTAAAAAAAAATTTTTGCAACTTCGAAAGTGCTGTGCGAGCGGCGGTGGACCCAAAAAACCAGGAAATTTTCGGATTTTTTTCAGTTTTTGCTCAATATCTCAGTGAAGGAAGGGTCGGACCGGTATAGTCAGTATGCATACTTTTAAAGAAGACTAAATTTGCTACAATTTGAGACCAAAGCAAGCTATATACAGTCATTGGTTTCCAAGATACAGTTCTTCAAAAATAGGCCATTGTTTCCAAAAGGTGAAATTTTTTCAAAATGTTCACTTATTTTGTAAAATATTTTCTAAAAAACGCATCCCACGTCAAATATTATATGGAATAAAGTTGAAGTAAATTTAATTAGCTTTCATTTAAGACTAAATTGATATCCGTAGAACTAACGGTTCTCTTAAGAACGCCAGATAACCAAAAACAGTCATAAGTGGGTTTTGGGGGAAATGCAAATAAACTGTTCTCACGTCTTTTTATGGTTTTATTGTGCTGTGAAGTAAATCCATGAGATTAATCCATGAGACCATTTATTGTGCTGTGACGTAAATCCATGATGCGATCCATGAAAACCTATGGTGGATTGACCCAAGGAAGGGGAATCTCCGACAGTGTTCTAGCAAGGTGGACAACAGGAATGGTGTTTATGTTGAACATTTGTGAAGAACTGTTTTTGCAGCATCTCATGTCCTACTGGAGAGCAGCATGTAGACATGAGACCTTCTCAAATCATCCAAGATAACAATGATGTGGAAAAACTAAAAACTGGTTTGTTCTCCACCCTCCATTTCCCAAAACTGACAGTTCGATTTCTATCAGTAGTGGTTTACTGGTAGGTCCTGAAATTAATTGCCACACAGCCCAGAGAATTGGAAGGGAGGGAGTGATGAAAATTGTGGGGCAAATGTACGACAAGGGAGTAATAAAACGGAAAAATAAAGTTACCATCGATCACTTCAACCGTCAAACTGCCGGACAAAAACAGAAGAGTGGCTGTGGATCCGCTCACAATTTTCCAGCGAGCGTGTATTGCAAAGCAATCTGAACGGGATTTACAGAATGACTTCAAGTTTGAGTTGGCCCCGTTCCCGATGTCTCTGGTCAATGAACAAGGGATGCGCAAGGGCACAAAATCTACTCTGTAATCTGCCTTCACTCCTCTTTCCAGCCACACGCCGATAGATGCAAGCACTCACGTCATTTTGGATGGTGGCTACCTTTTGCACAAGGTCGTGTGGCAGCGAAAGATCACGGTTCGAGCACTTTTGGCGCATTATACCACCTACGTCCGAAACCACTTTGGGAAGAACGTCTCCATCGGTTTTGACGGCTACCCCGAAGATGCTACAAAAAAAAAACCACCAAAACAACGGAACGACCCCGGCGCTACGCAGCTCATCCCAGCTTATAACTCTTCTCTGTGACGCCTTTCAGAAGGAGGGAGTAGAAGTGGCTGTTGCCGAAGAAGATGCGAATCGAGAGATCGTCATGATGGTGCTTTCAAAAAGAGCAGTAGCCGATCGGGTCGTCATAGTGGGAGAAGACGTCGACCTGCTCGTTCTTCTCTCAATGGTTTAGGCGCTGAATAGACAAACGTCTATCTTCAGAAGAGCACGAAGGGTGAAGCTGGTTGCTGACACTACTCTACGACCTCCTACAACCACCAGGGCTCCCGGCGATTACCAGGAACGGCACTATTCACCCACGCGTTTACCGGGTGCGATACCACCTCAGCATCGTTTGGCCAAGGAAAGACCAAAATCACCACACTTCTGAGCAAGAGTGAACCACTTGCTGAGCAAGTGGAGGTATTCCTTCAGCCAGACTCCACCACACAAGCCGTGAGTGAAGCAGGCATCAAGTGCTTTGTGGCTCTATATGGGGGTAAGATCGCGAGGGATACTTTGGATTTCCTGAGGTATAAGACGTTTGTCACTTCAACAAGCATAAACCTCGCCCATTTGCCACCGATGGAAGATGCCGCAGGCCACCATGCAGCAAGGTGCTACCTCTAAGTGCAGAAGTGTCGTGGAGTCAACTTGAATCCCACTGAATGGGGGTGGAAGCTGTCTTCTCAAGGACTCACCCCCATCCTCACCACGATGGATCCCGCACCTCCTGCCCTTCTGCGAAAAATTTCATGTAAATGCAAGAAGGGATGTTCTGGGAGCTGCTCGTGCAGAAAGGCTGGGCTCCACTGCTCAGTCCTCTGTCAGTCATGCGGTGACAAATTGTGCTTTAACATCCCGGATGTGGAGCTGAAATGCTCGGACGATGAAGATGACCCGACTACAGACTTGGCGCCTCTCCCAGCGTCCACCACAGATATCGAGACACCTTCTTCGTGCTAGCCTAAGCCCGGGCCATCTAAGATAAAAAGAAAGACATGATTTGGCAACCAAGACACAATACCTACATGATTTATATTTGTTTTATTTTTTGGGTACATGTAATTTATCCTTATAGTTAGTACCATGATGTTTGTACAAGCATTTTAGTATGTAGATATATAAAACAATGTTTGAAGATGACGTAATTCCCGATAGATTTATTATCTTTTCTTTTTTTCATCAAAAATTTGTTAACAATAACAAAACAAAATTGTAACTGTTTGATAAATAAAACCATAAAAAGACGTGAGAACAGTTTATTTGCATTTCTCCCCAAAACCCACTTATGACTGTTTTTGGTTATCTGGCGTTCTTAAGAGAACCGTTAGTTCTACGGATATCAATTTAGTCTTAAATGAAAGCTAATTAAATTTACTACAACTTTATTTCTTATAATATTTGACGTGGGATGCGTTTTTTAGAAAATATTTTACAAAATAAGTGAACATTTTGAAAAAATTTCACCTTTTGGAAACAATGGCCTATTTTCGAAGAACTGTATCTTGGAAACCAATGACTGTATATAGCTTGCTTTGGTCTCAAATTGTAGCAAATTTAGTCTTCTTTAAAAGTATGCATACTGACTATACCGATCAGACCCTTCCTTCACTGAGATATTGAGCAAAAACTGAAAAAAATTCGAAAATTTCCTGGTTTTTTGGGTCCACCGCCGCTCGCACAGCACTTTCGAAGTTGCAAATTTTTTTTTTAATACTGGTTTAGGTCCTAACAACATATAAAAAAATCAGAATGACCGGACCTTTTGCAAGCACAACCCCCTTTTCATGTTTAACTTGACTGGACTATAAGTTGATAATGAAGAATTGAAGGCTATTGTGGAAGCGGATCCATCGCAAACCACGTCCGAGTTAGCTGCAGGCTGCGGTGTCAGTGATAAAACTGTTTTAAACCACTTGAAGCAAATTGGGAAGCTGAAAAAGCTTGAAAGGTGGGTACCTCACGAATTGAGTGAAGCAAATCAATAAACGCGCGTTAGAACGCTAGAACGCTAGACCACACACTGCACAACATGCTACCAAATTAGAGGAGCTTCAATTGGAATGTCTAAGACATCCACCGTTGTCTCCGGACCTTGCCCCAACAGATTACCATTTTTTTCGAAATTTGGATAACTTATTGCAAGGGAAAAAAATCAACTCCGATGGGGCAGTCCAAACCGCCTTCAAAGATTTTATTGATTCCCGTCCGAATGGTTTTTTTAGTAAAGGGATCGATGAACTACCTATGAGATGGCAAAAGTGCGTAGATAGCAATGGTACATACTTTGATTAAATAAATATATTATATTAAAAAGAAATCGACTTAATGTTCCTCCCATACAAAACGCCAATTTCATATGTAAGGACCTAATATTATAATAATGACAAAGTAGATTAACTACAACAAATTTAATGTAGGGTAAAAAATGGTTGTATTTTTTTTTTTATTATTTTTTTTTTTCAGATCTGGTCACCAAACACGGCTAAAGCCGTTTTCAAGCAACGTTTCAATTCTGAATGGTGGTCTTACACCAGGGCGATACTAATAGTATCTTCCACTCTGGAACATGCCGCAAATATACTATATATTATTTTTTAAATGAATTAATTGTGAAATAACACAAATTAATCAAATAAAATTTATTTGCGCATGCCGGGTTCGAACCCGCGACCTCCGGATTGTGAGTCAAGAGTCTTATCCACTGGACTATGGAGGTCGTCAAATGAGTAAAATTTAAAACACATTTATCAGTAAGGGGGACATGTAAAAAGATTTACCCATTGCGTGTTTTGGCCAAGATTCTGTTACTATTGAATTAAAAGTTCTGAATTTGTACATAAATAAATTTTTAAAACTTTTTAAAAGTTCACAAAAGTTTTGTCCCTTACAGCAATTTCCTACAACAGTAAGTAAATGTGTACTTTGCGACAAAAGAAAAGTTAGATAATACTCCCCATTCTTAATATTTTGCTCTGCATATCAGCATTTTAGATACGATTTTATTATTTACTGTTTTGCTTGAGTTTCAACATTCTTTTTTTATATGATTTATCACTAGCTGACGAAATATTTAAATATAAAACCTACTACTTTCGATTTATTGGCGAATAAAATGCTCGAGATTAGATCTTCGATATGAATAAAGATCTCGGCAAATTTCTAAGTGACGTATGGGCTCCGTCGAAGCCTGAGTCATGTTAGCCTCTGAGAAGCTGGGCGTTCTGTACAAGTGTATAAAACCCGAAAATTTTGGCTGTCATCTCTGAAGCCCCAAAAAAAATACTTGACAATTTACAATAATAAGCGCTCCGTTTTATAGATATCGCCTATCTTACAAACGGATTGCAAACTTTAAGGCACTCGGAGTGCTGTCATTGTTCTACCGGTATTTCAATGGTAGATGTTCCGAGGAACTCGCATCATTGATCCCTTTGGCACCGTGTGTAGTCGGGAAATACGTAAAATACCTGCCCGCCAATTGTACACGGTTAAAATTTGTCTCATAAGAACTGCTCGTTTTCACGACTCGTTTCCTTTTTTTATTATTCCAACAAAGGCATAGTTTACATAAATATATAATTTAAACAATTTATCGGTAGTCCCGCGAAGCTGCCACATGGCTACTTGTCTGCAGGTTCTACCTCAATATACACTCGTTAATATTAGAAGTAAAATAAAATAATTATTTTTTTTTCAAAAATGTAAAGGAAATTGAAGACCTCTGTAAAAAGATTTAATATTACAATTAATTAAAGAAAATGTAATAAAAAATACTAATATAACAACAAATGGGATAATACAATAACATAACAACCAACACAAAAACATAACAACCAATACAATGGGATACAATCCCAATACAATACTTCCTCCTACAATATGGGTATCTTTAAGACCCATGTTTACTCTTTCTTCTCCTTTATAAAGACCCTCCACACAGCATCTCCAAAAAAAACTCATAAAAATTGAAGTAATCATTTTTCTCAAAAACCGTCTTTCATAGATTTTGGAATTCTTCTGAACACGAAGATTACTCAGAAAGCGGATTCAAACGTGCATTCTTTTGGTCATACATAAATCCCGACTGTGATTGGTGGTTGCTGTAACGCTTTTTATACGTGACCGACCAATAGCAGATCACTTGACAGCAATTTTGCGCCGAAAGTACGACGAAAAGGGTCAAACAGCGTTTTCCACTCTGGAAAGGAAATGATACCCATTCAACTTCCGAGTAAACCGACGGAACCGAACGGGAATGATGCCTTTTTTACAGTCAGGATCACTGTGAATGAATTGAACAGCGGCGGGATATTGTTCATCACTCTGTAAAAAAACCTCCATCACACCGGATTCCCAGACATTGAATAATGTGATTAAATTTTACGTAGGTATGTGAAAAAAAACAACACCACTGATTGTAAACTTGGGATTTGTGAGATCTTTATATTTTATATAAGTAAATAGTTAAAGTAATTGGAAAGTTTCTTCTCCCACAGCTTTTTCTTTCAATTGTGTATTATTTTCCATTGTTGATATTATTTACGTACGGAAATAGATCATAATTCAGTTACAGAAAAATGGGGCTTCATGAATTCAAGAATACATAGAAATTTGTTATTTCACGCAATGTTAAAAATAATTCAATTCCTCTCTACCAATTTTTTTCATATTTAAACGATACATCTGTTCCAATTTATCTTTTTATCATTATAAATAGAATTCTAATAACATTTCATTTAGGTCACGCAATAAAAATCTTCACTTGCAGCTTTTATAAGTAATTTGGATACAATTATTTAACCTATTTTCTTTTATTTTCATCAAACGGTTATAATAAAGTATGTATGTAAAGTTATGGTGTACTTTAATTGCTACTAACCTAATATACAATACTGCCGCAATGGGCAGAACCACAGTATACTCGCTGGGAGTCTCAAGGACCTTGCTGTATTTTTTCTTACGACAATAGCACTTTATCTAAAATATGCGAATACCTCAACACAGGTTCCCCATGTGAGTTGTTCACAAAATGCTTCTACTAACACATTTACATTCTGTTACTGATTAATTTATTTTTTTAAAGATAGGTAAATGTAAACTGTAAATATCTGTAAACTGCATGTAAGATAATAGAAATAATAAAATAAAATAAAATAAAGAACTAGAAATACAATAGTTATCTTCATACAATTAAATAATCAGAAATACAATTAGATCACGCAGTATCAAAACTGAGTGAATCGCAAATGATAAATACAATGAATAAATTAAGATGTTGAGGAAAGCTAATATTAACCTCGTATATCGATTTGTTTACTTGTTATGCCTGTGACAGACCAAGTTATATCCACGCTATACTCTCGTGGCTTGGCGTATTGCGAGCGATATGCTTAAATAGGCCAATCTCCAAAAAGGCTTATAGCTTAGTCTGACAGTACCAAAGATAATAGAAAAATTGTACCTTTACGCGTTATAATAATATATTTTTACTTTTTGCAAAAATAAGTTTTGGATTAGACTTTAGTGAAGAGGACCCCACTTTAAATGTCAAAAAATGTAAAAAAATAATACCAATTTTTGTATTTGTTGGGCATTATCAATGTAACAATTTCTAGACATTCTGTTTTGAAAAGTTTTATTTTCTATGTACATTTGTTACTTAAATTATTTTTTTTTAATTTTTCGCTACCGGTTTCGACACGTCCGTGTCATTCACAAGCAAACTTAAAAACTAACTTAAAAATTCTATGCAAGTACAAAACGATTAGATTTAATTGGGTGGGGGTAGCGGGAGGGGTTGTTTTTGGGGAAGGGGAAAAAAGGTGGAAGGAGTCGACATTTCATGGAAACATTGTTAATAAGGGCGGATTGCAGGGTGCTATTATTTTATTAACTATATTAATTTTTGATTTATTTTTTTGTTTATTTCCTAATATTTATTTATATTGGAATTTTAAATTTTGTTTATAGTGAATGACACGGATGTATCGGAACCAGTAGCAAAAAATTAAAAAATATAAGCAACAAATGTACATAGAAAATAAAACTTTTCAAATCAAAACATTTTATAGAAATTAACATTTTGAAAGCATTGAAATTCTTCTATTTTTGTATTCACTAGCTGACTCGACAGACGTTGTTCTGTCATGAAAATTATTTCTAGTGAATATTTTGGTTGTTAAATAAAAAATAACGAACGTAGGTATTTTTAGTGTGTGGGGATGGGATCTATGACAGAAAAAAGGAATGGAGCGCTGTAGGCGATAAAAACAAAACAAAAAACACTAACTAAAGTAGGAGAATGAAATAAAGAATATCAATATGAATTTCGAAGAGCAATTGAGTGTCCGATTTTCTTGTCAGTCCGTCTTTAGCCAACACAAATAAACTCGATGGTTTGCCCACTCGAGAACAAAATGACGCGGAGCTTCTCGTGAATGTCTTACGGGCGAAAGTTCGAGGAGGCGACGTAGCGCCATCCGTCATTCAACAACATAAATAATTTCGTTCTGTTTGAAATACGAAAGACGGTTAAATTTTTTCTTACAAAAATACTAAAATCGCGAATAAAAATGGGAGGGTAGGAATAGGAGGGTTAAAATTTGGGGTTATAGGTATTTTTGATGCAAAATAAAAAAAAAAAACAAAAATTTAAAAAATTGCCAAAAAACAGATTTTTTTCTGGATAGGGACACCCTAATCACCTAGCGATATGAAATAAACTTTAAAACCTATTCTCATACCTACCAAGTATACATAAAAAAAATCATAAAAATCGGTCAAGCCGTTTCAGGGAAGTACGACCACAAACACCTTGAGATTTTTATACGTAAGAGATAGAAATTATGGTTTTGGAGATATAATATCTTGGCTTTAAGCCATTAAAATAGAACATGGAAATATCTTCTATCAACTGAATTTACGTTCTCTCACAGTCGTTGTACCCACATGATGTACAGGTGGGACCGAAAGGACTCGGAAGTTTTGAATGCTGTACGGAGAGAGCCTAGAAGCACATAATATAGTCGACGAATGTCCTCCCTTTTCATTCCTTGGCGGAAATGATACGGTCCACAAGGCCATGCCTGAGGCCATGCCCGACTGGCTTACAGACCTTCAGACTCCTATATATAATAATCCAACAAAAGGAAAAAGAAGCCATACGTAAAATAACTTCTAAAATTGTACTTTCGGGAAAAACATAATATGTAAAAATAAAAATAATTCTAGTTAAGGCACTGTGTCCAGGTAAAATAATAAATCCTGGGTTCGAGTTCAACTTGGATTTATTGTTTAAATTTATTAGTACTGTCATCTTCTTCAATGAAATGATTACATTGATTGTCAGTGATATGTATATAATATTTAAAAGATATCCCAATAAAAACTGAAAATTATTTATACCTATGTCATAGTAATATATCCCCAACCTTGTACTTAACTTTCCCATACTCGCTCATTGGTTTCTCAGACAGACAAATCAATAATTAGTTGTTTTCTCAAAAATTAACAACAATGGGACCTTCAGGTTTTTAGTAGCTTCTTAATTTGTTGTTAGGCATTGTTTAGTACGGTGCCGTCATTAGTGTTGAGTGGACGTGTGACGCTTATTTGCTGTATTCCGTCTTTTAGGTAAGTAACAATTACTACCAAAAAAATATGTTCTTTTAAAGAGACTGAGTTAAGTATGTTTCTACCAAATAAAGTAAAAGTTTAAAAATTTTCCTATTTTTAAATTCAATTATACACTCTTCTGTATAATAAATACCAATGTTGCTAAAAAAGTATATAATTAAAATAATACAGACGACACGTTGTGTATACGTGTTATGCCAATGGGCGCGAGTATACGACGATTAAGATACACTATTTACAACCCTATTTTTTTAACTTCTGCGCTAAGATCAATAGCCAGTTTCATTTAATGGACTGGAAATACTATATTTAAAAAAAATCATTAACTCTAATTAACTATATCTGAGGGAGCGGGAGACAGAACGAGAAATAAAAGGCGTCGGTCGATGTAAGAGTCAGTCGTTTATTGGGCTACGTAGCGTGGGTCGGTGAAGCGGTAAAAAGATGTAATACAGGGTGCCGTAGATGAGATGCTGCAGGCGTGCGGTGGAGATGGTGTGGTGAAGGTCAGCGAGTTGCTCGACACCATGGCGGTGGAGATGACCTATCTTCCAGGCCGTTGCTCGACGCTTTAAGTCGCGGAGGTGAACGGTGTGTGGCTCGGTGAGCTGAGCCACCAGCAGGTAGTCCTGGCGAGGCGGAGCGTGTTTCCATGGCAGCAAAGCACGGTGGGTTTCGGGGTGCCATGAAGTGGTGAGCTGATCCCTGGACTGAAGGTGACGCAAGCCTTGTAAGTCGCGGGATGTAGCTGTTCTCAGGAGCTGAAGGCACGATGGGCCTTGTAGCTGAGACGTGGTGATGAACCTCGGGAAGCTGCCCTGGATGTGTAGAGCACTGCAGGAGCACTTGTGCGGAGATCTGTTACGACGAGCTGTTGACCGACGGTTAGTGTGAGACTGACTGAACTAGCGCCGAGTTTGGTCGCTTTATATATATATACCAGCGCGACCGGTGGGAGTAATGTTCCATTCGCCGGCAATGTGCACACTGGAAGGTAATCGATCATACCCGGTGCCGAATATTCAGGCGGCTTATAAACTCCAGACCTTTCTAGGCGGTGGCGATATTATTATCGTCCAGCCGGCACGGCAGGCGAGAAAGTACATCGCGAGCGGCATATGTAGGTAGGTACCTAGTAGCAAGTAGGTTTGCCGGTGCCGCGCGAATATTAGGAGATGTTCTCGAATCTTCTTTTGATGGCGAAGTTTATGATGTGCCGCCACATATCTTTTAATTACAGCATAATGATATGATTCATTGACATTGAATTTTTTTAAAATTTGTTTACTCTCGACAGGCCAAGATGCCAAACATAACATCCGTAACCAAGTGAGCCCACGATGTTTTTCTTCTTTTCTTTGCATTTAAACTACAGAAATCCCTTTTTCTTTTTTTTTCTTTTTTATTATTTGTCCACTTATTGGGCAGAGAGTATATATTTGACAAAATATATACAAAAGTTATTTAGTTTTATATTAAATACTGATATTTACTATCAACACAGACATCAGACGTTTACCATCATCAATCAGAGTAAATTCTCATTAACAAAAAATTGATCGATTAAATTGGCGCTCTCTCCCAGTTTTACCAGTAAGCACTTCAAGACGTCACATTCACAACAGGGCTAACCAATGAACGAGCATTTATCTTCTATTCAGCTCGAGTGAGGCAGGCCCTTTTATTACTAAGGTCACTTCAGTGAATCGACTGCCGCAAATGAAAAATAGTTTGGGTAGGCGCGTACATCAATTAACCTTGTGTACTGAAATAGTTGTAGTTGACAACAAAACACCAATGCAAATCATTAATAACGTTGTTTATAAAATGTGGTGATAATTATAAAGGAATTAGAAGGTTGTTATAAGGTTGGAGGAAGGTTGTTAAATATTTACCTACATAATATTGTTATATTAAAACATCAACTTTCTCAAAATCTTGAAAATCGTTCAAGTAAATAAAACTATTATTCAAATTTCTCAAAATATTATCCAAGTGGACAACAAAGCTGGCCAAATACTGTAAAAATGGTAAAATATCCTTAAATATTGCTGAAGTGTGAACAAATACATTTTAAAAATTTTAATGGAAAAAAAGAATCGCGCAAAAGCACCCAAATTGTCAAAATTGGTGGTTAAGAAGCCGCACCTGCGCTAAAAAAAAGAAGATGGAGAGATATGTGATTACGGATGTTAGAGGAGCGCGCTCATATTTAAAGCGATAAAATCGATGCGAAAATTGTGAAAATGTTTAATAAAACACGACTGATTAAAAAAGAGCAAAAATCTCCTGGAAGGCGTCTTGAGTATCATTTAAAGAAATATTGTGAATTTTTTCACAACTATAACTTGTAAAATAATTGAAACAAACGTGTTTATAATGATTTTCGGAGCATACTTTTCGATATTTTTTCTTTCGATGAATTTCATATAATTTGCGTTTCGGCGTGGAACGCGTCTAGATAGTATCTTAAAAAATAATATATATTCTTTTAAGAGCTTAAAAACTTCTTCGGTTTAAGAGAGACACGTTAGAAATCGGTAGAAATTCGGGTAGCGGCGGCTTATGTCACCAGTTACTGAAATAACGGGATAAAAAATTGAAATTGTTTTATAAAAAGCGTAACGAATGGTACATCCATCATAAATTCCTCTCTTTCTTTTCATTCAAATAACCCCTCTGCACTGCATCCCCTAAGATTACATAGGCCTTGAGGGAAATTATTTTCTTCAGGGCCTCCTATGTGGAGCCAATGTAAAAAAAAAACTACACGAATTTTTACGGTCATCCAAAAATATCCACAAATATACGCACCACCTTTATGCTCCCAAAACCAAAGTTGATTTATTTGAATTTGTTTGGCTCCCGAGTGATGTTTTAAATAATCAAAGGTTAATTGCGATGCAAAGGTCCCCTTCCCGTTCCAAAAATAGTCAAATAAATCCAAAATATGGTTATTAAACAAATTGCAAAATATAGTTAAAAAATAATTATGTATTTCAAGAACGAAAAAGGCGCACGAACAAATCAAAAAATTCCAATTGAAATGCACCAAAACGTGGACAAAAAATGCAAGGATTTTGAATAAAAAATGAAAGAAATATGGCTAAATTCACAAAAAGTATAAGTATATTAATTTTACATAGTTTTTTATGCCAGGAATAATGGTGTTATGAAATTATGAATTTCGGGAAATAGTCCAGAAAAAAAGTGCATCTCGGAAATCATCACACTCATCTTGTGCTCAAATTGTAACAAATTTACTCAACTTTCAAAAGGCGTTTTGCAATTTTTTCGACAGACGTTTATTTTTTGAAATATACTGCGAAATACAATAAAATTGCTAGATCCAAATGGCCGAGTTGAATATGGCTTATTGGTTGGTTTCGTTTAGATTTATCTATAATTTATAGAATTTTGACCTTTAAAAGTTATGATAAAGTCATTTCAATAAAAAAAGAAAACAAAGAATTTTTAAAGTTTTCCATGAGTTGTCAGTGAACACGTAATTGAAAATCTAAAATTTCTATTGATACCAAAAGATTTTTGTTTCTAAATCAAGTACCTACATCCTTTTCAAAATCACCAACAAAAATTTTCGATATGAAAAAAATTAAAACCTGTGTTATTTTCTATCACTGAGTTAAATTTATTTAAAACAGCAGACCCGAAACACCTTACTCTTTTAAAATCCAATTCAAACAGATCTATCAGGGAAATTGACTATTCTTAAGAAACAAGTACTTTCTAAGCTTAATAATTTTGTAGATGGGTACAATAGCATAATTTGATTTTGTAAATATTGATTTTCCGAAAATGATTAGATACGTATAATTCCTTCTACTCATTTAGACATATTGTACTCGTATAATAAGGTAGAACCGGAATACAGGCAGCCATGTGGAAACTTTTCAGGACTACCTTTTGATTTAAAAAAACTTCGTTAAATTTCGTTTTCTCCCATAACTTCCATAGGTTTTTTACATGTTTTTCGACTACCATACTAGGCACATGCCCGTATAATAATTAAAATTAATATTAAATTGTTTAAAATAATTCAAAATGTACCAAATAAAGTTTCTTTCGATGTATTCGAATAGATAAATTAGCGTAGGTACCTACATACCTTCCCTGTCATTGAAAATAAATTATCATCTGATCGATTAATTTTAAAAGTTTTGTAAAGTTCAATATTGATTACATGTAAATATAATGGCAAAGTTATTCTTCACAATATTAGTAGTATGTAAAAGCTTACCTGTTGCTATTCATGAACTTTTCCGGCACTACGTACAACCAGTGTGAAATAAGTCATTGTATAGGAGACACTTGATGAATATTCTAAAGTGAGTTTTCAGTTATTATTGCCTTGGTAATAATCAAATTTGTATGAACGAGATTTGAGCGATTCGTTATTACGCAAAACGGTATGAACTAAATTTGCAAAGCATTCTTGATCAACTTGGAGCCACTTATTATTTCGAGTGTTTTAATTGGTTTATAAATTGTGAAACATTCCGCTGACGATTATACCGTAATTTGCGTTGGTTCCGTGTTTTGACCGAAAGGAAAGTTTAATAATATGCAAATAAGCGTGGCGCTGAAATTATTTTGTTTTAGTTTATTTTCAATACAAAATCAATTATAAAATTGTGCATTCTCGGTTGGAAGGGTTTGAACGGCACATTCATTCAGTCAAAATCAATATTTATCTACCAACAACCTTTCCAAATATGCTTTTCCGAAATAGATTAAAATTTATCCTCCGTTTGTTTTAGGCGAATTGTTTTCGGTTTGCTTCGAACAAATTGTTTCCCAAACCAATATATTGCTCTGAAAGGGACCAACTGCTTATGCGGACATCAAATCTAAAGCGCTTAACCATTCGCTAATGCAAAACGAACGTAAATCCCGCTGTTTGTGGACAAACAGAATATTCTCTGAGGGGGTTAAAAAACAACATTTACAAAATGATCATAACAGTTTTAAGGGTGAATGTGCTCTCAAAGTGCTCGGTGGTTGGAAGATTTATTTTTATAACGTAAAAATATCTGTATTTGACTTTTAAATACCGAAGGGATGCTTTATTTATTAATTTATTGTTCCCAAGGGTCGGGGGTAATAGAAAATTTACTTTATTTTACGGAACTTTGCAAAGATGCTCTAGAACTGAATGAACGTTTGACTTTGTAAATTTTATGATCATTAGAATTTGATCATCTGTCTACAAAGAATATCATTTAATTTTTTTATGTGTATTTAAATATTAAAATAATAAAAGTATATATTATATACAAAAAGGATGTCCTTTAAGTTGTGGATAACCATTTAATCCTCCATTGACGACTGGTTTTTTGTACAAGATCTGTCCAAACCTAAAAATATTTTCCAGGTAGTTGGATGTGTTCTCGTGTTGGATCCTTGTTAGAACCTTTTTTTCGAGGTAGTTGCTTTTTTGCGTATTAATTGATTTGAATTTTGTTTGGCATTCCGCGCAGAAGACTGACAACTGACGTTAGTTCGTGATCGTGCTGTTACGACATTTGGTAATTCCACACTACTTGTAACAAAGGGCCAACAATCCAAAGGTACGCGCATACGCGCACAACAAGCTATGGCTATTTTATAGTAAGTATTCGAAATATTTACACATTTCTCTCAAATACCACAAACTGAACAAAGATTTTATACTCAGGAAGTTATAAATAAGGCCTGCACAGACCTCGCTAAACCATTTACCGCTTCCCGGATGACACTCATTTGAGGGTTAACTGTAGATAGGGTAAATGGATTTTAAAAGCAGTTCCTCCCTCGTACAACATGGGTTTCTACAAGATCCATCCACTCCTTCCTCTACTTAAAAAGATTCTCCACCCGGCATCTTCAAAGATGACATAAGCCTTGAGAGAAAATATTTTCCTCAGGGCCTCCTGTGTGGAGTTAATGTAAAAAGTAAAAGTTCCACAGTTCTCGAGTTATTAAGATTTTTTTATAAAATTACACTTTGGTGCCATGGTCGCTGAATGGTATTTATGTTGTGGGAGTGGATTTGTGTGGTGTGGTGTTTGTGTAAAAAATGATTGGCGAAGGACCTTGATTTTGTGTTATTATCACTGCTTAAAAATGATAAAAATACGTGTTGCATAGAAAGGAGAGGACTCACCGGAAAAGGATAAGAACTTGTAGGCTGGCAATGCACTTGTATACTTCCTTTCCCATCCAACAGGAACAAAACAGTAATAGGCGTGAGGTTCGTTTATTTTATAATATACGGCGGAGTTGTTTTTAATGGTGATTGACCGACATCAGAAGCACAATATGGCTATATGCGGCGGGAGTTTATTGCAGACTGAGTAAGATTGGCGGGTCGGCAAATAGGGATAGGTAGGAAAAGGAATTTGCAACAATATTAATACCAATTTCAAGCAGTGACAGTATGTATGCGCGCTATGTAGGTATGCGTATGTGTATGGGCGTAACCAGTCGCAAATGAATAAAATGGTAAAACATAAGCTTATAGATTTTTTTAGTTATAAATGAATTTTAGAAAATTTTTAAAATTCCAATTGTGTATCTCGAAAACCGTGGGACTTTTACAAATATATCCCATTTTCGGAACGGCCATCTGCGCAGACCTTTCATTTCTACATTACTTTATTTGGTAGGTATATTACTTGTTTTGTAAGGATCTGGCTTTGGACATCATTGCTGTTACCAGCGTAATAATTTATAGTTTAAATATTTATCTCTCCACATTGCAAGAATGGAAAATGCCTTCCTAAATTCGCAGTTGCAGTGCAGTCCACATAAATCCTGCAGTACAACGTTTTGTCATGAGGAGTGTTTCTGAAAAACGAGAACCATGTGCAAGCTTTAAGTGCAGAAATAAATTTTCGAGCCGTTATGGAAATAATCCCTGCGGCTAAAGAACACTTGTTCGGAAGATAAACGGCGAGAGTCGGGAATGATTTTATTCGTAAATGACGTGTTGTTTTAATCTGGTACTTACATTGAACAGCACACAATAAACTCTTAGACGCAACGAAAAATATAATTCACCTGCGGAAAAACATTATAGAAACGGATACCAGATAGTAATAAATCACAAAGGGAGTTATTGAAAGAAGAAACAATTTAATATGTCTATTTTCATGCAAACAATTTTGGCGAATAAACTACGTTAATGAGGCTTTTGAAGTAGATAGGTGAAATGAAAGTAAAGTTTGTTGAACCAATACACACTCAAGTGTTTTCATTTCAACATCATTATTGAATATTTCAAATCACAAAGTTACTGTTTTCTACATACAATTATGATATTATACTAGCTTTCGCCCCTGGCTTCGCTCGCATAGTATTAGGGGGGTTCCCACTCCGCCTCCTCCACCTTCTCTATCCCCACTCCCTCCACCCCTCCCCCCACCCCTCCTCCCCATCCCCCTCTCCCTCCCTTCCCTCACCCCTCCCCCTCTCCAACCCATCACCACCCCCTCCATACCCTTTACATTAATTTTTCAAACAGCTCGCGTGCCACCTATTAAAGCGTAACAATCTTACGATTATAATAATTTTATTTATTTATTTATTTATTAATTTTCGGGAAATCGACAGTTTATATTTATTTCATTTTGTACATAGTATTAAATAGCCAAAATAAAACCAATTACGGATTTCCTCCTTGTGACTTTACTTCTACTGAAACAGCATAATAAGAATAAGTAAGTTAATTTTATAAAAAAGGAATATTAATCCAAAATTATATAAAACAAAAAAAAATATATATATGTATATATACTCAAAACAATTTTTTTAATATAAAATGAAAAATTACCAAACAAAAAATCTATCAATACATTGGTAGCCATGGAGAGAGGTTGTACATATAAATCAAATCATAACAGAAATATAAACAATTAAAACATAACATTATTCAAGAACCATCAGAGAAATACTCTTTTATCGACCTTTATAATATTCAGTAAGTTTGCAATTGAAAATGTCAACATCGGATTTTAACCATTATCTTCATAGTAACCGATACCAATACCAATAACAAACTAATGACAGCGCACGTCAAATAATTACTCATAGTTACCAAGCAATACTTTGCTTTTCGTCTGGACAATAAAAGTGTAGTAAATAATTTAATAAGCCAGAGCCTACCAATATATACAGCCTATATTACTCGCAAGTAATGTAGCTTTCTATTAGTGAAAGAAAATTTAAAGACCATTCAGTATTTTTTGCGTGAAAGAGTAACAAACATACAACCATACAAATTTTCGCCTTTATAATATTAATAGGATTAAATCGTAGGAACGTCCGTAGATATGTACTTCTGATAGAGGCGACAATAAAATAACGATTTAATTTGGAACAACGCTTTTCTTTAGTTAACCTTGACTTTTGTGCCGGAAGACAGGAATAGATGACGTCATGTGATGAGACACCCCCAAGTACACCCCAAGTAGGTAAAATATTTTAAAGTTTTCTTGCTGTACGAGAAAACCCGGCTTGAATTAAACCGTCTGTCAGTTACATTGCGTGATATTTCCGCAGGAAGGCGACGCGGAAACGAGAAAAAGGCAGCGCACAACTTCCTTAAACATCCTTTTTTAAATATTCAAACGTATTTTGTGATTTATTCTATTGTTTATTCTGACGTACACGAGCACCTCCATTGCTTGTTTTCCTTTAAATTACCATGACAAGTGACCCTTATCAATATCAGACGAGTCCACCCTAACACCACACCAGCAGGGGACAGAACCACCCTAGTGGGGTTGCTGGAAATGTTGTATTCATGAATAACAATCACGGTATATATCGGCGGAAAGATCTCTCCGCAAAAAGCTTTTCGCTGATCGCATTTCGTTTATTTATCTTTGTCGTAGTACCTACGCAAAAGCGCAAACTCCACCGAGGCTTAAATCACGCCTATGATGGGAAACGTTGCTAGGCAGATTGTGGAAAATGCGAAATATAAGAATACGAAATATCGGAAACCGAGCAATTTGGATTTTCAGAGTCTTTTTAAAAATAGGATAACCTCAGTTGAAGCACTTATCGGTAGATGATAATAAAGAACTCTTAATACATGTAGTTTATTGGTAGATAGATGATATTTTCACATGTTTTTGATATTCTAATTTATTAGATTATTTTTCAAATACATTTTTTAAAATATCCTTGCATTGTTTGATTGCAATAAATAACATTTAAAAAATGATAAAGATAAGAAAAGGATGTCGAATTCCACCGGAATCTTAGAAACTCGTGTTTTATTTAAATAGTGGTTTACGTAGAATATTATACATCACGTTATGTCAATGTTAAAGGCAAATAAATTATATCCAGAAATTCCAAAATTCTGAAATTGAAAAATTCTACGAATATCTTAGCATCTAAAGTGGTGAAATTACTTTTTCAATTCCAGACTTTCAATAGTGGGGAACAAATTACGACTCAACAAAGAATTTCTGAAACTAAAATAGATGATTTGAAAAATTGAAGAGTTCTACGAACTTAAATATGTTTAAGTATTTGTCATCTAAATACGTATTGTTGATTAACAGAGATTGTATATCTCAAAGCTACTTTAGTCTCTTTCAACGGAAGCAATCTTCCGAACAGGCCCTCCATTGATATGCTTGGTGTAACCCTAAGTGACCAGCTCAGGTATGGGGGCTCCATCGAAGCCAGAGTAAAGTTAGCCTCCCAAAAACTGGGCGTACTGTACAGGGCCCGCAGATACTTTAATAGTACTCAACTTCTAACCCTGTACAAATCGCAAGTGCGCCCCACGGTTGAATTTGGCAGCCACCTCTGGTCTGGAGCTCCAAAATACCTGAAAAATACCCTCGACTCTGTGCAGAAACGGGCGGTCCGTTTGATAGATTCTCCCATCTTAACAGACGGATTGCAATCTTTAGAACACAGGCGTCGGGTGGGAATGCTATCCTTGTTCTACCGGTATTACAATGGAAGATGCTCCGAGGAACTAGCATCATTGATCCCTTCGGCACCGGTGCATAGTCGGGAAACACGCCAAACGCGTGCCCAACATTTGTACACAGTTGACATTTGTCACATGAGAACGGGTCGTTTCTTCGACTCGTTCTTGTGTTCAACAGCTCGGCTGTGGAATGATTTGCCGGCCTCTGTGTTTCCTCCTTCCTACAACATGGGTCTCTTCAAGACCAATGTTCATTCCTTCCTCTCCTCAAAAAGACCATCCACACAGCATCCCAGATGACATAGACCCTGAGGGAAATTATTTTCCTCAGGGCCTCCTGTGTGGAGTTAATGTAAAAAAAAAAAAAAAACCTGTATTGTGGAGGATATTTTTCAAGAGTAATGTGATGTAGTTTAAAACTAATAACAATATAAAAACAATTTAAAGCCTAACAAATTAAAAGATAGAATATAAGAGTGGTCGAATTCAAATGAAATAAAATAGCGGTATTTATCATGCGTAAATTGATTCAGTCGAAGACTTTAAAATCTTCTAAAAATATATCACTTTGTGTACACCACTACTCGAAACCTTTAGTTTAGATTTTTTTTAGTTTCGGAACTTTGTATTTTTCATTAGTGTCGAATCTTTTCCGAAACAAAGTTTCAAAAATTTTAAGTAATTATTTAATCAAAATAATCGGCATGTTTTAAAACAAATTTTGGTTTATTTGTCAGGATAAACAATAGTAAATAATATAAAAGATAACTGAAAGTCAATAAATATTTGAAAAGACAACAACTCGTAAGTACTTAGAGGAGAAAGTTCCATAAAACTTTCGAAATATGTTTTAAAATATGTACAATATTATTTATTTCATGTCAACATCAATAAAACTGCCGGTCGCCACAGACGGTAAATAGATTTTAATTTCTGTTGTAATTTCGATTCAAATTAATATGTATTTTACCTTAAATACTCTTGGTTGTAACTATGTTATTCATTTATATTCTTGTACGTCTGTCTCGACACAGGTATATCCTAGTGAGACAGCCATAAAAAACCCTAATGAACGTATACTCTTTTATAGATTAATAAATAAAAAAAATATTTCGGATAATCGAAAATACATATCTACTTATAAATAGGTTTTTATTAAATGAAAACAAAAAAACATTAAAACAACCATTTGAATACGAACCCACTAACATAATTGAGCATATTTCATAATAATCACCTTTACAAATTTCATGTAAATAATAATAATAATTGTTCTGAGGTAATTGCCAGGAGCACAGAAGATTTAGCAGAGTGAAATGAAATCTCTGAATAATGGCGTCGTAGATCATTCGTGTCATTGCTCTCTAACAAGCGCACTAAGAGTAGGTACTTAATGTGATTATTTGTCATTAGATCGTGAATATTATGCATCGTCATCTAAACGACTTGGAGTTTAAAGTACAGGATGCTTGGTAAATTCTGCTCTAAAAATATTATTCACCGTTCGCTATTTATAACACGATGTTTTGTATATTTATGTGATTAGGTACCTACCGTACAAAAGTCCCAAATGGCAAGAGCTAGTGGGAAGATGGCATCCCTGATTGGGTTTGTTGTGTGTGAGAGAGAGGAAGGGGGTGAAGAATAAACTAAAGAGGAAGGTTAAAAAGCATCATTCACAATACAAGGCAACTTCATGATCTTTTTTTACCTGCGATTTGCCGAAAGTATGTATCAAAAACTGTAAAATAAGCTGCATTTTCTATATAAATATTTTATTTAATTTATCACCGAAAATACTTTTTACGTATGTACATGCGCATGACGGATTTTCCTGAAACTCGACTTCGAACTGTTTTGAGTATATTTGCGTTGGACGCCAAAATGTTATGAGAATATTTACGTTCAAATTGGAAGCTAAAATGTTAGGAATATAAGATGGAGAGCAAGAGACAAGTGATATTATTTCTGGAGAATTTGTATTTCAGGCGTGGACCTTAAGCAGGCGGCTATAAAATACTTTGTATGAGGATAGGTTATTTAATAAAAGAGATTATTGCTTTGAGACAGTTAAATTAATTTATTAACAAGTACAATAAAAATCAGGGCTAGACTATGTAAATCTGAATGGGCATATTATGAAGCGTTAGTACCGTTTAGTCTTGAGGGGTTGATGAATGGGTGATGCCATACGTAGGCGATCCATGATGCTGCTTGCTGCCTTCGGAGATGTGCGGTCAGCTCCCTCCGCTGCTGACATGTGCTGAACGGCAGGCTGGAGCGACGAATCAGGCCTCCAGTCCCGCGGTTTCCCAGCGACGTCCCGTCCAAGGGTGGTTGCCAGCCAGCCAACTATGTTGATGACGGCCAAGGTGGGCGATCTTCGGCCGCATCTCTGCGAGCACCTCTGGCTCCAGGTGTAGTCGGAAGGTCTTGTCATGTCTGCGTCTGCAGATGCCGGATGTGGTTTTAATCCAGCAGAAATAATGGGCTCCCATACTCCGCTGATGATCCACGATTTTAATGATTGTCCTGATGGTCCTCAATGATGGATGCCGCTGATGGGGGCGGATTTATCAATCTTCACATGTTGTTAAAATAATGGCGAACTATTACTATTTGATTACGTCGACCCGCCACAGGGACGGTGACCAAGGTCACCTGTGGCTGCTCAAAGAATGACGAGTTCTCTTTTCAAATCTCCTGATTTGAATTTGTCCAGGATCAGCAACTGTTGCATTCAAAAATATTACAGGGCTCGCAATATTACCAATGCCCAAATGTCAATGGGCAAGCACTGGAGTGCCACACACCGAAACAATAAATAAAGTGTATATAAGGGGGTGCACACACCTTGTTACCAATACTTTTATGTAACAGTACAATACGTTTCTTTTATTTAGCTGGTCCCCGGCATGCGTTGCTATGGCATTTAATAAAGAAATTGTTTCTCCCTGAGTATCCTTTCCCATTCGTCCCGTTCCCCTTCCGCCTCCCTTTCTTCTCCTGCGTCCTCTTCCCCGTCACCTCCACCTTCCTTCTCCCCACTCCACTCCTCCCCCATTCCCCCGTCCCGCGAACCCCCCTCCCGAGTTCCCATCCCCCCTCCCAGGTCCCCCTCCCCCCTCACAGGTTCCTCTCCCCATCTCTCCCTCCCGTTTTCCATACATTCAGTTTTCAAACCTCGCGTGCCACCAATAGCAATTTTTTATACAAATTTCATAATGCCAGAGCTCACCGAAAGTTTTATAAAAACCTTGTCCTGACAATAACGAACACACAAAATAAGAATTATCTAATTTGGTGCAGTCGTTTGAAAGTTATGCGCTTAGCAACACATTCAGCGATTCATTTTTATATACAAGATACTATAATTATCATATGATGTACATTTTTGGTAGAAAGCAGTCACTTTGTAGTTTGACATAATATATTAATGAAAAAAAAATGTTTTTAACTTTATGAGTAAGTACTGAAATTGTGATATTTTAATCAAATGCATACAATATTAGCGAAACTCAATCGAAAATATGTAAACAGAAATATCAGAAAAAGATACGGTCTCATCTAGGACACGAACCCAGGATCTACGCCTCGCCAGGGCGGACCTCTTAGTCCTAGAATGGAGCAAATATTTTTCCGATTTTTCTGTTTTCAGATTTTTGATTGAGTTTTGCTAATAATGTCTTCATAATTAAAAAAATAATCACTTTGTTTATAACTATGAATTTTTTTCCACCAACCGGTTTTGCTTAACACAAGCACCATCAGAAAACAAAATTGATCAAAAAACAGATCGTGTGTGCTTACGCGATTACTCGTACAAAAATAATCAGACAATACATAACAGAATAAAGGAACAGTGAGATATCCGTTACCATTTTTGCGCAGAACATTAGCACCGGTGCTTTGATTGAAGGTTTGATCAATTTCAATAAGATAGCTAACCCTTCTGGACAGAAGGAGAGAGACTACTCCAATCACCTCTCACCCCATTAGATCGGTGGAAGCTTGAGTGGCAATCGGCCAACGTGAAAAATGCCCATCTTGTTCAAGACTCCACTGAGAGACAGCCTGGGTTCTCATTCCCTCGCAAACCTGGTCCGCTATCAATAGGATAAGGTGCTCCCATAGCCGCTGTGCTCACATGATGCATATATGGGGCCTTAAAGAGTCGGCGATGTGTGATTGCGGAGCTGTGCAGAATACCGAACATGTGGTCAACAAATGCCCGCTCCATTCATTCCCGGGCATGATTGACGAGGTGAGAGAGAGAAGTGGCTAGACTGGCTCGCAGACCTCGATGTCCCCCTCTGACCCCCCACCATACGAAAGAAAAAGAAGAATAAGATAATCGGCGAATTCCAAAAAAGCCATTGTTATTTAAGCTTCTAAGATGCTCTTTAATTCTTATGTTAACACACATATTGTTTTTTTCTCCCATTTAAAATTCACCTACAATCACCCTGTTCAATTCAATAAGCCATTATGTGCACATCGTTCTCTTCTTTCTGTTACTATGTAAGATTTTAATTTCATGCTATTTTTAGGTACATTAATTAATATATTATTAGGTCCTTACATATGAAATTGGCGTTTTGCCGTACTGGCAACTTTGATCTCAAATATCTTCTCTTTGGTTAGGAATTCCAAATTCAAATTTATACAGCTATTTACTCATATATTTGAGTTTCGAAAATTATAATTCATTTGTTTTTTTCTTTAATTGTTTTTTTTCTTTGCATCACTTAGTTTACAAAATGGAAAACTTGAAATATCGCGTTATTTACGAGTACGAGTTTCACGGTGGCACCAGTTCTGCAAAAAACGGCTCGAAGGATTAATGATGTGTATGGCGACGGTGCCGCAAAAGAAAACACAGTGCGTTTTTGGTTCCAACGTTTTCGTTCTGGAAATTTCGATCTGCAGAACAAGCTCCGTGGACGGCCGGAGACCAAAGTTGATAATGAAGAATTGAAGGCTATTGTGGAAGCGGATCCATCGCAAACCACGTCAGAGTTGGCCTGCAGGCTGCGGTGTTAGTGATAAAACTGTTTTAATCCACATGAAGCAAATTGGGAGGGTGAAAAAGTTTGAAAGGTGCGTACCTCACGAATTGAGTGAAGCAAATCAACAAACGCGCGTTGGAACGCTAGACCACACACTGCACAAAATTAGAGGAGCTTCAATTGGAATTTCTAAGACATCCACCGTACTCTCCGGACCTTGCCCCAACAGATTACCATTTTATTCGAAATTTGGATAACTTCTTGCAAGGGAAAAAATTCAAAATTCAACACCGATGGGGCAGTCCAAACCGCCTTTAAAGATTTTATTGATTCCCGTCCGAATGGTTTTTTTAGTAAAGGGATCGATGAACTACCCATGAGATGGCAAAAGTTCATAGATAGCAATGGTACATACTTTGATTAAATATATATATTTAAAAAAAAAATCGACTGTATGTTCCTCCCATATTAAACGCCAATTTCATATTTAAAATATATAAAATTCTCTACAAAAAAGGTTCTGTAAACTTTTTTGTTAAGATCAATGCTTAAGGAGATGGGGAGGGCGGAAAATGTAAAATTAAAAATTTAAACAGTTTTGTTTTTTAATTTTACATTTTTCGCCCTCCCTATCTCCTGAAGCATTGATCCTAACAAAAAAGTTTATAGAACCTTTTTTGTAGAGAATTTTATGTTAATAATTTAATATCGAAGCATTTTTTCGCTAGAGGTAGTAGTTTTCGCGTTATTAACGAAAAACTGAAAAAAGGGACCTTTAGACCCCCCCCCACCCTTAGCTCCACCCCCACCCCCAAGTACTTTTAGTATTTTGTTAAGGACACCTTCCCCTACAACTGTGCCAAAATTGGCTTCTACGTGAATTATTTCCCCTATTTGGTATTTTTTGGTCTTCGTTGCCTGGGCTATTAAGCAAAACCAGTCAGTCGTGATAAATCAAATAATTTTCGTGATTTTAAACAACGCAAAATTTTATTTCATAAATTTATTTATTATTCAATTACTTGACACTATGTACGGCGATGTATTCTATGCATCAGGTAATGAAATTATGGCTGAGCACTAAAATTAATTAGCTAGTAGTATTTTCAGTTCACGCTCAGGTTATCCGATTAAACTTGTGCTCGCTCGCGTCCATTTAAGCCGAAATCACCGAGTTATTAATAATTTATTATACTAATTATTAAGTGCTGTTCAAAAATAGACTAATTTATTTGATGAATATAATAATACGAAAATACAGAAAACTGTTGCTGTTATAAATCTAAATGTGAATCTGACGAGTTATTTTATGTTTATATTTATTACATCAGTTATGCGGATGACATGGTATTGATGGCACCATCCATAAGGGGCCTACGTATTCTCTTAAAGATCTGCGAAGAGTTTACCGAAGAAACAAACATGCAATACAACCCCACTAAAACGGCTCTACTGGTCGTAAGATATGGACAAGGACCAAAAAATATTCCTCCAGCTACCCTGAATGGTGTGAACCTGCAGGTGACTGAAGGAACTAAATACCTTGGACACATAATCACCAGTAATCTGATGGACGATGACGACATCGATAGACAAAGAAGAGCTCTCAGTGTAAAAGCAAACATGCTTAGTATAAGATTCCGCCTTTGCAGTACTGCTGTAAATAGGACGATCTTCCTTTCCTTCTGCGCAACACTGTATACGTGTGAACTCTGGGTAAACTACAAGAAGAGTAGTATAGAAAGACTTCGGGTTCAGTATAACAACGCCTTCCGCATAATGTTTGGTCTCCCCAGATATTGCAGCGCTTCCCGGATGTTCACGGAGGGGCGAGTTCCTGGCTTTGCAGCCCTTATTAGATCCAGGGTGGCAGGAATTAGGGAAAGAATAACCAGCTCTGGAAACATCCTCATCATGGAAGCCCGCCTCAGTCCATCATCCAGTATTGATGCACACTGGAGAAAAATACTGGCTCCTTACGTGCTCACAGAATCCTGAAAGCTTAAGAGCGTTTAACCAGCCAGCGGACGAAAATCCACATTTCGTCGAAAGTGGTTCTTACGATCGTGCAGGGCGGTTACAATGAGAAAGATTAATTATTCTCCGTACCAGCTTTTTTAAATTATAACTCTATATCGAATTTATTTCAATCCAAATTAGCTTTAATTTATACCTTCATCCAAAAATGCAGAAAGGCGTGATGATAAAACTATTAAAATAAAGTACTTTTTGTAATTATTTTTTGATTATAAGTATTTATCATTTTTCAATAATGTCTAAATTTAATAAGAATGTTAAAAAAATCTGAAATATATTAGTTTGTAAGTGCGCAAATAAATACACAAATGGACCAATTTTCGTCAAGAAACACATGTACGTACCTATTTTTTAATGATTTTATTGAAACTAAAATTAAAATTCCAAAACATGCGTTTGCTAGATAATGTATTGATTTATCTTACTGCATGATTATATTATTTGAAATGGGTGTGGTATAATACAAAATCTTTTTTGAAAATTTAACAAATCTGCCAACGACCTATGGAAGACCCTTATTATACTAAAAAATAAAAAAATTTCTCAAAATTTATTACATGCAAATGCTAGATAAAAGAACAATCTTTCGAAATCCATTTATAATTTTTTGTGGAAAAGAGTCAATACGTCTAAAATCTGATTTGAAAATGACATATTTCTGGTTTTCTCTGGTAATGCCATCTTAATATTATTATTTCTTTTGTTTTCCTTTTACTACTATTAGCTTATTATTTTTTTTTTTGTTTCGTGTACATTCATATTCACCTTCTTATTCTTTTTTTTCCTTTCAAATACTTTGTACATGTATGTTTATATTATACCCTTATGGAATGTTTGGGATTGAACTCTCCTCCCCACATACTGGAATGAACACTTATTTATTTATTTTGAACCAATTCACCCTGTCAGCAAGGGGAAATTTTGTCATGAAAGAAGAACGAACCATGCATGCATCAAACGTTTAATCAATGTAATGGAGTGCAAATAGAATGATAGTTTGATTGCTGATACGTCAATCAACGTCAGCGCAAGTAGAATTAATATTACGTTTTTAATTCAAATAAAAATTAACATGGAACATCGGTTAGCTTTGCAAAAAAAACAAAATTAAAATTTTGCGAAAAGTATAACATTTATTGGTATTTCTTGATCACTAACTATGGTAACTCAATACATGGTGTTTTGTAGAAGTTCAATTTACGTGTGCGTGCATTTGATACTTAATTTTTTTTACATTAACTCTATATATCAGGCCTCGAGGTAAATAATTTCCCTCAGGGTCTGAGTCACCTTTTAAGATGCCGTAGAAACGACGGTTCCATGCCAACTCAGAATGAAACCAACTCTAAAAATAATTTTAAAATAGCCGGTAATCCTAACCTAACTTAAACTATTTGACCAATTTTTTCATATGTTTTTATCATCACTCTTAATGACCTTTCTGAGGTGCTTCTGAGTTGGTTTCATTATGAGTTGTTCGGTCACCAGAAACTACCGTTCTCATGTGACAAACGTCAACCGTATACATTATTATTAAAGTCACGGGTCTGTGTTTGACATTATAATAATATTAATTATTAGATTTATAGATTATTATTAATTTGGATCAGCAGGGTTTATAGGTCAAATAAGGAATTCCACAGAGCCGAACCCTCTGATATGAAAATATCTGGAGTGGGTGAATTATTTTCCCATTGGTTTCTGGTAGGTTGACATGTTGTTCTTGTATTGTTTTGTATTTATAATACTTATATAGTGCAATTGCATAGCGTGAATTGATTTCGGGAAGTGTGTGGGTTTAGTTTCTCCTGTGGGGAAAGTTTAACCCGGACATTTAAATCTCGTGCGTAAAAAAAATGAATCTTAATTCCAGGATGTGGGGAGGGGTGACCGGACAACTCAGAATGAAACCAACTCAGAAGCACCTCAGAAAAGTCATTGAGAATTGTTTAAATAGGTTAAGTTAGGTTAGGGTTACCGGCTATTTAAAAATTATTTTTTCATAGCTTTTAATGACCTTTCTGAGGTGTTTCTGAGTTGGTTTCATTCTGAGTTGGCATGGAACCGAACCGGAATCGAGGGTTTTGAGGTATTTTAGAACTCCAGACTAGAGGTGGCTGCCAAATTCAAGCGTGGGGCGCACTTGCAATTTGTACAGGGTTAGCAGGTATCCTATGCCCTATTAAAGTATCTGCGGGCCCTGAACAAAACGCCTAGTTTCTGAGAGGCTGACTTAACTCTGGCTTCGATGGAGCCCCCGGACCTTAGCTGGTCACTTAGAGTTACACCATCAATGGAAAGCCTATTCGGAAGATTCTTGATTGAGGACTGCTAGGAGGAGCAGATAAATAAAAATTAAATAAAAAATGTACATGCTAAATAAAAATCTTCAAAACAAAAAAACTAATATTGTTTTCATGCTTTGAATTACTGAGAGTCGCTTAAAACTACATATTTACCCATGTTTCTAGATGAAAGTTCTTCCAAAATGCGACGTTTCTATTATAGCTGACAATCCAGCGGTGCGCTAAATTCTATGTTTAAATAAAACTGTCTGTTTAACATCGTAATATCTTTCCTACGGTTACGTTTGTAGGTAGATTCCTAGATAGCGAGTACTAACCCATGTACTTTATGCTAAAACAAACCGAAACGGGGAAGTTAGGACAACTATTTAGAATCGGGGTGAACTTTTTGTACCTTTCCTGTTATATTCTTAGGACGCAAAACCATTGAAGCCTCTTTCGGGGTCTGTTCTTTATCGCAAAATAGAGTGGTAAAGTTTTCTACTGTGGTTAGCAGACAACTGAAATTACAAAAAATTCGTTTATTTTTAATTCTTTGTTGTATTTAATTTACCAGAAAAATCTTTTACAATTATAGGATATTTTTTGGACTCGAAAATCCGTAATGTTATTATATAATTTTATTGAATACAATTATAATACCAGAAAACAAGTACATTTAAGTATAAATATATATTATTATATTGATTGATGTAAGTACTGACAAGTACTACTACTCAAGGCGAAGCTATCATAGTAATTATTATTTTAGATTAATCTCTACTACAAATTGGTTCATATGACGAGTACCAAAAAACATTCAGTTGTTAAATTGAAGCTTTTCCTATCGTTTCGCTTGTGTACAATTAAAACAAAAATGTTAATTAAAAGTATAAGCGTACACTACTTAACAATGACTTTTTTATTTATAAATTATGATCGATCATAAAAAGTGCTCTAAAAATACAATTTTTTAAACCTTAGATTTTTTGTAACAGTTTTTCTTGATTTTTTTTCATTCCTTTAAAAGTATTCACAAATAAATAAAAACCTCTTTGCGCTTAAATCGACCGTTGTAGACCCCGTTTGCTGAGAATTTTTTATACATTTACCTATATATAAGAAATAGTTTTCGTTGTTTGGAGTAATGGGCACTTAAAGGATGCAAAAAATTGCATTAATTAGGATTAAAAAGAACTACGCGGTATCACTTCATCACAATTAAAGAAGATTTTTTTCTAAAAATAAAATTACGTTTCAAATACAAAAAAGTAAATAAAATGTTAAAGGAACTAAATTGGCTAACCGTGAAACAGGTGCTGGTCTTGAACACAATGATATTCATCCATAAAATAGTAACTGTTACCAAAATACTCACAAAAAATTACATACAACGATGAAATTCACAGACATAACACAAGGACGTATAAGAAAATTAGGCTACAAAAAAAGGACAAAGAAAATACGCAGAATAGTTCACTGTAGAAAGGATGACTTTTTATAACACGCTACCAGAAACTAAGTTGGATTGTTCCACCAATTGGAAGGTTCAATGTGTTTTGTAGAAGCTATACCAAACTGGAAAAAAATATTCATAGTATGCCATATGTAATGTAACACATAATGAATTAGCAATATTCAAATAAAAACACAAAAATAGTTTTTTCATTTGTGTAAGGTATTCACTTGGTGTAATGACATTTGTTTAAAAGGAAAGTGTGTAGTGACGATTTGAATTTGTGTATCTTGTATTTATTTAATGTTATGTGGAAGGATATTGTATGCTTTAACGGCCATGTAATATGGTCCTTTTTAGAATATTGTTTTGTTTGCTTTTGGTATTATTAAGTTTCTGTGAACCTTGTAGCGTATTTATTTTTTCAGTTTTTCTGCGGGAAGTTTACTGTAGATGATCGCATTAACAAGCATAACTCCATTATTTCTGTCTGTGACTGTCAGAATTTTCAGATTTTCAAACATAGGTCTAAATAAATGCAGACGAGCAGAGTTTGTAATTTTTCCTATGCATCTTTTTTGAATGATAAAAACATCTTTGGCGTTTAAGGAGTTTCCCCAAAAACTAATACCGTATTTTATTATTAAACTAGTTGACCCGACGAACTTCGTACCGCCTCAGAATCAATAACTGTTGAATTAAATTAAGTTTTTTTTATTAAGTTAAAAATTACACGATGAAGCAATTATCGATGCCCAACTGTCCGTGTTTTGTTTTTGTCAGTATTAGAGATGGCGTTGTGTACGGATTTATGTTTTTTGTGATTTTTTACTTTTCCACTTACGGGAATTTTTGAAAGGAAGCGGGTACAGGTGCCGCCGCCCCGGAAACCATCAAGGGTCAAGGGAATGGCCTTGCTCCGCAGTTAGAGGAATGGATTCACTCCCGGATACACTGACCTCCAGATTCCTACCCACCCATCATGCCTTTTTCTTTCCCAGAACTTCCTATCGTACCCTTCCTTAAAAAGACCCTCCACACAGCATCCCCTAAGATGTCATAGGTCCTGAGTGGTGCTTACATAAAAAAACGCCTTTCATTTCAGAAATGTATTATTATTGTATTTTTCCTTTGGAGGGGTGCAGAGACCTACGTTCACCGTTTGTCTCATTTTTAACTATTGACATTTAGTGTGTAAGAAAGAGGGGCAGCATTATATGATTAAGAACAAAAGCAAAACAATCAGTGCATTGACATTTGTCGTTTTTGAATTTTTGGAATTCACGCACAGTTAAATATTATACCTAACACAATATTGCTGCATTTCTTTCAAAATATGAGAATTCGTTCCATACAAAATATACGAAAAAATTAATTTTCTTCATAACTTTCTTTTTCGCGAATTTTTGCGATGTTTTAATAGTTATTCTGTTATCCGGAGCGGAGACAAATCCAACAAATCAAAGATCATCAGAATCGATCCAGCCGATCTCGATTTATAATAGTGTAACTCACCCGACTCTGTTTTATATATTAAGATATACATAACCATAGTATGCGGCTATTACAGATTCGATGTGTAATATTTTTCTCGGTGTACTTAGAACAAAAGAAAAGCTACTGATTTTTGCTACTATTTTTGATACATGTTCTTGCCAGTTTATATTTGTATCTAGTTGTATTCCCAGCAGTGAACAAGTTTGGGAATGTTCGATAATATTATTATAAAAATTTATATATATATGTTTATAGGTGTAGCTTGCACTGGGCAAAAATTTAGAATTTGAATTTTGTTTGTGTTGAGTGACAGATGTTGTGATAACAGCCGGTAAGCCAGTTTGCTATTAATTGGCAAGTCTTAACATGATTACTGTTAGATCTTCTGTAATGTTGGCTTCAGAAGTAGGAGGAAGCGCAACAATTAACCCCAAATGTCTACGAATATCCATGTTCAAATTATAAATCGATTTTGCCAGAGTATTTATTAAAAGATGAAATGAAGGTTCGCCGAAATGAAAATGAGGAATACGTGGTTGAAAAAGCGCGCAAAGCACACATTCCCAAAGTAATTTAAGTGTAATCAGATAAGTGGTATGAGTGCCTACTGCCTACTGCGGCTCGCGGCCGATCAAAAAGTTAGATTAGTTCCATCGATTCCTCAGCCTTTTAAAAGATTTATGTTGTCAATGAAGTTCTTGTTTGAGTTAGGACCTAAAAGGTTTTCGATTTGCAATATATTAGGAATTTTTAAATTGATCCGATGCGAAATTGGGGATTTTAAATTTACGTTTTTTTTTCGGATTTAAAGTGGAAATTGAATCGATTTTTGTTTGCGAGTTTCGTAACTTAACACCTTGTTCCACGTTTTCCATAAATTTTAAAATCAAAACCTCTGTTTTAAATATCGCAAAGTGTCAGCAAAATAATTAGTGTCTCCAAAATTTTTGCCATGTAACTAGATACTATTTTTAAGACACCGTAGGAACTAAGCCCCTCGCCGCTCATTTGTACCAAACGTGGTATTTTGAAGACCCCCCCCCTGAACGGGTCACGTAGTATGGGTACGTCCTAGATAGCGTCATGTTATTTTTAATTACATTGATTTCTTCGACGACTGACAAAATTGATGTCAAAATTTATGTTTACGTAAAGCATTTTTTAGTGATTGTACCAGCAGAACTCTCCCGGAACATCACCTTGCAACGTAGTGGGAGGGGTGATTCCTACCCACCCCTAATGCCTTTTTGCTTCCTAGAACTTCCCCTCCTTCCTTTCCTTAATCCACACAGCATTCCCAAAGATGACATACGCTTTAGAGTGAATTATTTTCTTCAGGGCCTCAAGGTATTAATTTAAAAATGAAAATTTTCCTTAATCTTTCAATGTAAGTAAGATCTTCAGTTAATAAGTATCGCAAATGACAATTTGAGTATTTTTGTAAAGTATTCCTTCAATTGTACTTTAATTGGCACGTTGACATTATTTTAAAATTTCAAAGTTTATTTAATTTGTAAAAGATTCACTTAATATGTTCCCTTTCAGTTATACTAGTTAAAAGCTGTAATAAAACATAATATTTATTATAATTTTTTTGTACTTACAATTCAAACGCTGTTATAATACTGGCCACTGGTTATTATATTTTTTAACGAAGGAGAAGAAGATAATCGTATATGGCCAGAAGTTAGTTGAAATGTCCGCACAGTCCGTCTCAAGAGAAAAGTTGGATTACTGGAGAGACCTTTGGTAGGTTCCACAAAACGCTTAAGTTTGCAATTTTCATTGAAACTTTATTTCAATTGTGCTGACTTTGTAATAGAAGTCATCGCTTTGTATAATAAACTTGTTTGTACTCAAACGGAATCAGTAGAAAACTTTTCTCGTCCTTCAGTAAACAGTTTCTAAGTAAATATATATATTAAATTTAGTTAAATAAATAAAAGAATAATCTAGTTAGCATTCTTAATTTTTTGCCAGCTTCGTAAAAGTGTAAATAATTTTAAACAAACATATTTCGGAAGATTGGATTTAAAAGTTTAACAAATACTTACGGCCGCTATTCCCAATCCTACATACTTATCATCTTCTAAGCCGAAACTGAGTCTCAACACTGCTTAAACATCGCTTAATCTATGGAAGCCAGACGCGTAGAGCTCGACTGAGCAAAGCAAAGTTATAAAAAGTGTCTCAGAGTGGCGCTAACGTCACGAGTTTTTAATAAATTGATCATCTATCTTCTATCTATAAAAATAAAAATGAATCGCCGAAATGTATGTACTTGCATAACTTCCGAACGACTGCACCAAATTGGATAATTCTTTTTCTTTTGTGTTCGTTATTGTCAGGACAAGGTTTGTATAAAACTACTGGTGAGCTCTGGCATTATGAAATGTGTATAAAAAATTGCAATAGGTGGCACGCGAGCTGTTTGAAAACTGAATGTAGCGGGACTGAATGTATAGAATGCGGGAGGGGGGAGGGGAACTTGGGTAGGGGGTTCGCAGGAGAGGAAACAGGGAGGGGAACCTGGGAGGGGGGAGGGGGGAGGAGAACTCGGGAAGGGGGTTCGCGGGACGGGGGAAGGGGGAGTGATGTGGGTAGAGGGAAGGTGGAGTAAGAACGCGAGAGGGGAAGAAGGGGGAGAACGGTACGAATGGGAAAGGACACGCAGGGAGAAACAATTTCTTTATTAATTGGCATAGCGATGCATGTCGGGTACCAGCTAGTATAATATAACCACGAGGTTTGCCGCATTAGCGCTACACTTTTTATAACTTTGTTTTGCTCAGTCGAACTTAATCCACGCATCCGGCTTCCTTATATTAAGCGATGCTTAAGCAGTGTTGAGACTAAGTTTCGGCTTAGCAGTTGATTAGTAGGATTGGGAAAAGCGGCCTTTTTTTATTTATTTTTTATTGAAAGAATAGATAATACATAATATAATCAACAAACAAGTCCTGATAAGCCAATTGAATTGGCTTATCAGGACTTGTTTGGTGCTTATATTTTAGTTTCATATAAATATTTAAAATTTAAAATTTACATCTTATATCAACATTTTTTCATGCATACAATATCAACATATTTTTTTTCCGATAGCCAATTTTTTACCATATATTTAACCTTATTCATAGAATTACATTGCTTAATAGTGTCAGGGAATAAATTAAATATCTTCGGTATGATGTATTCAAACGTTCTCTGTCCGTACTTATTATTAAATTTCGGTACTATTAACCCGTTTACTGCTTAAATAATTGAAAACATATCAGTAAATATGTATGAAAAAATTAAAATTAAAGATTTTAACGCAATTTTCAAGAACGACCTTCTTCTCACTTCCTATTTCATAGTTAAATAAAACATTTTGTTTTTGTAGAGTTTTATTTATAATGTGTTTATACTTGTGACATATATATTTTAAGTTTAGTGGGATGGATTAAATTTAGATCCGTAACAGGAATATTGTGTGACTCTAAAATACCTATAAAACTGAAAGGAAAAATATACCAGACCATTGTAAGACCCGCAATAATGTATGGCTCCGAATGCTGGACTATGTACAACTCCTACACTAGGCAACTTGAAACAGCAGAAATGCGAATGCTTAGATGGTCGGCAGGAGTATCATTAAAAGATAAGATCAAAAGTTCACGCATTCGTGGTAGCCTGGGTGTCACAGACATAAATAGCAAGCTGGAAGAACGACAGTTGAGATGGTATGGACATATAAGACGGAGACCATCAGACCACACTGTGAGGCAGGCAATGTCTATGGAGCTTCATCGACAGTCATCCAAAGGAAGACCGAAGAACTCCTGGACGACTCAATGTTCCAAAATTCTTCGAAGAAACGGCCTGGATGAAGGCGATACCCAGAACAGAAGATATTACAACCTGAGAACGAGAAGAGCCGACCCCAACAGCCTACCTAGGCAATGAGTTGGGACAGCGCAAAGGAAGAAGATATATATTTTAAGTTTAGTAACAGATATATTAGTGTATAGTGTACCTACACTATAAAAATAATACTCCCAAAAACAACAGTTCTGGAAATTGTTACACAGTAAATATCGAAGAAATACAAAAAAAAAAGTTTTTTTGTATAGCCCATACTATTTATATGTCGATAGGGTGTAATATTTTTTATTGACATTCGACCTTTGATTTTGAAGTGTTACTGGGCTACTTGTTCGGAATAAAACACAAACTACACTCATTTTTTACATTAGTTCTTATTCCATTAAGGCCTATGTCATTTTTGTGGATCCGGTGTGAAGGGTCTTTTAAGAGAAAGGAAAGGGAAAACGTTCTGAAAAAGAAAAATGTTCCGGGTAGGAAAAGGGAATGAGGAAACTAGGATTCAATGTGACAAGGAGTGACGTATGTACGAATTCATCCCAATGCGGTGCAAGGCGATAGGACGATATACTTCGGCTGGAGAGGTGAAAGTAGTATTGTTTAAAAATATTATTACAGGAAAACATCGGTTCATAATACAGTGTATAGCAAGAAAACAGAAAAAAATATACTTTCCTGGCAAAAAAAAACTTAACAAAGTAATCTAATTCCTAAAATCTTAAAAAGTTTTTATCACACAGAATGTTGGAAGATAACAAGAAACTTTTCCAGCGTAAAAAAATAACAACACAAATTACTTTTTCAATTCCTTTCATTTGAATTAAACCCATACGAGACATCTGTCTTTCGAGGAGAACAACTATGGTAATTTATTCGTGATGTAAAGGATTGATTGGTTCTTTTCTCTTAGAACAAAACAACATTTAAAAATGATTTTTTTTTCTGGATAGGTGAACATGTTTTTCGTACCGGTACCAGTCGAATATACGACAAGAGTTTGTAATAATTTGACTCTTTTACCCCCCCCTAATTATTTTTAATTTTTTTGAATAAACGTAAAATCTGTACGTAGAGTTCATCTCCCATTCGTATTCGTAGCCTTGTATCTCCGTCGCTCAAGCCGCTATCCCCTTCGTTCCTTTGGCAGCGCCTCGACAACCCTTTACGTAATACGTTTTAGGTATACGTGGCAAGATGCTCGCAATTAATCAACTTGTAATTAACCCCCTAACGTTGTGTTATTTTTTGTTTTAAGGGTTTGATATGGTTAATCCAGTTTAATTAATAATTTGTTTGTGGTAAACCCTTTGTTCTTTTAGGTATGGCGTGTTACAATTCACTAGGGTTCGATTTACAATGACTGACTCTATCTAACTTGAAAATAACTAATGCTACCGTTCGTGCAACTTCCTCCCCTACTAACGTCCGTTCTATTTTATTTTATTTATTTATTTTTTTTTTTTTTTTATTTTTTTTTTTTTAATTTTTTTTTTATTTTTTTATTTTTTATTTTTTTTTTTTTATTTCATACAATTTTTGAAAATACACTTTTATGTTTTTTTCTTGATTACCATACTAGGCTAATGCCCGTGTTAAGGTAATCATACATGATATAAATTATACAATGTGTGAACTAGAACAAAATATAGGTTTGAAATAGAAATTATAAGATATTAGAAACAAGAGAAAAAAAAAAAGATAAAAATATTTAAGGTAAAATATAACAAGATATATGTATATGTATGCACATACAAATACACACAAACACACATACATATATATATATATATATATACACTTACATACACATATATACATATATATATAATTATAAAAAAGAAAATGTTTGAAAGAAGTTAAAAATAAAATACTATATAAAATATACATAAAAAATAAAATACTAAAATATAAACTTATAACTATATAAAATACTAAAATATAACTATATAAAAATATAAAATACTAAGAAGTAAGATTTAAATATGTTAATCTATAATTTTTTTTTTTTTTATGAAAGCTAAATTTTTTTTCTGGAGGTTTGTCAAGGTAGGTAATTAATCACCTAGAAGAGTATATATTTAGGTTAGATTAGATTTCAGTGAAGTCAGGTTAGAAAAAGATGTGAAGTATGATATTTTATTTAGTTAATTTAATTATTTTCTTATCCTTTATAATGGTTAGGAAGTCAGATATTCTCGTCCCCTTTCGAATATCCAATTTTGAACACGAATAGTAAAAAGAGGTATGGTAATACTTGATTTTATATCGGTGCTCAATGCATTGTATATTTTGGGGGCAATGAACCAAAATTGTCGGTGAGCGAATGTGGTTCTAGTTTTTGATATATACTTACGTTCTATACTTGTTTGTTGATGATTATTTCTTTTGAATTAACCCGCGTCATCCTCCCTAGTACCTAGTACATGAATATACCTTTATACAGAAAATTGGGAAGATCCTACCTTTAGTGAAACGCGGCGAATCCTCAGCTATCCTCGGGATGCTAACATATAAATTAATTGGACATTTGTACTCTAATTACGAAATTACAATCAAAATTCAATCAAAACAGGTCCGGGATGCACAAATTCTACATTCTAAAGTCACAGTGGTAAGTGAAGTTTGTTAGTTAGTTTTGAGTTTTGGGTAGGTAATTTTGGAAGATTATTAGGGATTGACATGAAACAAAATATGTCTTGCTTCGATTGGACTCCTCCATTTCCGCAACTGACTTGGTGAGGTTCAATTAAAACCGCCCGGTCAGTCTCCAATCCCAACACCTCCAGAGAATATTTTGATGGTCGCAAGCGACGAATGTAAAATCGACATGTTTTGCTTCCTGTCGGGAAAGGGTTTGATGTGTGTTTTTGGTTTGAAGGATGATAGTGGGAGTGTTCTCAACCAATACGCCGCTAAATTATAATGGTGATACTGCTACTGTTGTTTGATGAAATGCCATCTCATATCGCTTGATGTGAGGATCTGCTTCGATTTATGGTGTGGTAGCCGCCGTCCGGAAGTATTCAGGGATGCGTGGGTGGCACGAGGTTTTAGGTCGTGACATCCTCTAAGCTGAATTGATGATGATGATGATGAAGTCTTTCAGCATGTCAATGACTAGAGTCCCATTCACTCCTATAGCATTGAATCATGAACATTAAACCGAAGTGGATTAGACAAACGGCAATGTCAGGAGGTCGGTGGAGCCGCTCCCCCCTCTGATCTCGCGAAGTTTGAATTTAGTAAAGGTGGATTTTGATGTCATCGGCCCTCGCCTCTGCAGTCACACAGCTCCTCAACAGTCCCGTTCTCCGTCCAGCACACCGCCTCGAACCAGTAGAAATGATGATTACGTTTTCCTAGGCACGTTATAAACATGCGTCTGCCTTCAACCGCGGTGAACATCGGTATTTGATTTGAATGAAAATACCTCCCCTCGCATGACGGAAGCAGGCGTGACGGAGGTGGGCCTCCACGTAGCACGTAGCATTCACGGACCTCCGCCCTACGATAGGTGATATCCCAAGCTCATCTCAAATATCAGCTCGGGGAAGGAATGTCAAGCTCGGCTTCCAGGGTGCTGGGTCCAGGAATGAATGGCACCGGGGCGTGAATCCAGTTCTATATCATCCATTCCTTGCTTTCCCCCTCTACTCTTTCGTCCAAAGTACATTCCCAACCTGATGCTGGATGATGCCCTAATTCTAATTTTGGGGAAGATTATGAAAATTTATCCGGTTTCCGACAAAGAGCCGCCGATCGATTGCTAAACCAACTCCGTATGTCGTGTTCTCTTCGTTCCGCTGACAAGGTAGCTCCCCACGAGCGTAATCAAAGGGTAGTGAAGCCAACGCGAATTTCGTCACTTCTTTTCCTTCATTACGGAGGTAGCCCGGCCAGATCGTTATCTCCGTCCTGTATTTAATTGGCCTCCCGCGACAGCGACTCTTATCAGCTGACACCTCTGAAGGGGGCTGAAGGGGGGGATTATGGGCGCACGTCCTCTGCCTTCCAGACGTTCCCCAATGCCTTTATGACGATACATGTGATAGCATATACGTCGACATCATGAAAGGGCTCCTGCCTCGCTCTCAACTGCTTCAGGGCCGTTCAGAGACACAGGTTTCCAAGTCTCCATCACAAAGGATTCCAATTTAATTGGACTAAGTTCCTATCGTCGCTTGCTTCGCCTCCACATTTGGGAAATAGTGTAGCCCACCGGCATCTCGTTCACTCCGCCCACTGATCATAACTGCATAAAGTGCATCCTATAATCATGGAATAGGGAAGCTTAACTCAAAAATTACTCCAGCAATCGCCAGCTTCATCGCCGTAACTCGTTCGGTTAAATTTGAAAGAAGGAAATTTGCTAAATAATAATAGCATAACGCTGACGGTCTCGTTCAATCGCAAATACTAAAGATTTGAGCTAGAATGGGAATTTCGAATAAAATATACCTAATCGTAAAGTACTATATACCTAATCGTAAAATACTTCCAAGTGTGCGTTTCAACGACGTCAAAAGCTAGCTTATGTAGGCCTCTACATAACAGTTTTCTTGAGATTCCTAAAGTTTAAGGTAAAAGGTGTCGGTTTTTTTTATTTTTGGATTGGGAATTCTATTGTTTAAAATTTGTTAATAACCATGCAATACATCTGTTTTCCAAACCGATATACCTAGTACGTACCTTGCCTAACAAATATCTTCAATTACTGAGTAAATTCTAAAATATATTTGAGAATAGGTATTCCTAATGTAACGTAATTTATTATATCCAACTAAACCCCTAGCTTTGTTTTTCTGATGTAATGTCTCGCAACACAATCGTAAGATACATAAATAACTATTGTCCGTTAAAATTAACAAATCGTCCACAAAAGACACTCCCCTACAATCATTGCACCTCGGCGGCCCCATTATGGTTATTGGTTTGAAAACTTCTTTAGCACCGTTGCTATTTGAAACTAGATGAAACGGAAACGTGCGACACTAAACACATCTATAGGATTTATTATTTTTGTGAAACTTCTTTAACACCGTTGTGATTTGAAACTCGATGAAACGGAAACGAGCGACACTAAACACATCTAAAGGATCTATTATTTTTGTGAAACTTCTTTAACACCGCTGTGATTTGAATCTAGATGAAACGGAAACGTGCGACACTACACATCTATAGGATTTATTATTTTTGTGAAACTTCTTTAACACCGTCGTGATTTGAAACTATTCTGCAAGGTCCGCACTAAATATGTAAATACACTTACCCGAACTCTGCAAGCCGCACAATACACTGAAAGCACTCTTGAAAACACAACCCATATCCACAAACCGTCATGCACTTTCGCAAAACACAAAACGCATGCAATTATTAGTTTCAATTGCATCTGCCAAGCACAAATTTCGCGCCGAGGATAAGATATCTCTGTCTTATGACTTTTCCTATTTATAAAACTCAATTTTCTGAATAAATTCTGCCAATAAACGAATTATCTCCGGTTTCCCCCTAATCTAAACCGAACGCTAGGACGATCTTCTCCTGACTGCTTTTATTTAAAATTTGATTATCCGCGTTTTCTTGCCAATAAAAATGAATTATTTCCCGTCTACACGCCCGAACTACTGTTATCATTCCCTATATAACTGCGACTCTGAAAATCCGTCCGTCCCCGAGACCGAATCTACCCTGACTGTCCTCTCAAAACCTCCCCCCTGATTTTCTGTATCTTAATTCTATCCCCGTGTGTGGCCCTTGGCTCCACAGTTTTTTTTTTATTTATTACCTACTTTTCTAAAATCCCTTCAAAATTCGTTAAATCCATAGCGATAAATTTAACTAAATGATCGCACTTGTCAAATTTAATCGCCATATTCGGAGAATTCTGACGTTGTCGCATGTTTTTAGTTTTTTGTCGCAGTTCCAAAACTTCAAAATCTCAAAATTTATTGCATGTACTTGAAAGTCAGAACACTTTCTAAACAGAGCCCGGTGACGTACCTAATGGGCCTGACCCTTACACGTGGCACTGTTTCGTAAGAAATGTTACATTCCTTTCGTCTATTTTTTTGTGGCTTTTGCTGGGGTCGCCTGTGTAACCCATAAATTCATCCCTGTTCGGATATTTGGATTTTTTTGAAATTAGTTTTAAGTGGTACAGCGCTCTTTAGAAAACGGCTTCATACAAATTATCCACGTATTATTATTAATCATTATTATCACGGCGAGTTCATCACAAGTTGAAATCCACTGACGAGATAAACCGACAAAAGCACGAGAATATTCGAAAACTGAAAAATTTCACAAATTATTTACATAAGACTTTTCGGCTTCCATGGCACAGATATACGAGTATCAACGCTATTTTAATCTATTCAAGAAAGAACAGGGTGCAGGGATGTCCTCACAATACACTTCCATCGGTATATCTATTGTGTAAAGGTTCATTGTGGGATGCACAAAAGGAGCATATTTCAATACAATTTTTGCTTTTCCAAGCAATATGAAAAGTGTACGTCACCTCAGTTGGAAAAGCTTCGAACACATATTTTTTTCATAAATGACCTTTGAATGCATAATCATTACTTTTGCTCGTTTCTGTAACCAAAAACATTTTCAGAGCCATCAGTGTTGAATTCCCGTAGATACTTGTATGATGAAGTTTTAAAATCAAGTTTTTACAGTGTCAATTTATTGAACAAAGCTCTAACATCACTTTGAATCTTTTGCAATTGCCATTTTCTTTATAGACCATGATAGTTGATCGTTTTTGCGAGGTGCAGCCTAGTTCGTCACTTTATTTGGATAGTGTTCTCACTTCGCCGTACCATATTCTGATGTGAGGGCATTACCAGAGAAAACCAGAAATACGTCATTTTCAAATCAGATTTTAGACGTATTGACTCTTTTCCACAAAAAATTATAAATGGATTTCGAAAGATTGTTTATTTATCTAACATTCGCATGTAATAAATTTTAAGAATTTTTAAAAATTTTATTATAATAAGGTTATTCCATAGGTCGTTGGCAGATTTGTTAAATTTTCAAAAAAGATTTTGTATTATACCACACCTATTACAAATAATATAATCATGCAATAAAATAAATCAATACATACATTATCTAGCAAACGCATGTTTTAGAATTTTAATTTTAGTTTCAATTAAATTATTAAAAAATATGTACGTACATGTGTTTCTTGACGAAAATTGGTCCATTTGTGTATTTATTTGCGCACTTACAAACTAATATATTTCAGATTTTTTTAACATTTTTATTAAATTTAGAGATTTTTGAAAAATGATAAATACTTATAATCAAAAAATAACTACAAAAAGTACATTATTTTAATAGTTTTATCATCAAGCCTTTCAGCATTTTTGGATGAAGGTATAAATTAAAGCTAATTTGAATTGAAATAAATTCGATATTGAGTAATAATTTTAAAAAGCTGGTAGGGAGAATAATTAATCTATCTCATTGTAACCGACCTGCATGATTGTAAGAACAACTTTCGACGAAATGTGGATTTTCGTCCGCTGGCTGGTTAAACGCTCTCAAGGAAAAGTAGTTAGAATATTATTATTAATTAATATTAATAATTTATTATTATGGCCTAGCTGATTGCATGTTATAGTTCCATCTACACACTTAGGTATTTCCTAAAATAGTAAGTATGTGTCCTAAAATCCAAATAAAGTGATGAACTAGACTGTGTCTCGTAATAACGATCAACTGTCGAATACAAACCTAACGGCAATTACAAAATTTATAATGTTTTGTAAGTTTTAATTTTTTCCCATAAGGGAACCGATGTATTTTTTCCGATTTTGAAACAAATTGATAATTTTGTTTATGTTAGTGGTGTATAAGTGGTTTATAAAAAGATTTGTTGTAATTTAATTAAAATAACGCCACAAAGTAAATTTACGATTATTGAAGAATTATGAAGATTAATTTATCATTATTATTATTTTTAATGTGAATGCAGCACGGAATGCTCTTAAATGCTCCCAATCGTCTGGAGCCAATTTTTCATTTCTGAATGACGATCTTTCACCAGGGCAATACTAGGAGTATCTTTAACCCTGAACTGTGCAGAAAATACTGCTTACCTATATAATATTATTTTGAAGTAATTAATTATGAAAACATAAATTATTTGCGCAAGCTTGGGTTTGAACCCGTTACATCCAGACCCGTAGTCGAGATCTTACCTCTCGACCACGGAGGCCGTTGGGATTAGATATGCATTTCAGAATCTGTCCGAATTATTGCAGAATTATTAAGTAACTTTCTCTGAAATGTTAAATAAAAATTTCGAAGAGGATATCCAACGCCGTAATTAAAAAGGCTTCTGCGATAAAATTCTATTTGCAAGTTTAATGAATCCCTCAAATCGAACGAGAAATTGCAATTTAATTGAAACAAAAAGGGAAACGTATTTTTATTTTATATCAGAGAATCCGGATATTAAAGTCAGTTTTTACGTCCTTCCGGCCAGCAGCCTGCTTTATTGAAATTATCGCGAAAGTGCTACGATTTAATTTAAAATGACTCAAAAGATTTAAATATATCCTCATTACCTACTAATATGTAAAAAAGTTCAATAAATAATTTGACCGATCAATGGCTGAGTTGGCAACGTGTTTGGGTCCCACCCGAGCGTTGCGTGTTCCTCGGCTGGCTAGGTCCTCCATCATGACAAAAGCAAGTGATAGTAGCAGGAGATTTTCAAAAATTGTCAGGTTATTTTTGTAACCCAGAAATATTTGTCTTTCTTTAAAAACAACTCAACTATAGAATATCAACATTGTCAATGCTACTTTAGCCCTTCAACACCCATGACATATTGTTAGACACTAATTTATTTGAGATTTTACGGCCGAAAGATTTATTTTTGGGTTATTATGCGATACATGCATCAGTTGATACGCCAAACATGTTATCCCAAATTAACGTCAATACACCAGCAGGAAATTCTACAAGGAGGATGCAAGATATTTTCTACTTGTATTAAAACCTACCACACAAATACAGGATATTTCTCCCCTATAACACCAACATTCTAACACTGTACACTACTCTAATAAGGAAATTGACATTTTTAATGCCCCATTTAAACACTTCAAAAATTTTTTTTTTCCATCAAATAAAGCTGATATTATGATGAAGCCCTTTATTCAAAGACAGGAAATATTGTACCTACTAAATCATTGTCCCATCAGCACAGGTGTCAATAATAAATTTTCGGTGATACTTTTGTGTTCTACCTTTTACTCATTCTTGTTTGAGGTTAACTTTTGCATATTTATCTTACTATTTTTGTTATAATTTCTGTTATTAGAATTAACCATGTATACACATTTTTGGGCATAATGCCTCTTTCATGTACTTAAATAAAAATAAATAATTAAGTATAGCGTTGCCTGTTTCTTTAGTCAACGTTTTGGACAGAGTGTCAATCATCTGGGTAGATGTTAAATTACATATATATCTCAAGATGCTTATTTCGCCTCATATCATGCGACCTACGTAGAAAAAGCTTGGATTATTACGCTTAATAGTAAAGTATTAAAAATAAATTATCACAATAGACTTTAAAAACATATAATCGTGGAGTACTATCACAGAGATATAATTGTGGCTCATATTCTCTCTCTAAATGGGAAACTCGAGCGCCGAGATATTTGAAAAATAGATAGGTATTTAAAAAAAACTGTTGTTGTCACTATCGCTGTTACCTCCCGTATACTGAGCAATGGGAACAAAAAATTGCACGTCAGGCTCATTTTACCTTAATAAAATCTAAGTTTTGTATTCCCCTGTTTTTCTGTGTGTTTTTGTGTATTAATAAACAGCACACTTAAATACACATTTTAAAATTGCAGACATACTTTATGATGTAAATTATGTGAAAATGAATCGATAGAAATATTAATGAAACGGAAAACTATGCAATCGATGATATCACCTGTTACGATACGCATTCAAGTATTATGACGTCACAGTCCCGCTAGAAGCCCGCCGCCCGTCATCCCCCCTTGCAAGAAATGACATACCGCACCCCTCCCCGCCATTCCGGCAGAAGCCCGCTGCCCGTCGTCCCCCCTTGCAAGAAATGACATACCGCACCCCTCCCCGCCATTCCGGCGGAAGCCCGCCGCTCGTGGCCCAGAAACCCGCCAGCCGTCGCCCGACAAGCTGCGCTCGTCGCCGTGCGCTCACTAAATTCCCGCGAGATCGCCGATTTCAATGGCGATCCGATTAGAGTCCGATCTCAATAGTAAAATACGAGGTCGCGAACATGGCCCGCTCCACTTGGAGATTACCGCTATCTGCACTGACCCCGGACTGCTGCCCCTGGCTTCCTGCACCAGTCCACGTAAGTTGAACCTCGATTTACCTCTTAATTAATGTGTCCCCTAGCTATTCTCGGTTGAAACGACCACATTCCCGGAGAGATTTGAGAGACCCCTTCGTTAGGAAATACCTAGCTAGGCATTGTTGTTGATTTGTGACTAATAATTATGTTTTGCTAGATGTTGTAATTGTGTATACCAGACAATACAGATGTGTTTCACTCAGCTACCTCTTTCATTTGATGGGATCACGTGGGCGGGCTTTGGCAAATTACCTATGTACCATTTACCCCCTAGTTACCTACGACCCTGACGAGGAGAGGTTTTCTGCCTGCCGACGACATTGAGGTAGCCGAGAGCAAAAGGTAGGTGGCCTCCCCCCCCTTGGGACCGCTGCACACCATCAAAGGTATTGGGGATGCAATTTCAAAATAAACCTGATACTAAGACGTGGGATTTATTTGAAACTATGAAATTAAAAAAATTATGAATTTTAAAATTATGTTTTAGTTTTAATAATAATATTGAAATATTAGAAGAAATACGTAAGTATAGTGCAGCACATAAATAAGTTTTATCCCGGTTATTCGAAAATTAATAATAAAACTAAATGAGAGAAAGGATTAATTTTTTTATTAGAAAAACTCTCTTTTTATAACTTTTGAAGGTTATTTCCATCAATGATATACCATTGAAGAAGGAGATCACTATAATAATCTAAACAAAAATATGAAAAAGAACAAGACAGAAAAACAGAAAAAAATATCGGTCGCAACTGGGACTCGAACCCTGAACCTCTCGTCTAACCGGGACGTGCGCGTTTTACCAATTTCGTCATTGCCACCTACTCTCGAAACGTCAAATTTAATTAGTCAATCTCATTTTTAAATTATTTAGAATTAACAAAATTATCTTCATCAATTTATTTTCCATATCATTATCTTTTCTGTTTTCTACGTCTTGTTCTCTTTCGTATTTTCGTTTACATTATTATTGTTATCTTCTTCTTAAGTGATATATTATATCAGCCACTTCTGGTCTCGAGCCTCAAAATACCTGAAAAATACCCTCGACTCTGTGCATAAATGGACGGACTGTTTGATAGATTCTACCATTTTAACAGACAGATTGCAATCTTTAGAGCACAGGCATCAGGTGGGAATGTTATCCTTGTTCTACCGGTATTATAATGGAAGATTTGAAGACCTCCGTAGTCCAGTGGCTAAGACTCTTGACTCACATTCCGGAGGTCGCGGGTTCGAACCCGGCATGCGCAAATAAATTTTATTTGATTAATTTGTGTTATTTCACAATTAATTCATTTAAAAAAATAATATATAGTATATTTGCGGCATGTTCCAGAGTGGAAGATACTATCAGTATCGCCCTGGTGTAAGACCACCATTCAGAATTGAAACGTTGCTTGAAAATGGCTTTAGCCGTGTTTAGTGACCAGATCTGAATAGCCAGGTACTTCCCAACCTTCCTCTTCCCCACCTCCTTCCCCTCCCCGATACCTTCAGCCTCACAACATACCCCAATTGGGGATGCCATAGTCTCACTGGCTCCAGACGGGAGCAGTTGAGATTCTTGTGCGGTATTCACTGTAAAAAAAAAAAAAAAAAGATGCTCTGAGCAACTAGCGTCATTGATCCCTTCGGCACCGGTGCGTAGTCGGGAAACACGCCAAACTCGTGCCCAATATATGTACACGGTTGACATTTGTCACATGAGACCGGGTTGCTTCTCTGAATTGTTCTTGTGTTCAATAACTCGGCTATGAAACGATTTGCCGGCCTCTGAGTTTCCTCCTTCCTACAACATGGGTCTCTTCAAGAATAATGTTCATTCCTTCCTCTCCTCAAAAAGATCCTCCACACAGCACATCAGATGACGTAGGCCCTTAGGGATATTATCTTCCTCAGCCCCTTTTGTGTGTAGTTAATTTTAAAAAAATTGAAGGGAATAATTTTTACTTACTTAATTGATTTATGTTTATTCGGTAAGTTGAATTTTCTGTCTTTCAAAATCAACTTTCAACATAGTAAATAGATGTGATAATTTAAATTCCTCTACAAATAAGCACTACAATAAAAAGCTGTCATTCTGTAGGATGTCGGTACAGATTACACCCCTCGAGTGAAGCGAAGTTTCTGGAAGTGTTCTTGCCAATTCCTGAAGCGGAACAACGATGATCGACGGGGTTTAGGAGCGGTTTTCCTGAAACGATGACTGGTGAATAGGGAAGTGACTGACGAAGGTTCTGGAACGAACATTCAATTACACACACAGATTCTCAAAAAACAGTAAGGTAATAATAATATTAAAATTCGTCTGTATTTAATTTTTTAATAGATTTTGTGTTATTTGGATACCACTAAGAAGGTAATTATTAATTATTATATTTGCACTATGGACTTTAATTAATAAAATTAAATTCTTTTCTCAATTGAAGTTGTGCAGAGATTAATAATTAAAATCATATAAAAAAAACCTTCTGACTACCCAACGGATCAATTATAATTATTTAAGGAATTCCAAGTACCTTCTTTCAAAGATCTGTACAATAGAAATGCATTGATTCAAATTATAAAAGAAAAAGAAAAGTGTCAATTTATAACTGAAAACCGTACTAAACATAAATATATTTTTTAATGCACAAAATTAAATACTTCCTTCGCACAAAATTATTATACTTATCAAGGAACTTTTTTTTCAATCGACTACCGGATGAAATTAGAAAAATTAACGGTAAAATCCAGTTAATAAATACTGTTAAAAATATTTTAAAGATAACCTAAAAAAAAGTTTCCGACTAATCTAATCTTAAGAATAACAGTTTCCAAGTGATACTCCATTCTTCAAATAAGTTAAATTTTGTTTGGTTTTTAAAAACTAATTACAATAATTCCAGATACATTATCCAAATAGTAAAATTGTTCTATGGTAGAAATAATATTCAAAGTGCGAAAGTCATACTTGAAAATTCATTGGGAGAAACACCACCAATTACGCTGAATATTGTAAAACATTTTTAACACATTATGGAATATTGTAGTTCATACATAGTGAGGATGTTGTTCAAAACTTTGTACATCACTTTCCTCGCGGCTGGAATTCTGGTTTTACAAGGAATTTCACAATAAAACATCTGGAGACAGATTCATATACTAAAAGATCACTTTATTCAGTTCTTAGACAGTTTCAAAGACTGAAATATCTTCAATCTTTAAAGTACTTACTCTCAACTTTTCTGATTTCCTATACATTTTCTCTTACAGTATTCGCCCAGAACTACTGATTGAAGAGGCCTTCTTAGAACTGTCACCACTGTGAAATTAATAAAAAAAACTTTAAATACTAGTATTTATTTTACTGAAAAAGTAATAGAGAACTCCAGTTCAATATTTAAATTTTTTTTAAATGAATAATGACCTTCTAACTCAAATAACAACGTATTTTTTAGTTTTAGAAATAGTTTTAATAGTTAAAATAATTGTCAAAGTTTTAATTTTTCAAGATCCCCGAAAACCACCATATGTATGGTGAATCGTGTGACGTCATCACACCTGAAAAGTTACTATAGGATCGGGAAATCAGCTGATGAACTGTCGCCATTTTGAAATTCGGCGTTCGAAGTATTCTCCCTAGAAGTAGCATTACTACTTTTTTGTGCAGTAGTTTTTGAATATTTTAAATAATAGAGATAAACTAATAAGATATACATTTATTTTTGAAACATTATTTAGGCCTAAATGACACAACAACCAAATCTCTAAAAACAGTACGTAAATAAACGAATAAATTAATAGGATAGCTTTTGTCGTACGTACATTCCCATACGATGACTTTACGGTGACGTCACGACACGAAGAACAGTGACGTTATCACTAAACATTTTAATAATACCATCATGACGGCGTGTTTCTACGACCCGATTAAAAATGGACATTTAATAATTTTTTTAAAACTTTGCGTTTAATATTATTATAAAACTTATATATTCAGAATCAGCGTTTATTTGTCTATATTCTATGTGAACATATTTTTTAAAGCCATAATATTTTTAACAGGAGTTCCTTATTAATGCTGGAATTTTTTTGAAATGTTTCAACCAAAAGTTAAAATCATTTAAAATTATATTCTATTTTTAGACTGTGTAGGATTTAGCCCAACACGACTAATTTCAGACCGGTTATATTATGTTATGTGCTTGGGATTTTTTTTCAAGAACGTATCGTAGAAAGGATCGGTTCTCTTGTGACAAATGTCAACTCTATAAATATTAGACATGCGTTTGAGGTATTTTTCAACCATGAAATATTGGTGCCGAAAGGATCTTCGAGGACGCCATTCCCACCTGACGCCTGTGTTCCAAAGATTGCAATCCATGTGTTACTACAGGGGAATCTATCAAACAGACCACCCAATTCTGCACAGATTTAATGGCACCAGACCAGAGGTGGCTACCAAATTCAACAGTGAGGCGCACTTGCGATTTGTGTACAGTCAGCAGTTGCGTATTATTAAAGTATCTGTGGCCCTGTAGTAGAACGCCCAGCTCCTGGGAGGCTGACTTGACTCTGGCTTCGATGGCGCCCCTGTACCTGAGCTGGCCACTTAGAGTTACACCAAACACATCAATGGAAGGCATGTTGGGACGATTGTTTCCGTTGAAGGTGACTAGATTGTAATTTCGATCCCTTTGAAACATTAAATTCGACTAGGTTATTTTTATCCCCGAGAGGAAACCTTCTCGAAGTTACCCTCCCTTCTCTGCTTCAAATACTTCTAAACTGTTGGAGATTGTTACCCTCAGGGGATTTGTTAAACAAAAAGCTATCATTGACTGAACTGTCATCATCATATTAATATTTCGTAATTTTGGTTCTACAGGATTCTAACTTCGCTTTACCTTTTTCTAAGATATGAGGTGTCTAGGCTTGCAAAAACGATTTCTCATAAATTATTTACAGATTTCCTATGTAACAAAAGAGAACAAAATAAGTTACAAATTCTCCAAAACAGGACAATGAGAATAATACTTCAAAGAAATAGATTTTTAAAAATAATTAAAATGTTATAGGAACTAAATTGGTTAACCGTGAAACAAATGCTGACCTTGAACACGATGGTATTTATCCACAAAATATTGAACAACATGTTACCAAAATACTTCTCAAATAAAATTGTATACAACAAGGACATTCACAGATATAACACAAGGACGTGCAAGGAAATTAGGCTACTAAAAAAGGCCAAAGCGAATACGCAGAACAGTTTACTGTACAAGGGAAAGAAGTTATATAACACACTACCAGAAACTTCAAAGTCCACACCAATCGGAAAGTTCAAGATGTTTTGTAGGAGCTACATAAAACTAGAAAAAATATAGTGAATATGAAATATTATAATTAATTAGAAATTTGTAAACGTGAAGTACTTTAATTTAATGTATTTTAAGGGAAAATATTTAAATATAACAGATACTTTCCATTTTAGAGTATACAGCCGGTATAGACCGGTCAGCGGTTGAGTGGGTATCGCGTTTGGGTTCCACCGGCGCGGCGCGGCGTTCGATTCCTCGGCTGGCTAAGTCCTCTATGACAACTCAAGCAACATTTTCGCTAACTGTGATGGTAATAAGAGATTTTCAAATATTGTCGGGTTATTTATAACCCGGGAAAGTTTGTATTTCTTTTTAAAAAAAATAATATATATATGCAACCAGCTAGGGCGTAAAAATGCATTGCGTAAGGTTCGCTACTTTTTCCTAATGCCTTTCAATGATAGAGCCACGCTATCTTTAAATATTCTCTTTTTAAATATGTTAAACTATAATACTTTACGCAAGATTAACCTTAAAAAAACATAAATTGTTTAAAAGATTATGAGAATTCGTCTTTGCAAATATTGACACCTCAGATCATTGTAAAGCGAACTTAGAACTTTATCCAACTAAAGTGACGAAATACACATCGCCTGATTAAGATATACACAAAATGGCAATTGCAAAATATTCAGGGTGATTTCAGAACCTGTAAAATAAATAATGGAATTTTTAAAACCTTGTTAGAACTTTTTCACACAAGTATCTAGGGAAATAGATCACAGATAGCTCAAACAATTATCTGGGTTATAAAAATGAGCAAAAAAAGGTTTTGCATTCAAAGCTTATTTAAAAAAATATATCAGTTGGAACCTTGTCCAGTTAGGGTGACAATTTTAATCCAAACAATTTTTTTGTTGTTGTAACTCTTTTTTCTTTGTTTATAGCATAATAATGCCTAACATTGTAACGTAAAATTCCTTCCGGGAAATACAAATTAATATATTTTTAATCGACTTTAAAATGAATTTTTGTACCCGTGCGATGCTATCAATTTAATTAAATGAAGAAAAATCACTTTGCATACACCACTAATTTATCAACATGTTTCGTCGCGATAGGTAATAGTTGAATGAATGGGTTTATAGATTAATTTTTGGTCGTTGGTTACTTATTTATCTGTCTTTGTTGTTGTCTGTCTTTTAATTGTATCCTGACGAAGGAAGCATTGGTTCCGAAACACTTTAATAATTTAGATTAAATAATTGGTGTACCCAATTGATTTGTTTTCATTTAATTAAAACGCTCTGCCGTAAATTTGCGAATATTGAAGAAGAATTTTATTTTATACTAGCTGACCCGACAAACTTTGTTCTGCCATATAAATTATTTCTAGTGAATATTTAGTGTTTGGGGATGAGATCTACGACAGAAAGAGGAATGGAGCGCTGTAGACGATGACCGCCGATAAAAGAAAAAAACACCAACTTAAGTAAGAAAATGAAATAAAGAAAATCAATATGAATGTCGAAGAGCAATTGCGTGTACGATATTTTTTGTCAGTCGGTCTTTCGTCAACACAAATAAGCTCGATGGCTTGCCCACGCGAGAACGTGGTGCCGAATGAAATATCAAAATGACGCGACGCTTCTCGTGAATGTCTTGCGTATGTGTGGATGAAAGTTTGATGAGGCGGACGTAGGAGGGTGAAATTTTGGGATTATAGGTATTTTTTGATGCCAAATAAAAAAAACACACACACAAAAAATGGATTTTTTTTCTGGATAATAAATACCTAGGGATATGAAATATACTTTAAAACCTATTCTCATGCCTACCAAATATACATAAAAAAATTCATAAACATTGGTCAAGCCCACAAACACCGTGACACGAGATTTTTATATACAAATTTTAAGTATTTGATTTGAATATAAAAAAATATTATCACATTCACTATTTTATTCTGAATGTCCCATAAGTTATAATACAAGTCCAATGTGGTTTTCTCATATTGAAGGTGTCAACCGCCAACAATGTGATATTGGCTCAATGCTATAGGAAAAGGAAAGCTTCACATATCTCCTCAAGCTGTTTACACGCGGAAGTGCTTTTCCGACAGCACAAGTGAAAAAAACACATTCGCGCCCCCAGAAAGCTTCTTCTTTTAAAGTTATTTGTCCACTGAAAAAGCACATCAGCGAGTGGAAGTTTTCCGGACCAATATTGACTTGGGAATAATATTTTTATTTCCCCCTCAATCCACACATCACATAATAACAATATCACTGCCCAAATGTTTGTATTGTGTGACATATTCGTTCGCCTGTTGAATTATACGTCAACACTATTAATTCATTTCAATCATAAAATATGAACATGAAGGAGAAATATAAAAAGATTTTGTTAACATTGAAAAATAATTCACCTTACAAAGATATTTTCAAGTGACACTGGCTAAAGTAACTACATATTATTATGTGACATTTAATTAGTTACATATTCCATTATCAATTATAATTAAAATAATTTATTTTTACAATAAACATCTTACAGTTATATTAATTAATGTACCTAGCACAAAGAAATAATTTCTGTGATCAAATAACTACTCGTAGGTACCTAGGAATTAAGTATCAAAATTTGCTTTCCAACTTTTGTTATTCGTTGTTATTTGATATTTTTTCTAATGTACGAATTTTAATGTAAATCTTGTCGTCTGTTTTTTCTATCTTTTTTCTTATTATTACATTGATAGTTATATTGAATTGCTTTTTCCGTCCCAAATTTAATTACTTCAGTGTGTGGGTTTCATTTGTTTGAAATATTTCGCATCTCTCTTAGAAAAACATCACTAAATAATTTCTAATTAATAATTTTTATTTGTATCATTAACGCCCTACGGCTTTTATTGAAAATAACTTACCGTCAGAGGCGTTCACTCCATATAGGCTAATAAGCACTGCCTACCCTACCGTATTTGTAAATTATAAGTATGTAAATAATATTATAATTTATTAAATTATTGTTAAAAGTAAATACACACTTTCAAAAATTTGCGCGAAAAAGCTGAGCAACCGAAACTACGCGAGCGCCTCATCAAACGGCATACTACAAACGTGACATAAACTGTAACTAGAAACTACACGCGCGCCCTCCGACAGCCTCACTAAAATGCGGCCTTAAGGCTCTGCAACTGGGCTCTAATAGAAGAAGGTGGAGAGATACGAAATTACGAATGTTAGAGGAGAGCGCTAACATGTACAGCATCAAAATCGATGCTAAAATTGCGAAGATGTTTAATAAAATACGACTCGTTTAAAATAGAGCAAAAATCTCGCGGGCATTGTCTTAAACAGCATTTAAAGAAACACACGAAAATAACAGAAACAAACGTGTTTATAATAATTTTTGGAGCATAATTTGCGATTTTTTTCTATCGAGGGAATTTTATATAATTTGCGTTTCGGCGCGGGCAATGTCTAGATATTATCTTCAAGAATAACATCATATATTTTTAATACCTTTAAAACTAACCGTGTTAAGGGAAATATGTAAGAAATCGGTAGAAATTCGGGTTGCGGGCCCTTAAGCAGGAATTATTTCTGCTTGGAGCTAACTTCATACAAGATATAATATCAATGTTTACGTAATGCACATAACATAGAGTAGAACTGTACTTTTGAATTTGCCTCTATGAGGTTTTTTTGTTAGTATTAGGCAGTGCTTTCTGGGGCAAAATTAGCAAATGGCAATCAGTGACGACAATGACATATGTTGTTATCTATTTCTATCAACTAGTTACCGGCAGCAAGCATACTTAGCGAAAACTTGTAAGAAGGGTGTTATTTATAGTAAGTTTTTATTTATTTATTTGAATCAATTCGGCGGTTTTCCTATTGCCTACCCTGATCAAAAACTCTGTGCACGCCACTGCTTACGGTATAAGGCATAAACTACAACACTATTAATTAGAATTGTGTATGTAATAAAGAACTCATGTGTATAAAACAGCAAAGGAGAGTAAATAGATGAAAATAACATATGTAAAAATAAAGCAAAAAGACATTCTGTTTAATTACGACAAAAATTCTTGTCCGTTTTACTTTGCTCCATAAAAACATTATTTTCTAAATGCACGTTTTGTATGTTTTACTTATTAATACTACCTTTATTATTGTATGCTATGCTCGTATGAAAATGAGTAAATATTACTTTTTTCTGTACGTGTTTGTACCTTAGCTCTTTCAAACGCTAAAAACAATTCAAAGACTTACAACCGCATAATTTAAACAATCCAGTAGTTTTGTAATCACCCATTACATCGTTAAAACAAATGTCAAACTAAAAACTGAAATAATTACTTCGACTCTAAGTAGGTTTAATGTTGGAGTGGAAAGTATGTGAGAAAATAAAGGGCAGATTAATGAATTTGATAAAGTGTAAACGAATTACCAGTTATGATTATTACATTGAAAAAACATAATATTTATTTTACATAATTATCTACATAAGTTAGCCAACAATGTATAGGTACGTCTTACGGTAGTGTGAGTGGTTTTAACCCTTTTTAGCATTAGGATGAAATATTTACTCACGCCTGGAAATCCTTGCAGTTAATTATTATGCCTTTACTATAATAGTAATCTTCACTAATGCCTATTTTAATCCACCGTCCTAATATCTATCCTATACCACAATAGCGTGGTTAATAAATTCTCCAAAATATATTTCGGTTGATCAAGTTCAGATAGTTACGCAGGCGCTCTGATAAAATTTTCTCCCGTTTTCAAAAAATGAATTAAGCAAACAGTATTAAGCTGAAAAGCCCATCTCTTATATTTTTATTAATCTCCTATCCTCTAATAGTTATACGGGCCTTGAGTGTTGTGGGTCCATCTACTAGGGGAAGTTAGATTGTTAGAAAATATCACTCTCCTGGTCACGGCACAAGTTTAATAATTATAATTTCGTGTGCGTGGGATTGTGGGTCCATCGACTCTAAATATATAAAAAGTATAAACATGATAACATCACTCTTGTATTTTTATGTGAGTAATGTATTTTTACATCAACTGTAATTATTGTACCTATAGGTGTATTTATACATATTTTAAAAAAATTATCTGTAACAGCTTAGACTAATAAATGGCATCAATAATTCATTGACTGATAGGATCAAGGTATGTATTTTTTGTTTGACTCCTTAATTTCGTTGATTTATCAATTTTGAAAAATGGTTATGGCTCGTAAGGCTTTGAAGCAAAGAATGGACGGTTACCTCGAGAGTGTTTTCTCTTGGGGTAAAAATAATCTCGTTGAATTTAATGTTTCAAAGATCAATGAAAATCTAGTCGCTTTCAACGGAAGCAATCTTCCGAACAGGCCCTCCATTGATATGCTTGGTGTAACCCTAAGTGACCAGCTCAGGTATGGGGGCTCCATCGAAGCCAGAGTAAAGTTAGCCTCCCAAAAACTGGGCGTACTGTACAGGGCCCGCAGATACTTTAATAGTACACAACTGCTAACCCTGTACAAATCGCAAGTGCGCCCCACGGTTGAATTTAGCAGCCACCTCTGGTCTGGAGCTCCAAAATACCTGAAAAATACCCTCGACTCTGTGCAGAAACGGGCGGTCCGTTTGATAGATTCTCCCATCTTAACAGACGGATTGCCATCTTTAGAGCACAGGCGTCGGGTGGGAATGCTATCCTTGTTCTACCGGTATTACAATGGAAGATGCTCCGAGGAACTAGCATCATTGATCCCTTCGGCACCGGTGCATAGTCGGGAAACACGCCAAACGCGTGCCCAACATTTGTACACAGTTGACATTTGTCACATGAAAACGGGTCGTTTCTTCGACTCGTTCTTGTGTTCAACAGCTCGGCTGTGGAATGATTTGCCGGCCTCTGTGTTTCCTCCTTCCTACAACATGGGTCTCTTCAAGACCAATGTTTATTCCTTCCTCTCCTCAAAAAGACCCTCCACACAGCATCCCAAATGACATAGGCCCTGAGGGAAATTATTTTCCTCAGGGCCTCCTGTGTGGAGTTAATGTAAAAAAAAGAAAATAAAATAAAATAAAAAAAAATAAAAAAAATCATAAAATAAAATAATTGATTCAATTATCAGTTCCAATTGTTCCAAACCCGAGCACAATTTTTGATTTTTCTAAGTATCACTACTTAAAAATTCCAGGTCGGAAGCCAAAAGAGCCTCGACCACAAGATGTTGTCCTTCGCAGAATTTTGAAAAGATATTGATTACAGATGTTTATTTTATACTGTTATCTGAAGAAACTACAAAATGTGGTGCTGGAGAAAATATTCCATGAATAGCCAGACGCACAAATGTGTCCTTCCCGGAAGAGCTAGGCATCTACAATAGGCTTTCAGTTTGTGTAATTTATTTTTATACCGATTATAATTCCTTATTATATAGGGATATAAATATATTTTAATATTTTTTGTTTGAGCCTGGGTCATCAAATGGCATCAATAAGCCATTGAAAGAGGTAAAATTATGGCTGAATAATGAAGATATTGAAATGCTTTTTCTATAAATTTATCCATCCTTCTACAACTCTTGCTGTAACTTTCTAAACTGTAGTACAATATGTTTTCTGTTTATTTTTTTATAATAACTAAAAAAAAAAAAAAAATCAGTATGTTTTTTTCCATATTTTTATTTTATTTTTATAATAGCAGAAAAAAAACCTTTTTCACTTATTCTACCTATTTATTTTTATTTATTAATCTTAAGTTAGCTCACATCTTTGTGTGTGCTAATATTTTATAAAGATATAAACATTTACATTGGTTGGCAAACATAATCATTCTTTAAATATTACACATAAATAAAGACGTTACTAGTTGAGTAGACATATTTTCGTAATTCTTTTTTAAACTTATTTATATTTTCTATCTCAGTAATTTCATTCGGGATGTTGTTATACAGTTGGACGGCATGGTACATCAAAGATTTCTGGGTGCATGATTTTTTTCTTGTCGGCAGTCTAATTTGCTTTGAATTTCTTGTCCTGTGACCGTGTGTTTCTTTATTATAATGTATTTTTCTTTTTAGTTCCTTAGACATCATCCCCATGTTAATTTTATGTAAAAAAATAAGTATATTCAAATACACAGTTTGCTTCACCGTCAACATATTTAGCTCTTTTAGCATGTCTCGTATTCGTGTGTATATGTTGCGCTTAAGTATTATTCGCATTGCTTTATTTTGCAGTATTTGCATTTTTTTCATTTTTTCTTCATTGCAGAGAAAAAGAATACTAGAACAGTAATTAAAGTGTGGTGATATAATTGTATTATATATTATCTGGCATGTTTCTTTATTTACTTTGTTTCTGATTCTACCAAGAAATGATATTTTTTTTGCAATTTTTTTAATTGTGCGATATAACCTATGTAATACTAACTTTGTAGCAGTTTCTACGCTACGATGGCATTATTTACTTTACACGGAAACACAATGGTTGTGGGCCACACTAATTATTGCTTGCGAGCGTCACCGGCAGGCGAGGAGAGGGAGAATGATTCTTCTTGAGTCAGTCTAGGAGCGAGCCACGAGACGGATCTCCCGATCAATCCAGAGAATTCATGATTTACGAACGCGAGATGGCGAGCGATAACCACGTAATATAACATCTTAGTTTTTTTGTTATCATGGTTTACTCTTAAATTTAAAATCACTATCCTTTCTCATTGGGATATAAAATTGCAATGAGATGGCGTCCACACTTCTCTTAAATACCGATAAGATTATTACTAGAATTATCACGTAACATATTATATTTCTTATTTAACAATTAACTCGTTACTAAGGTTATCTCGGAGCCTTAGGCGACCTTGAGATATTTTTATGAATACCTTATAATATTTAGAGTCTCTTGCTTATTGCTAATTTTGAATTATAAATGTTCCTGTAACTTTTTGTAATAAATGGATTTGATGTTTTATCTGAGCTAGCCACATGTTTCATTTCTTTTGGGCACATCTTTATTCATGTATTATTCTTCATGTTACACAATTACACGTAACACATTTTTAAAATCTCACATATTACCATAACACGCTTTTACCTTACATTTCGGCACCAACGTGTCTTAATACGGTACATTTTGGCACCCTCCGTGTTATTATGGTACAACTTTTTATACTATCTTTATATTTAATGCTTTTTAAGTCTATTTTATACTTTCGATACTTGGAAATATAGTATTTTGTTTTAATATTACCCACACTCAGGCAGTGTCTTAGTGGGTTTTCATTTCTTGTTCATACTATTTGTTATTATATATTACGTTATTATATACTATTTGCTATTATACATTATACGTACAAAGAAATGGGAATAAATAAAGTAAAAAATAAATAAAAATTAGGGTCTAGGTATTTATTTTGAGTTTGACTCCATAATTTTATTAATTTATTAATTTCGAAATAAGTTTTCCATAAAACGAAATAATCGATTTTAATGTCGGACTCAAATTCGATCACAATTTTTAATTGTTGCAAGTATAGCTTCTTGGCAATTGGCGCTCTTGAAGTGAAATAACACCAAACTGCGCTGTATAAATATTAGGTTATTATTATTATTCACTGTTGAAAATTCGAGGTCAGAATCCATAAGAGCCTCCACCTTAAAATTTTTCTTCACAGAATTTGAAAGAAAAAGAAAACGATTATAGATTTGTATTACATATCGTTGATTTTATTATAAAATGATGACATGGTTACCTTAGAGACGCTGGAATTTTAATGTCAGCGTCGGCATTTATTGATTTTACTAAATATTTTTTTCACATTGTTAATCAACAACATCTATGGAGTTAATTCCGAACCTCCTGAAATTATGCAGGGTGGCGCAAAATTAATCATCCAATTTTGTTTTTTAATAACTTTTTTACTAAATAAAAAAAAATGATTTTGATTAATAGATATCTTTATTTGGACTTTTAAATTTTTTTCAGTTAAGTGAAAAAAATGATATCCGTCAAGTGGCTGCCGCCAGTGTTGATATACATTTGTGCCCGTTTTATCGCATTTTCCATGATTTTCCCGCAAAATTTCCGGTGATAACTGTTCGCATTCCTGTCGAATATTCTCTTTAAGGGCTGCGATTGTCTGAGGCTTGTTGGCATAAACCCGCGACATCAAATTAGCAGTGGCGGCCGCTGCCTGAAAACGTGGTGGTTCACTGATAATCCGTAACAATGAGATAACGATTACTAAGCAACATTAGGTAAAAATGATTCCACTTGTCTTATTTGGAGAGAAGGTCTATTTTAAGCTGTTTTCGAAGTGCAAAAACTTCTACATATCGCTTTTTAATTAAAATTTTAATTTTTTTGAACAGATCTTTTTTCTGTACTAAGAAAATAGAAACACAATACAATTTTTTCGTAAGAAGAATATACGACGCAAATGTGAATGGTAGAAGAAGTCAAGACCGAGTTATTTGGCGGTCCGGCCTCTCTGCCTACCCCTGCGAGGAAACGGCGTGATGGTTGGTTAGATAGTTTTATATTTCATTATAAACAGGATACAAATAGTATTTATAAACAATGTATAAACAGCACGAGGGCAAAATTGTCAAAGTTTCCTATAAAAAAATTGAATTCCTTAATGATCTGCGTTTTATAAATTAAAACACCAATCAATAAAAAAGCAAATATATGTGAAATTTAGGTATTTGCTGTACCTTTTGATTAAAAAAAGAATTATTCAATTTGGTTAAGTATTTTTGCTTTAAATCCAAATTTAAGTTTGTATGATAAAGGCCGCTGGGTGGCACACCGATATAGCTTAATTTTTCATACATGTGGGTGGCGTTGCGCGCTGGCGATGTTTGGGATATTCGATACAAAAACATAATTCGTTCCGTTTGCAATCGGCCTGCACACCGGGGACAGGGTAACTTCGCGCGGAACTTTGAGAATTTGCTCTCCCTGATTCATATTATATTAGGCATTATATTGGTAGGTGATATTTATAATGCGAATCATAGATTTTATATTTTTCGGTAAGATATTATAAAGTAATTTTAGACGATATAATTTACCAGTGCTGCACACAAACCAGCCGCCCTTGCAAATAACCCCAAAGAAAGAAGTCTGGGATGGTTAAATCGGGCAATCTTGCTGACCATACCAAATCGCCAAAGCGAGAAATTACGCGACCAGGAAATGCTTCTTTCACAATATCCATTGTGGCTTGTGCTGTGTGCGTGGCTGCACCGTCTTGTTGAAACCACATGTTCACCAAGCCCCGCGCTCATCAAATTTTGGAAGCAAGAAGTCGTTTATCATGGCCCTGTAGCGTTTGCCAGTAACAGTGACCGTAATGCCAATGGCGTCCTCAAAAATACAGCCCAATCACTCCTACCACGTTAACGCCGCACTACACAGCGGGTTTGAGTGGACGTAATGACTTTTCGTGCATCGCACGCGGATTTTCAGTGGCCCAGAAATGAATATTTTGCTTATTGGCGTAACCGTTTAAGTGGAAATGCGCCTCGTCGCTCATGATGACTTTCGACACAAAATCGCTAAAAGCGTTGCTAAAATCGACACAATTATTCCACGCTCTTGCGGAGTATAGCGCTTCATTGCTTGTCTGTTTGTGTTCTGCAGCTGTCTAGTTCACAAATGTCAAATATGATTGACGTACGACGCCATTTGCAAAAATTATAACATCTTTCGTTAGTTTTGCGCCACCTTGTATTACGCACAACTGCCATTTTTTAGACACGATTTCACGAGGAATTCGTAGGAGGCTTTATTTAACTTTAAATACTAATCTATTCATACTTAAAAACGTCATACAAAATCGGAACAAAAATTTAAAGAAATACCATAAATGAGTCAATTTTTAGAAATCTACTAAGCAAAATCGATACATTTGGCGACGTTCATACAAAATTAAGGTAATATTTCAAAAATTCTTTGTGATATTATTTGATTGATATTGGCTTCATGACATCAATACGTTCTTTGGCAAAACGGGTGGAATGGTAAAATCTGCAGATCTTGGTGGCCGGTCAAAGTAATCGCCCTGTAGATTGATCGGTCTGGGAACATTTTCTATTTATCACGTCTTCTGACTATTAATTATTATGAACTTTCAAAATATCGATCGGAACCAAAATGGTTTTGGCTGTAAGTTCTGAAGACAATTTTTGGGAGCCCTTTGAAATAAATCTTTTTTGTCCCAATCCATAGGAATGATAAATGATTGAATATTTACTTCTTCAAACTTCGCAAAATTACTTGGTGACATAGTAACATATCCTGATGAAGACAACATTGTTGTCGAAACATGTTGATATTGTTTTAAAAATAGTGGTTTTATACAAAGTATGAATATTTTTTTAGTTTTGCAAGCAGCTAAAGATATGGATGGATGAATGTTGTTATGATTGACCCAAAGCTGTTTCTTTTGCATTGTGTAATTTACCACACTTTAACCAACCATTTACCAGAAAATAATGTAATATTTATCAAGTAGTCAAATGTTATGTGTTATGTGTATTAAGGTTAAGCATGAAATAGGGAAGTTAACCATTATATGAAATGAAACACATAATGTTAATAGAATATGAAGGTTTATTGAAACTATGGTTGTCCATTATTGTTAAATAATTGGATTGACCAGGTCTCTATTTGTAATTATTAAATCAGGGCATGCAAGAAACTTGAAGATAATTTCTAGCGGTTTAATTCATATGTCAAGTTTTTTTTTAGTGCAGATAAATAAACTGTAATGGGCGCCAGATCGTTTAAACATAACGATCAAGTAATTTAATATATGTAATAAAGTTAAGGCAAACCATAACTAAGTATAATAATAATTAAAATTGAAAGATTAAGACGGCATTACCAGAGAAAGCCGGAAATACGTCATTTTCAAAAAAGATTTTAGACGTATTGACTCTTTTCCACAAAAAATTATAAATGGATTTCGAAAGATTGTTCTTTTATCTAGTGAAGTTATGTAATAAATTTTTAGAATTTTTTATAATTTTTAGTATAATAAGGTTATTCCATAGGTCGTTGGCAGATTTGTTAAATTTTCAAAAAAGTTTTTGTATTATACCACACCCATTTCAAATAATGTAATCATACAGTAAAATAAATCAATACATTATCTAGCAGAGTTATGTATTAGAATTTTAATTTTAGTTTCAATAAAATCATTAAAAAATATGTACGTACATGTGTTTCTTGACGAAAATTGGTCCATTTGTGTATTTATTTGCGCACTTACAAACTAATATATTTCAGATTTTTTTAACATTCTTATTAAATTTAGACATTATTGAAAAATGATAAATACTTATAATCAAAAAATAACTACAAAAAGTACTCTATTTTAATAGTTTTATCATCAAGCCTTTCAGCATTTTTGGATGAAGGTATAAATTAAAGCTAATTTGAATTGAAATAAATTCGATATTGAGTAATAATTTTAAAAAGCTGGTAGGGAGAATAATTAATCTTTCTCATTGTAATTTTTCATACATGTGGGTGGCGTTGCGCGCTGGCGATGTTTGGGATATTCGATACAAAAACATAATTCGTTCCGTTTGCAATCGGCCTGCACACCGGGGACAGGGTAACTTCGCGCGGAACTTTGAGAATTTGCTCTCCCTGATTCATATTATATTAGGCATCATATTGGTAGGTGATATTTATAATGCGAATCATAGATTTTATATTTTTCGGTAAGATATTATAAAGTAATTTTAGACGATATAATTTACCAGTGCTGCACACAAACCAGCCGCCCTTGCAAATAACCCCAAAGAAAGAAGTCTGGGATGGTTAATTTAAAAAAGCTGGTACGGAGAATAATTAATCTTTCTCATTGTAACCGCCCTGCACGATCGGAAGAACAACTTTCGACGAAATGTGGATTTTCGTCCGCTGGCTGGTTAAACGCTCTTAACGTTATCGACGTATCCGCCATATTTGGTTCACCTCGGAAACCATGAGTGTGTGCTATCCTTGAACCCCTTGAGCCTGATTGATCCCAACTAAAGTGAGCCGCAACTCGCTCATTCGTTAAATCCAGCGGTCGTCACACTTTTCTGGTAAAGGGTCACCGCGGGCCGCACACTTATGATTTCGGGGGGGCGGGGGGGGGGGGGTTGTACCTTTTTTTTTTTTTTTACATTAACTCCACACAGGAGGCCCTGAGGAAAATAGTTTACCTCAGGGCCTATGTCATCTGGGATGCTGTGTGGAGGGTCTTTTTGAGGAGAGGAAGGAATGAACATTGGTCTTGAAGAGACCCATGTTGTAGGAAGGAGGAAACACAGAGGCCGGCAAATCATTCCACAGCCGAGCTGTTGAAGACAAGAACGAGTCGAAGAAACGACCCGTTCTCATGTGACAAAATGTCAACTGTGTAAAAATGTTGGGCACGCGTTTGGCGTGTTTCCCGACTATGCACCGGTGCCGAAGGGATCAATGATGCTAGTTCCTCGGAGCATCTTCCATTGTAATACCGGTAGAACAAGGATAGCATTCCCACTCGACGCCTGTGCTCTAAAGATTGCAATCCGTCTGTTAAGATGGGAGAATCTATCAAACGGACCGCCCGTTTCTGCACAGAGTCGAGGGTATTTTTCAGGTATTTTGGAGCTCCAGACCAGAGGTGGCTGCTAAATTCAACCGTGGGGTGCACTTGCGATTTGTACAGGGTTAGCAGTTGTGTACTATTAAAGTATCTGCGGGCCCTGTGCAGTACGCCCAGTTTTTGGGAGGCTAACTTTACTCTGGCTTCGATGGAGCCCCCATACCTGAGCTGGTCACTTAGGGTTACACCAAGCATATCAATGGAGGGCCTGTTCGGAAGATTGCTTCCGTTGAAAGAGACAAGATTTTCATTTCGATCCCTTTTAGACGTAATCAGACAAGATTGGGTCTTTGAAACATTAAATTCAACGAGATTATTTTTACCCCAAGAGAAAACACTCTCGAGGTAACCGTCCATTCTTTGCTTCAAAGCCTTACGAGCTATTGGAGTTTGTGAGCCCTTTGGGGTCCTTGTCAAACAAAAAGCTATCATGAACTGTACTGTCATCCGCGTAACAATGAATTGGTGCACATGACAGAGGTCGTTGATGTGCAACAAAAACAAAGTCGGAGACAGAACCGATCCCTGTGGGACGCCAGCATTTATTGAGTGTGAGGAAGAGGTGAAACCATCGACTACCGTCTGAATCGACCTCTCCCTCAAGAAGTCGGCAATCCACGTATACACGTATATTCTCGGTGCCAAACCCGGTCAAAGGCCTTGGAGATGTCCAGTGCAACCGTTTGGGTCTCACCGAAACGTTTCAGGCATCGCCCCCAAATATGCGTCACATACGCGAGAAGATCACCGCACGAGCGGTTCCGCCGGAATCCGTATTGACGGTCGTTAATAATTTTGTTCTTCTCGAGGTATGTGAGCAGTTTGTCGTTGATCACACGTTCCATCACCTTAGACCAGAACAGATGTGATCGCTATGGGGCGGTAGTTGGCCGGGTTGGAGCGGTCCCCCTTCTTTGGAATAGGATGGATAACCGCTTTTTTCCAACCAGAGGGCACAGAGCCAGTCTTCAGGGACAGTTTAGCAAGTTAAAAAAGCAATTATTTTGTATTTAAGTACCGGGTTGCTCCTGCCTTCCTTCTTGTGTTCATGATATAGTGTCAATTCTTAATAATAATAATTCACGTAAAATAATATCATGTTAAAAAAAAAAATTGTTTGTATCTGTAATGGAATCTTTCAGTTCAATTTTCATCCACTTCCCGAACTATCGAAATGTGTGAATATTCGCACACGTGATAAAAATGATAACAATACATACCTACAATGACAAAAATTAACCAAAAGTTTATTTTGCTTTATTACTTCGTGATAAGCGTGTTTTTTAGGTCTTTTTTGACCATATTTTTTTTACCTACCTACACCCTCACTGTACCATCTCTACGCCCTCTAATTTTCTCTGGGTCTTTTACTTCCCCCCTGAAAGTCTCAAACGACAATATAATTAATTGTAAAAAAACGGATAATATATTTAATTGTACATGAAAAAAATATATTTAAAAAGAAAACGGCAGATATTGGGGGCCGCAAAAAATCGGATTGTATAATTTATTGTACATGAAAAAAATATATATTTAAAAAGAAAACGGCAGATATTTGTGCGGGCCGCAAAAAAACCGGATAGTATAATTGTACATGAAAAAATATATACTTAAAAAGAAAACGGCAAATTTTGTGCGGGCAGCAAAAAAACGGATAGTATAATATTTTACATGGAAAAAAATATATTTAAAAAGAAAACGGCAGTTATTTGTGCGGGCCGCAGTTTGACGACCACGGTTTTAGTCAGTCAAAAGTGTCTAGGGACGTCTGCAGCCGATCGCTATTCTTGTTGCGATATAAGAAAACGGGGTAGGATGATCCATGTGACAAATTCAACCGTTTCAAGCCTACATAATGTTTTTTTTTTTTTATTTCACAAAAAATATTTTGATTGGACACTCTCACCAGTTGAACAAAAAACTACTTAAATTATTTTCGGAAATTATTAAATTGGTGATGAAAATCTATATTTAAAAGCTTATTATTCAAATCAAAAGTGTGCAGTGAAAACGTGATATAGTTAAAAAAAAAAAAAAACAAAGTAATTATTTTTTACATACGTCAACTAGTTTTGATACAACCCAACTACCCATGACTTAGGAATTTGTTGAAGTAGATACCTAAATTATTATGAGTTATTTATCAAATAAAACATTATAGACTAATTCCCGTAGACTCCGAAATAATGAATTCTCGTTTGTCCAGAATGTCGAGACTTGTCAACGCAAGTCAAAGCATTGAATTTTTTAGTGAAAAACTAAATGACTTTCGGCAGTCGATACGCAATATTTAAATGCTTCTTCATTTCATGCTTTGACTTGTAGTTCTTCTATATGTACGTTTTACATTTTATATTGTCATTGCTATTCATATATATGTGCTCTCCCTTCACTGTCATCTCTGTTTTTTTTTTTAAATTCGTTTTATTATTATGTTTTTAATGGACTAAATAAATAAACAAAATGATAAAGGTATCTGCATACCCAAATAAAATTATTGGGTTTTCATTAAAAAAAAAAGTTGATATCAACATGACCTAACATAACCACAGTTTAACAATAATGAATGACGAAAAAGGTGTTACATTCATAAAAACTTCTTTTTTAAAAACTTAATAATAACATTAGTAAATTTTGATAACCATTTTTTATTACATTTGCTACTAACAGAAGGCCCTGATGAGAAAAAATTCGTCAGGGCCTATAATATCATCTTTGGGGATGCTGCGTGGAGTTCTTTTATGAAAAGGATGGAGAGGAAGTTCCGAAAAGGGGGAAAGAGGTATGAGGGTTGCGTAAGAATTTGGTGCTCAATGTGTCCAGTCGTATGAATCCATCTGCAAAGGTCGAGGGGTCGAGTCCTGTTTAAGATGTTTAGGTTTTTTTTTTTTTTTTTTACATTAACTCCACACAGGAGGCCCTGAGGAAAATAATTTCCCTCAGGGCCTATGTCATCTGGGATGCTGTGTGGAGGGTCTTTTTGAGGAGAGGAAGGAATGAACATTGGTCTTGAAGAGACCCATGTTGTAGGAAGGAGGAAACACAGAGGCCGGCAAATCATTCCACAGCCGAGCTGTTGAACACAAGAACGAGTCGAAGAAACGACCCGTTCTCATGTGACAAATGTCAACCGTGTACAAATGTTGGGCACGCGTTTGGCGTGTTTCCCGACTATGCACCGGTGCCGAAGGGATCAATGATGCTAGTTCCTCGGAGCATCTTCCATTGTAATACCGGTAGAACAAGGATAGCATTCCCACCCGACGCCTGTGCTCTAAAGATTGCAATCCGTCTGTTAAGATGGGAGAATCTATCAAACGGACCGCCCGTTTCTGCACAGAGTCGAGGGTATTTTTCAGGTATTTTGGAGCTCCAGACCAAAGATGGCTGCCAAATTCAACCGTGGGGCGTACTTGTGATTTGTACAAGGTTAGCAGTTGTGTACTATTAAAGTATCTGCGGGCCCTGTACAGTACGCCCAGTTTTTGGGAGGCTAGCCTTACTCTGGCTTCAATGGAGCCCCCATACCTGAGCTGGTCACTTAGGGTTACACCAAGCATATCAATGGAGGGCCTGTTCGGAAGATTGCTTCCGTTGAAAGAGACTAGATTTTCATTTCGATCCCTTTTGGACGTAATCAGACAAGATTGGGTCTTTGAAACATTAAATTCAACGAGATTATTTTTACCCCAAGAGAAAACACTTTCGAGGTAGCCGTCCATTCTTTGCTTCAAAGCCCTACGAGCTGTTGGAGTTTGTGAGCCCTTTGGGGGCTTGTCAAACAAAAAGCTATCATGAACTGTACTGTCATCCGCATAACAGTGAATTGGTGCACATGACAAAAGGTCGTTGATGTGCAACAAAAACAAAGTTGGAGACAGAACCGATCCCTGCGGGACGCCAGCATTTATCGAGTGTGAGGAAGAGGTGAAACCATCGACTACCGTCTGAATCGACCTCCCCCTCAAGAAGTCGGCAATCCACGTACACAAGGATGCGGGAAGTCCGTAAGAAAGCAGTTTGTTGACAAGTCCTCGGTGCCAAACCCGGTCAAAGGCCTTGGAGATGTCCAGTGCAACCGTTTGGGTCTCACCGAAACGTTCCAGGCATCGCCCCCAAACATGCGTCACATACGCGAGAAGATCACCGCACGAGCGGTTCCGCCGGAATCCGTATTGACGGTCGTTGATAATTTTGTTCTTCTCGAGGTATGTGAGCAGTTTGTCGTTGATCACACGTTCCATCACCTTAGACAGAACTGATGTGATCGCTATGGGGCGGTAGTTGGCCGGGTTGGAGCGGTCACCCTTCTTTGGAATAGGATGGATAACCGCTTTTTTCCAACCAGAGGGCACAGAGCCAGTCTTCAGGGACAGTTTAAAAAGCTTCGTCAAAATTGGAGCTAATTCTGCAGCGCACCTCTGCAATACCAGGGCAGGTATTCCGTCGGGCCCACTAGCTTTATTAACATCAAGCCCTCGTAAAACATGGAGTACTTCCCGATGCCGGATCCTCAGCTTTTTCATATGAAAACCGCAGTGAGGAACCGACATCGGGACAGCACCTTGGTCATCGAGGGTTGAGTTATCCGCAAACATTTTACCAAGTAAGTTAGCCTTTTCGGTGGCGGTGTTTGCTAGTGAGCCGTCAGGTCTGGTAAGAGGTGGCAGACTGGATTTGCAGAAATTGCGACCTATTGAGCCCGCAAGTGACCAGAATTGCCTGCTGCCATGCGGGCATGCAGTCAGCTTTCTGCTGATCTGCTGGTCGTGCTCGAATTTTGACCTATTTATGATTCTCTTGGTTTCCTTTGCCATTTTGTTGTAAGCTGTTCTGTCTTCGGATGTTCTAGATGTGTTGTAGGCTCGGTAAGCCGCGTTTTTTCGTCGCACTGCTTCAGCGCATTGTCGACTGAACCACGGCTTTGAGCCTACACCAGTTTCCTTAACAGTAGATTTGATGAAGCCATCCATCGCGGATGTGATGACTTCACCAATTTCCTGGGCACATCTTGAGGGATCCGAAGTCCGAAAACAGACAGCTGACCACGGAAAAGCATTGAAATGTGCCCGCAGACCGAACCAATCTGCTGACCTATAGTGCCACACTTTTCTCTTCAGCCTCTCGTTTGGTGGTCTGAAGTTTACAGGGATTGATGTCGTCACCAGGCAGTGGTCGGACGATCCTAAAGGCGCTGTGACTTCAATCCTGTAACCGTGTGGCACAGTAGTTAAAAATAGGTCTAACAGATTGGAACGGTGAGTCTGGACATCAGGAACCCTTGTAGGCTCCTGAACCATTTGCTCCAATCCGTAGCAAAGGGCAAAGGATTCCGCTTGGCGTCCAGCCGAGTCTGTTGATCCTGAGAACTTCAACCAAGGTTCGTTATGAACATTGAAGTCCCCCAGGACCACAAACTCTGCCGTAGGGTAGCGGGGCAAGAGGTCATCAATAGTGTCGCTTAAGTGTTTGAAGAGCTCGGACGTGTCTGATTCGCTCAGGTTCGGTGAGCGGTATAAACACGCGTAGAATCTTACCGTACTGGCAAGATTGACGCGTACCCACATTACGTCGAATCTGGAGTTTTCCAGATTCAACAGTCGCACACAGTTGACGTCAGCTCGACTATAGAGACAGACACCTCCTTTAGGTCTGAACTTGCCTGCGAGGGTGAAGCCCGGGCAGTCCAGATAGGAGGTGTCTACAGGCTCAGCTATCTGAGTTTCAGACAGGAAGAGAAGGTTTTGGGCGTTGAGAAAAAAGGTGGTGGTGGACAGAGTTTAAATTGGTGTGCAGGCCGCGAATGTTGGTGTAATTCACCAACAGTTTTGGCCCGCACCGGGGACGCCTACGTCTCGCCGCTGTAATGACGTTAATTATTGTAGGTTGCAAGTTCATGATTTTAATTTTTGGTTTTTTTTTTTTTTTGATATGAGAGGAAGGAAGGTCTGGGAGGGAAAAGGTATAAGGGGTGGGTAGGATGCTGGGGTTCAGAGTTTCCAGGAGTGACGGACGTATGTATCCAACCCACCCACTGCGGTGCAAGGCGATGGGCAGGGAGAGTCCGGCTGGAGAGGTCGCCCAATGCGCCCCAAACGCTACTGCTGGGTCCCCTCCGGTCACGAACCGGCACAACAGCAGCGGCGGGGTTTTTGCACTCGTTGATGGGGCAGCCCACCCTCAGTCGTGAGCCTGAGGGTCGGGCCCCTGTACTAGCGAGCGGCCCGGACAGCGGTAACCGGTTGTAAAGGGTCTCCCTCAACCAGCATCTCCCAATCCGGCCCGCCACGCAGAAGGTGGGCCGACGCACCCGCCATCAAGACCTGGACTAGGTTAGGTCTCCCTCAACAATCTCGCCTGACAACAGCAGGTGGGTAAACGCCTCCACCGCCAAGATCTAGACAAACCTCGGTTTGGGAATATTCCAGTCCTTTTTCTACATTCCTACCCACCTAAATACTTCTTTCTACCTATTTAGTTGAAATGGTGAAATTGAAAACCAGTGCAGTGACAACCTTCAAAATGTGAACGTTTCCATGATTAAGTGTCTATTATTTTCGTATCGAATGCAAGTGATAAATTACCAGTTTACTAAAAACTTCAAATTATATCTGTTGGTGACCATACAATCTGTGCACAGTTGAAACATTTTATGTGGAATGTGGAGTTTATATGGACATTATCAATTCAGCCTACGGTGAGTTTACGTTTCCTTATTTCCCTACTTCAGAGCGTTCCTAATACGGCCTGCCAAGTTTGAGGAGTGATTTATGGCGGGGGTGTCGGCTATTCAATGAGAGGTTCCCGGGACGGCGGTACCTATACCCGCCTGCCAAATTGGAATTTACTGCAAAATAACAACAATAATAAGTTTACATATTTATTTATTTATTATAGACAGAACAAAAGAAAGTACAAATAATATATTAGGAAGCTTTGCCTGTCCAACTAGGAAAGTTTCCAGTTCCAGGACAGACAAATTGACAGGTTTAGTTCATATTATTCCAAGAAATGTACATAATTACATAAACAAAAAAATAGAAAAAGTAACCTGGTAGCATATATTATTATACTCGGATTTACCGAATAGTATAAACCAGGTACCCGAAAACAAGTTTAGGAATAGTATCGAACTCTCTCAAACTGTGTGTACATATTGGGTAAATAACCAAATAACCACTTTCCAATAACCTGCGGAAAGCTGGCACTACGTAACATCCGTTCACTGTGCAGGTTGTGGAACATTATTGGCTCACTACATCTAAAACGTACCTACGCAAAGCCATCAAAGGTAAATACGAACTACCAGTGTAAGTACTAACAACGTAAGTACATATTATTTAAATCGGAAGTTAGTATCAAAGCTATCTACGCAGAGGACTTCAAATAATAGTAGTTGATGGTTAGTGGCGCTCGGCGCTCCATGGATGCCAATTATTCCATCCATATGGATTCCAATAGATCAACAGATCGGTTGTTTACAAAATGGATTGGATATATGTAGTTCACCTTGAGCCTAAAACTTTAAACTGGTGAATCGAGTCGGGCACGAACTAATGCGTGATAATAGTTTGCTTGGGTTTTTCAATCAAAATTTCAAGTAAATATTTTACTCCGAATGTTTGTGAAACTGATTAACTCTCGACAGACCAAGATGCCAAACATAACGTTCGTACCCAAGAGGGTAGGCCGACGACCCCATTATTTTTTTATGTTCATTTATATCATGGAGATCCATTCGTTTTTTGTTTTTTTTTTTTAATTTTCCCATTTTAAAGAGCAGGTAAAATTTTTTTTCCGCGATCTACGATTTTTTCACATTTTTTAAAACGGCACATTATGTATTAAGCCTTTGCGCAGGTATACCTAAAGTATTAAAAATATATTTCATGTATTTAAGTAGATACAAGTAGGATAGTAATTTTGTGGTCTACCATCCCCAGTTGGCTGCGGGAGAGTTAATTGTATCAGATTAATCTGATTAAATATAACAAAATGGTATGTAAAATGAAATCTGTTTAGAAGTTAAAACTGATAATGAATTGCCAACATAGGTCACCCCGAGTGACTTATTAGGGGTGCCCGGGCTTATGTGTTGTTTGTCCAGGTATTGGTGGCGGATGCGTCTGCCCACCTAGTGGGAGGCAGGCCGGATTTGGAGAAACTGGTTAAGGGAAACCTTTTTACCTCTTATCTCTCGACCCATCGCTTAGCGCAGCAATAGGAAGGATGGATTCACACGTCCGTCATTCCTAGAAACACCTCGTGCATTTTTCTTCTCAGATCTTCCTGTCCTTCCTTTTCTAAAAAAAAACCCACACTGCATCCTCACAGATGACATTGGCCCGGAAGGAAATCATTTTCCTCATAACCTTCTGGGTTGAGCTGATTTTTGAAAAATTACGTGTATGAATTATCAAAAACAACACAATTAAATTAATTCTGATTTTCGATGGCTCTTGAAGTAGTTGATTAGCTCATAGTTGCGCCTGTTCCGGAGACCTACTTCAAAGAAACAATATTTTTATGTACATAGTTTACCATCGAAAAAATACTTTTCTCAATAATTTTTTCCTTCGATAAAAGGTACATCATAATATTTCAAAGTACAAAGATAATGAGGAATTTCATCTACACTTCTCTGTGCGAATAAGGAAATATCATTTTCTTAATGGATTTCGTAAAACGTTGAGTCTTCCTAAACTTATTACAGCTTCTCGGATAGTCGAAAGCTTCTTAATCTCATTAGTTCGGCATAACGCAATTAGGGCGGCAAACAAAAATACAAATAGTCATTGTCAACTTTCTTAACTAAAACTACTTTGGACTATTACACAAGTAGAATAAAAATACAAACTTTTTGATCGACCCCATTAGGCTTTATTATTCTCCCTTCCAATGAACATTAGTTGGGAAATCATTCAAGAAAACAGTATGCAAAGCGGACATCAAATTAAAGCTTTTTTGTTGTTACGAATTATTGAGGCTTCCTGTAATTCAATTGAAATATTATACATAATTTATAAACATACCTGTATCCTTGTATTCGGTATACCTTACACATAGATCATTATTGTTATGACATTGTAATGGCGCAAGCTTGGGATATTGTCTTCTAAGCAAATGGGTTGTAAAAGCGTTTAGTTTTCATATGAGGGATTTTATCGCAAAAATCGGATATGCACACTGCACACCTACCTTAAGAATGCATTTCGAATCTTATGTTATGAAGAAATAGGACATTAGTTCAAATCATCATTTGTAACAAATCGGTTAGAAATCCAACGACATAATTTTACGTGATAAGTGGAAAAATAGTTATTTTTAGAATTATTCATAATATTTTCCATTGAAACATTCTTCAAGATAATATTAAAAAAATGTTTATTTGGTGCAATGAAAATAGACATTACTTAAATATCTCAAAATGACAATTTATAAAATTTTCTCGAATAAAAAATCCAAATATCTATAATTACAACATTGATAACAATGCTCTTGTGGCGTTAACACAAATTAAAGAATGAGGTATCACTTTTCAATCAAATCTTTCATTTACTAGTGTAGTATTCTATATCTATATATCTATTGTAGGTAGTGCAATCTATTGTAATGTTATGTGCCTATAAAAACGATGAAATTGATTTATTTGCCTCATGCAAAATCAACAGTGAGATATAGGATAACTTCTTGGGGTCAATCAAAACCAATATAAAACATGTACAAATGATTCAAAACGCCATGGTAAAGTTGCTAGTAAGCAAAACCGTTTTTTAACCAAAGGCAAGATATTAGTATCGTTATGTAAATCAAACAGTATTTTACCTGTGCATGCTATTATGTGGCAAAAAATGTGGTATTGCAGCATAAATATATCCGGCAGTCAATGGTGGATCATGCACACAATACTCGTCTCATACAAAACAAAGGAATGAAAGTACCTTTTAATTTGGGAGGCGGGAATGGATACCGCCGCCCCGGGAACCATTTATTGGGTTACCAACACCTCTGCCATAGGTCACCCCAAGTGGTTCGCTACGTTTGGTGACTTAGCAGGGGTGCCCGGATTCATGGGGTGAGGTTTGTCCGGATCTTGGCGGCGTATGGGTCTGCCCACCAACTGCATGGCAGGCCGGATCTAGAGAGAGTTGTTGAGGAAGACCTCTCCAGCAGGGCTCTCAGAACTTCGCCTTACCCACAGTGGAAGGGATTGATTCATACGTGCGTCACTCACACACTTCACCCCAGATTCCTACCCACCCCTCATACCTTTTTCCTTCCCACTACTTCCTCCCCTTCCTTTCCCTAAAAAGACTCTCCACACAGCATCACCGAAGATGACATAAGCCCTGAGGGGAATTATTTTCCTCAGGGCCTCCTGTGTGGAGCTAATGTAAAATAAACCTTTGTTTCGAAACACGCATGGTAAAAAAAAACCCTTGAATATATTGTACCATTAATATTTCACAAATTGCCATACGAATTTAAAGAAAATTGCTCTGTAACAAAATTCTCACTGATGTTAAAATCGTGGCTCTTAGGGAATAACCTCATGTATTAAGATTATATTTTGCTCTTTCTTAACATGCATTAAATTGCAGGTATGTGATTAACTACAATTATGTTGCTCAACTTTTTCATGATATTTAAAATATATATATAGTTTCCTATTCCACATCACAATGTTGGTAGGTATGTTATATATGTATGTGTATTTGTTTATGTTGTTGCTACGCTAATGCACTTACGATTATTTTATTTGTGGTTGTAACAAATCTGTGGAACTAATCTCCTGCTGATAAGCTACTTGCACTTGCTCAGCGGGTAATAAATTCCAATTGTACTTATGTAATTTTTATGCAATAATTTAAAAAAATAAAAATAAAATAATTAATGGAATTCTTTAATCTTCTTCTATTTGGGAACCCCCCTTACACCATGCGAGCGCAGCCGCGGGAAAAAGCTAGTTTTTAATAGAAAGACAAACATTCCGGGGTTAAAAATGTCCTGACAATATTTGAAAATCTCCTACTACCACTATTTGGATTTACCTATAAAAAAGCTAACTAGAAACTTTAACAATATTAAATGTATTAAACCATTATATTTAGCCTTTGTTAAAAGTCAAATTGAATACAATTCTCCCGTCTGAAACCCACATTTTAATATTTATGTTCAAGTTATTGAGAGAATACAAAATAAATTCCTACATTTTCTAAATTGTAAAATAGATATTTCAGCAATTATGTTTAACTACAACATTCTTTTAAAATTTTTTTATTTTTTTTATTTATTTATTTATAATAAAGACAAGATTATACAATATGACAGGAAAATAAAAATATTTTACATAAAAGAAAAGTCCCAACAAACTACCTTTTAATAGTTTGTCAATGGGTGCTTTTAGTTTGAAGATTTAAATAAACTTATTTTACCTTATTTTGCAGTTACAATTTTTGTGCTAGTGTCTAATATAAATTTTTTCTTTCGGCGAGCCAATTCTTCAACATAAAATTTGTTTTACCATTTGTACATTTTTTGATTTCAGCAGGTAACATATTCAATAAATTTGGTATCATGTAGTCCAGCGTTCTTTGTCCATATTTGTTCAAGTTCTTAGGTACAATTAGTCCTTCATTTAGTGTAAAACGGGTATTGTAAATGTGGTCCAGTTTATGTAGGGCTATTCATATGCTGAGATATAATTTTATACCACAGAATTGCTCTTACTGAGAGAATTTTGAGATTCTGGTTAAAGTACGGAATATTATGTCTTTGTTCGTATAAATTTTTATGCGCTAATAATTATGATTTGAATAATAATATGCTTAAATTTTCAGACAGAAGGATTTTCAGCTACTTAATTTTTTTATAATATAAAATATTAAATGATGTAGTTGATAGTCCAGAATTGCTTGCTTTGATTAGCTTTCGGATTCCACTACATAATATGTACAAGAATAAAATTTTTATTTCAGTGTAGAAATTCTGGGACTGACTACCATTTGTATTCCTCTTTGCCCAGAATACTAATAGTGGGAAATAATTATACCAATTCACAGGACACCTTCAATTTGTCACTAAACAAATACAAAATGCTGTTACTGGAGGACTTCAGTTATGTTTAATAAATGGGGTATAATTTTTACTCAACACACGTAAAAGCCATTAAAAAGAGCGTAAATAAATCAATAAACATATTAATTAATAAATATAAAAATTATAAATAAATATCTTCATAAAATGGCTTTTTCTGGAACAGATAAATTATTAATTTAAAATAAAACAATAACTTTGTAAACACCTCTTTCATTTTTTATACTTTATGCCGACCGGGTTTCGCTACAACCGTAGCTTCATCAGGGCAGTATAATACTCTACTTAACATTAGGTTACATGTGTACGGGAATTTATTCACTTCAATGCAGCGACTGCCCAGTTTTTTAGATTGGTAAAACAGCACGCAACATAAACACCCGTGTCAAAGAACGTCTTAGATATTTACACAGCTCTGGATTTTCAGAATTTGCATTTGATCGAAAAAGACCATAAATTTGACAAAAACTCCGGCGCCAAACTTATTTATAAAAACAATATCGGTGTAAGGTTGGACAATTTAGAGGCACTTGAACTTAGGAAAGCCGTAAACACTAATAGTAAGGTAGTTAATAACCAACTAAATTTAAATAAAAGTCCCATACTAAGATTGTTCCCTATTGATAAAGAACACGTCCGTTCCCTTCCCAATTCTCCATCTACGCCTTCTTCCTCCTCCTTCACTTGACGAGTCCAGCCCATTTTTGGTAAATTATATATTATAACACACATGTAACCTAATGTTAGTAGACTATTATACTGCCCTGATGAAGCTACGGTTGTAGCAAAACCCGGTCGGCATAAAGTATAAAAAATAAAAGTGGTGTTTACAGTTATTGTTTTATTTAAATTAATAATGTCACATCACAAAGTATCCGCTTCATATGAACAAAGATTAATTATTATTAAGGAACGATAAATACGAGCTTTTGAAGCTAGACACAAACAACTGAATTCTCTTCAACAAGCGAGGTTATCACGTTCTGAACTAGATCCTGAAATTGTTTCTTACTTTTTTAATATTCCTCTTACTCTATTTTCCTAGAAAATAATCTTCAGCAAATTCGTATTTGAACTATTTTAAGTGGGACACTTAGCTTAAATAAATAACAAATCCAAGGACACTTAAATACTGCGATAATATTTTCTTCTCGTGAACATTATTATTTATAGGTATTCGGATAGCGTATGAAGTAGTCTATTTAGAAGGTAAAATTAATTAGTCATAAACACGTACATGGAGTGTCGCATTGACGAAAACACTTGATATATCTAACATATAGATATTGTTATATATCTGTTTTTGCTGTGAGATTAATTCTCCGGAATAAGTTCCTTTGAGCTCTAGAATTAGCTATTAATTTTAGCATAAATGTAATATTTCACTAATGAACGTACGTCTAATTTATCAACTGGGGAACGAAGGCGAGGCATACAAAATATTATTTTGTTGGGTCTATATGTGATATTAGTATGTTCTATATGTTGCAATTATTTCATTTTTCGACCCAATAAAGCAATTTTTAACTTTGTTTAATATTTTGCCATAATCCTAAAGTATCTGTAGAACTTCCGTATAAGATTGCTCTTAAAATCATCAAAAGACGAAAAATGTTGTGTTGTAATATTACAATGTATTATAAATGTATACCTACTAGCTTTTGCCCCCGGCTTTGTTCGAATTTTTTTAGAAATACAAAAATTTCAAATATTTGAAAATCTCCTACTACACCACAGTAATAGTAAAATGTTGTTTATCCAAGAAAAAAAAGGATCACAGTTTTAACTTAAAAATAGTACAAGAATGTAGGTAACTAGACAGGCAAAATCGAACGAGATGACTTTAGGGTCGGCCGCCTTATAACCTCATTTTCAAAACAAGATTTCTCCGCATTTCCGAACACGTGCACTCAATAAAGGAGAACTCACGTTTGAAGCGCAAACACCAAACCCGAGAACATGGTCTTCAGAAATGGGTGAAGACCAAGAAGATATTTTTTGGAGAAGGTCTACAGCCAAACTTCGACTTCAGAAGACTGACATTGTTCACAAATACGCCATCCACCTGTTTCAAATATTAATAACTAGCTGGTACCCGGCATGCGTTGCTATGCCATTTAATAAAGAAATTGTTTCTCCCTACGTGTCCTTTCCCATTCGTCCCGTTCCCCTTCCTCTCCTGCGTCCCCTTCCCCTCTCGCGTTCCCACACCGCCATCTCTACCTTTACTGTCCCCACTCCACTCCTCCCCTTACCCCATTCCCCGAACCCCACTCCCGAGTTTTCCTCCCCCTTCCCGCATTCCATTTTTTTTTACATGAGCTCCACACAGGAGGCCCTGAGGAAAATAATTTCCCTCAGGGCCTATGTCATCTTTGGGGATGCTGTATGGAGGGTTTTTTAAGGAAAGGAAGGAGAGGAGAGTTATGGGAAGGAAAAGGGTTTAAGTGGTGGTTAGGAATCTGGGTTTTAGTGTGTCCTGTATTCAGTTATACATTCAGTTCCGGTACACTCAGTTTTCAAACAGCTCGCTTGCAACCTATTGCAAATTTCATAATGCCAGAGCTCACCAGTAGTTTTATACAAACCTTGTCCTGACGATAACGAACACAAAAAAAATAATTATCCAATTTGGTGCAGTCGTTAGGAAGTTACGCGCATACATACATTTCGGCGATTCATTTTTATTGATATAGATTCCCAACTAAATTTTGCACTTTTTTCTATTCTCTCTATCAAGCATTATGACTTTAGACTTATTTCATTCATCATTAAAAACTCTCTCTTCATATAATATACTTCATTCACTCTTTACACAAAGACTGTTTACTTCCTCGTCTCTTTATATCGGATAACATCAGTAAAGAATAAAAACACTCATTACGGAAATTGTTCATTGCACGGTTTTAATTTGGCTCGGGCTTTGTGTTTGCAGGATTTTTTGCCTTTGACTTTTGCGGTCGTGCTTGTCCCATTAGTGCATAATGGGCTGAACTAGGCCAGATGCAACCACCGCCGGGTTCAGCAGACAACCGAGTCAAAAGGACTTTAGTTTAGTTACTAATCCTTGGTACATTATATTTACTTAATTACACAGGAGCAATTACCATCGTGGATTACGTATTTTAGATCTTTTTGCCTTGGGTATTTTTTTACATTGCCTTTGTTTCTTGGATAATGTACCTACTAATCTTTTATAACATCCCAGCATTCAACAGTTAAATTATTTTTTTTAGAAACCTCAGAAGACTACAGCTCTTAAAATAGGTAAATGATGTGGCTGGCTGGTGGTTGTTATATTGCCCTTAAAATCCGGATGAATAGAGCTGGGCAATTCTAAAATATTATAAAACTGAGAATACTCCTCATCAAGACCTTCGTATGGAGTATTTTGATGTACGGCTACGAAACATGGTTCCCATCCGAAAGAGATTAACAGAGACTAGAGGCTTTTGAGATGTGGTCCAATGGAAGACTATCAGGAATTTCCTGGAGAGACCACATTACAAATGAGGAAGTTCTCCAAAGAATCGAATGAGGAAGGCACCTGCTCAGTACCTTATCCGAAAAGTGCGCAAGGTGGATCGGCCATGTAATACGACAAGAAGGCCTCTTACATGCCATAATGGAGGGTATGACCGAGGGGACAAATTCTAGAGGACGCCCACGCCGAGAGGACCTGATGGTGGACGTGCGCTGCTCATCATATGCAGAATTCAAAAGAACCGCACAAGATAGGGAAGAATGGAAGAGAAGAATAGAGAAAATTGCTGCAAACCAATCCCAGGATTGAAACCAGAGAGAGAGAGAGCTGGGCAAATTTGATTGTGTACAGACTCACCGTTTGAGTTTTCTTATGGGGCATGCGACTTAATTAAAGTTTGGGTACAATTTTGTGATGGGATAGACATTCAAAAGTTAGCCGATAGTTGATCTCTCTTCAGTTGCCCCCCCGAAATGATATTTATTATAAATTTACATTTACAAATTTCAAACCTAATATCGCCCCCTAAAATACCTTATAAGTTGGTATGGATATAAAGCGATTTTATTTTGTGTCAATTTTATGTACTTATACGCTGGTATATGCATTGGAGGGGACCCCACCACTTTCCCAACGGCGTTATAAGGAAACATATATTATGGTTTCCTCCTTCACGGCACACGTCAAGAATCTATTTTATTGAACGAAGCTACATTTATTTATTTATTTGAACGACTGTAGACCCTCCGACGTCCATGCATACGGGGTTAGAAAGCAGTATGCAAGTACTAACATTAACATAATACAAAAGCATAATAAATCTGGCAGCCCGTAGAATAATTCTTTTGAAATCTATTGAGTATATGCAGTATACAGACAAATAGTTTTTCCTTGATGCATTTGAATGCACTTAGATATATTTTTTGTAAGGAAGTGTACCGTGTTTTCTCTAAGCCAACTGCATGTTGGACGTAAGTATGCCGGTGTGCCAACTGTCAAGGGATTAACTGTTATGGAACCCGTTCCAACGAAAAGGAAAAAAGAAAAACATCGCTGCTTACAATTAATAATATTAGTTTCATGAGCGATAAAAAATGAACATATTTACACATATATTAGATTTATATCACGAGGCACGCTGGCATTCGGCATATTTCCGTTATTAGATTTGTTTAACAATTTATTATCAAGAATGCATAGATACCTACTTCATAGATTAATTCTTCAGTTTTTCAAATTTGGCGATTTAATTTATAGCTTTATTGTCTTAAGATAACAATGTAATTTGTGGGTTAAGATTCAATTTTATGCTCGTACAAATATTTATTATTCGTCAACAATGGTGATTTACTCACCTTAAGGGCACGTTACATGGGTTATTGCATATTGTAGTCGTTCATAAGAAAACACATTCATGCATAAATATATTAATTAGATTTTTATGTCAGTTCCTTACATCAGACAAATATAGCAGACCATTCCAAGAATGCAACACATAATTCTGATAAGTACCTGTGTTCGTTCGCAGTTATATAAAAACGTTTTATTGAACATCGTGTTCAGAACATGCTTTAGATAAATTGACCAGGGTAAATGATGTACAACCATGTTTGTTCAAGTTTACAGTTTCTCGTTTAGGAACACGCTGCAGTGATGAACTGTATTCCGTGGCTGGAATAATGTTCCTGCTTCCCAAACAACCCGACAGAGGTGAAGGAAATACAGCATGTAAGGTATTGCACCTTGATTATTATGGAAGCTTGGATTCAAGTTTATCCCATCGAAGTTTTTGAAACAGTTTAACCAACTAGAAAACCAAAAGGATACTTTAATAGAATAACTTTAAACGTTACTTATTTTCCTTTCAGAAAATATTGTATAAAGGGTAATCTCGGTGAAAATTATTTCAGGCAAAAACAAGTGTTATTGTTTCAATAGTGGGCCTTATTCCATTCTAACACTTTTGTGAAGGTTGAGTAAATTAAACAACGCGTACACAATTTATTTTTAGAGTTAGTTTTAATACTTAAAATAATTATCAAAATTTTAATTTTTCAAGATACCCCGAAAACCACCGTATGTATAGTGAATCGTGTGACGTCATCACTCCTGAAGAGTTACTATAGGATCGGGCAATCAGTTGATCAACTGCCGCCATTTTGAAGTCGGTGTTCGAAGTATTCTCCCTAGAAGTAGCACTATTTTTTGTGCAGTATTTTTGATTATTTTCAATAATAGAAAAAACCATCTCATAATAAATCCTCCACAAAAAAAACAGCTTAAATAAATTAGTAACATAAGAACAATAATGTATAACCTATTTATCTACCTATCGTACCTGCTCTAACGAGTTAGAGTAGGTAAGATAGGTAATTAAAAAAAATCTAAGCCATTGGGTGTTGCCTTTACACATCTTCATCTTTTCAGATTTATTTAAAGCACTGAGAAAATAAATTTGTCTTCTTTGGGGATGCTCTGTTGAGGGTCTTTTTGGGAAAGGACGTCACTCGATGAACCTATCTCCCCCATTGCGGTGCAAGGCCATGTTCTAACATAACACTGCTGGAAGATCTTCCCCAAACAGGATCTCCCGATCTAGCCGGCCACGCAATTAGTCGGCGGATGCATTTTCTACAAATATCCGGACTAACCTCACTCCATGGATCCGCGACGTAGCGAACCACTTGGGGTGACCTGAGCAATGAGCAATGAATTGTAGGGGTGTTGATTATCCAATAAATGGTTCCCGGGGCGGCGGTACCCATACCGTCTCTCAAATTGCTGTATTTTACTTCCCATTAGACGAAAAACAAGAAAACTAAAATTTTAAAAATCGTTGGTACTAATATATATATATATATTTTTGTTTAAATAATAAAACTACAATATTACAGACATATTTTCAATTACATTTTAAAAATACCGTTGATACGGTGAGCATGTAATAGAGAACTCCAGTCCAATTAAAAAAAAAAAAATGAATAATGACCTTCTAACTTAAAGAACTGCATATTTTAATTATTTTTAGAGTTAGTTTTAATAGTAAAAATAATTGTCAAAGTTTTAATTTTTCAAAATTCCCTGAAAACCACCGTATGTATAGTGATTCGTGTGACGCCATCACTCCTGAAAAGATACTATAGGATCGGGCAATCAGTTGATCTACTGCCGCCATTTTGAATTCGGTGTTAGAAGTATTCTCCCTAGAAGTAGCACTATTTTTTTGTGCAGTATTTTTTAATATTTTCAATAATAGAGATAAAAAATAAGAGATACCTTTATTTTTTAAACATTATTTAGGCCTAAATTATGTTTCAATAAACACAACAACTAAATTTCTATAAAGAGTATGTAGATAAACGAGTAAATATATACGATCGCTTGTGTCATACGTACATTCCTGTACATTTCCTATACAATGACTTTACGGTGACGTCACGACTCGAGAAACAATGACGTCACCACTAAACATTTCAATGATGCTAACTTGACGGCGTGTTTCTACGACCCGATTAAAAATGGACTTTTTAATATATTTTTTTAAAACTCTGCGTTTAATATTATCAAATAAAACTTATATATTCAGAATCAACGTTTATTGGTCTACATGAAAAAAAATTTTAAAGCCATAATATTTTTCACTGGAGATTCTTATTCTTATAACGTTGGAAAATCATCGTAGATTTCTAAGACGACGTTGAATTTTATGTCCACCATGATCAGGTAGCAGGTTACTTAGCCCACGGGCTTTTTTTAAGGTACATGACTGCGACTTTTTCGACAGTACAATATTATGATGTGGTGACACGACGTTCCTGAGTGTGTGACTCTTAAGTGAGAGATCTACAAAATTTATTATTCACTGTTTTAAACGATTTAACCCCTTTGCTAAACGGGTCAAAATAAGGCCTTGTGCGGTTCAGAACTAGTTCAAGTAAATATTTTTTCGTTTAGCCCCTTTGCCCATTGCAGCTATATCCTTCCAGACAAGCGCCAACAGATATAAAATGAGAATTAAAATGCCTCTTCCTTCACTGAGACTTTGTATTCTGAGATAAGTTAAGCTCTGTGTTTAGTAGCCAAAAGTTGTGAACAACGCCAACTTTTGAATCAACGCAACGCAACGCTGCGCGCTGTTGTTTTGTCATGCGCTGTTTTTTGTGCCGATCCCACATTTACTTTGTGATTAGTAAGGGAGCAATAACAAACTTTATGTCATCCGTTTAGGTAAGGCTAACAATAATAAATAAATGATCAGGCATTTCTACTACATAATGCAATAATGGCAAAAAACTACAGGTGTCTAATCTTTAACGTGATTCAGATTGATTTCAAATTAAATTTATTTACACATGATCACATGATTTTTTTTTCCACCAAGAACATATACATGTGCATAACTGTAATGTAACGTCCTATTGGGCAAATGTATAAATTAAATGAGTAAAAAAAGTGAATTAAGTGAGTAAATTAAATGAATTAACCCCTTTAATCCCAACACTTTCTTCGAGGGCCTACCGGGAAACCGGCTTAGGGGCGCGGACACCGAGTCTCGCTTGCGACTGAACTGATGGCTCCGCTTATCTTCGGCGGGACTGCCGGACGACTGCAGCTCAGCTGCTTTGGTTTATTCATACAATCTCATCATGATATGTTTTTTTTATTCTAATAACTTTTCCCCTTTTATATAAATAAACTTTTATTTCAGCTATATAAAGTGGCGACTACTGTGAAATAAATAACTAACAAAATATTGTACGCACGGAGGTCTAGAGTCATTTTAATAAAAAGTAGCTTCGTTATAAACAAAAATTAGAGTCCTGTACGGTGAAGGAGGAAACCATATTTTTCCTTAGAACGCGCGCCGTGGGAAAGAGGTTGGCAACCTCTAATGTGCCTGTGTATGACTTTGAGTAATGAAGAGCGTACAGGTTACGTAGTACTGGTATTTATTGGGGAGCGGCTAACCAACTAAAGCGAACGGATCATGCATTCATTCCATTCTATCTTGTGTGCGCTTGTACCCTGATAACAAAATTTAAAAAAAATCGAAACAAAATCAAAAACATAAACAAAATCTGAAACAATTTCATAAATGATATAAAATAAAAACAAAATCACGTTCGGGGTCACCAATATGGGAAAGTTGTTTAATCTTACCAAATCAACACTTCCATATGTGTCACGGGAGTTAAATAAATGATTAGAAGGTTTGAATAGATCCTCTTTTTATTGTAATAGTCAAACACAATCGCGACACAATATTAAATATCAGAAAGTTGCAGGGCTAAATCTAAGCCGTACACACCAGGACAATTCGGGACGGAATCATTTTGCGGTAGCATTTGGAACTACATCTAGTCTTTCCAGTGTGACCAGCATTCAAAATTGCCAGTACATAAAATAAATTGTACATTAAACAGTACCTTGCCATAATCCCACCATTACATAATTACATAGGTGAAGCAGAGTATAAGTCGAAGCAGAGTTATGTGCATAGTTTTTTTTTATTAAATTTGATTTTCTTCTGTCCGATATCAATTCAATTATGACTAGTTTATATTTAGTGAATGATTTGTTAAATATGTCAACAAATACGTATTTAGATTTTCACGGCCAAAAGTATTTTTGTTATTTGTTTTCGGGGTGTTATGTCGTACACACATCTACCGGATCTGCCGGATCTGTCCTGATGATGGACACCGCAATGCTGTCCGAAACATTGGCTAAAGAAGGAGGTAGCCATGGTTTAGAAAATGGCTTGTAGCTAGATTGCATGCTGTTGACAATACTTTCCAGAAATGGTAAATCTGTTAAACTTTTGATTACTGTTCCACCAAATTTTAAATTAAATATCTCACCAGAAGTGTTAAAATATTTATTTATTATTAAATATTCTAAAAATACACACACTAGAAGACAGACGTAAAATAAACGACATAATCTTTTTAACCAAAATACTTAACTCTAAGTTCGACTGTTGCGAACTCCTGCAACTCATAAACTTACGAATAATACCGACAGTAACTACACGACGAAATACACTATTCTACTGTAGCATTCATAAGCGAAACTACATCCGATACAATGATTTCACATTATGGGAAATTAGTACTTAGGTGATGTTGACATATTTAACATCAACTTGGCGAATTTTGTGGATCTTGTAAAAAACTTATTCCAAAACTATTTCTTAACATATATGATTTTAGATTTTCACGGCCAAAAATTTTATGGTTATTTCCTTTCATTTTAGGGAATTATGCCGTGTTGCGCTACCTCCTCCTTTAGCCAACGTTTCGGACAGCGTTGCAGTGTCCATCATCAGGGCAGATGTGTAAATGTTACAGATGAAATGTGTGCTTAAGTACTTCGAAGCAATACCGTGTTGCCAGCACCAATCCACTGCGGGCTGGCATTACAGTATACTTCAAGATGGTTTTTTGCATTTAGCTTTGGTGTAGCCGTCATTTACCGGATACCAAGAACTATTGAGCTTAGCTCCGTCGTCTCTATTAATGTTAATAGGATTTTTATGAATTTCAATTGCCTCTGTAATTAAGCGTGCTCTATAGGTTTTGGGTCTTCCCAGGACTTCAGGAACAAATCCGAAGTAATGGCCGGTTTCAATTAAATGCTCGGCGATTGCCGATTTGTCAGGGTGGCCAAGTTTACATGCTCGAAAGTGTTCCGATATCCTTTTGGAGATCGTCCGTTCTGTCTGGCCAACATAGACCTTATCACATCCGGAACAGCTGAGTTTATATACTCCATCTGTTTCCAGAGGAAACTTGGTCTTTGCAGACCTCAGTAGGTCTTGTATTTTGGTCGTGGTTCCGAAGACAGTCTTGATGCTTTCTTTCCTCAACAGTCTGGCAATTCTGTCTGTCACATTGTGAACATAAGGTAGGAAAGCACAGCCTTTAGACTCTTGTTCAATTCTGTCTTCGTTTGGTGTAGATTTGGCTCTTATTATTTGCCTTGTCTGCCTTGCCGGGTAACCGTTACGCTCCAGTGCATCGGTGAGCTTAGTAAGTTCCGCTCCGATTTTTGTTTCTTCACATATTCTGATCGCTCGGGTTACCAGCGTATGGATAAGTCCTCTCTTCTGCGCTGGGTGGTGATGCGAATCAGCATGTAGATACCGATTCGAATGAGTTCGTTTCCTATACACTGTGTGTCCTAGGCTACCATCTTCTTTTCGCATCACTTCCACATCTAGAAAAGGCAGGATTTTGTGGTTATTTTCCAACTCCATTGTGAACTTAATTTTACTGTGAAGTGAGTTAAGATGGTCTAGGAATACGTTCAGTTTCTCTATTCCATGAGGCCAAATGGCGAAAACATCATCGACATATTTCTTAACATATTTCTTATTTTTGCATTTTTTTGTATTTCTATGACTTGTGTGCATTTTTAATCTAATTTTATTTTAATTATTTCTTTAAAAATTATTTGCATGAATTAACTGTACTACCAAAAATGTAAAAACCCTCTGGGCCTTAAATAAATAAAAATAAATTAAGTATTATGTATTTCACATATTTGTAAAAGCGCTTATGGGCGTAAAATGCAAATACATCAATCATGTTATAAGTGGTTAGGGAAAAACCGCAGTTATTCTCGACTGAAGACTTTGGTGGTGCATCTCAGAGAGCAAATCTTCATGATGCATAAAATGTGGGTACTCGCCGTACAATCTCATATTATGTATGTAGCTACCCGAGATTTTTTAATATATATTCCAATATTTCAATTTTTTTATGGATGTGACTATTCATCGATGCGCCCTGATGCAAATTGACGAACAATACATTGTTTCAGCTAGTTGTATGATAATGTACGGCAATATTTATTTCGTGTACTTAAAACAGAAAACCAAAATAAATTCGTACCCAAAATAAAAAAAATATATATATTAAGGAACAAAAAAAGACAATATTATCAAAATCGCATTACATAATAAGAATAAAACACATACACGTAACAATTATTATAAGCAATAATTATCAGCCTGAAACACTCATCCACATTGAAAAATCTTCCGAGAAAAGATACATGACGCCAACGGGACTTGAACCCGTGTCCTCTCGATTGCCGGTCGAATGCTCTGACCACTGAGCTATGGCGGCTTATCTCGTACCCGCCAAATGATTCAATATATGCTAGTGTTTCATTCAACAATTACTGCTTATTATATTTTTTCCACCTGAAAACAACCAACTTTATTTTTGCGAGAGAAACATTGTTAGTGTTAAATCCCTCGCTAGGTGGCGTCGAGACAAATTATGTCTTCATTTATTGGGGAAATACTGAAACTTGTCAAATATTAATTATTATTTTTAATTGTAAAACTAACGTTTTTAAGACAAGATTTTTTATGCATAGCACAAAGGGTAACAATTATTATAAGCAATAATTATCAGCCTGAAACACTCATCCACATTGAAAAATCTTCCGAGAAAAGATACATGACGCCAACGGGACTTGAACCCGTGTCCTCTCGATTGCCGGTCGAATGCTCTGACCACTGAGCTATGGCGGCTTATCTCGTACCCGCCAAATGATTCAATATATGCTAGTGTTTCATTCAACAATTACTGCTTATTATATTTTTTCCACCTGAAAACAACCAACTTTATTTAATTATTGCTTATAATAATTGTTACCCTTTGTGCTATGCATAAAAAATCTTGTCTTAAAAACGTTAGTTTTACAAATAAAAATAATAATTAATATTTGACAAGTTTCAGTATTTCAATTTGTCTTGACGCTACCTAGCGAGGGATTAAACACTAACAATGTTTCTCTCGCAAAAATAAAGTTGGTTGTTTTCAGGTGGAAAAAATATAATAAGCAGTAATTGTTGAATGAAACACTAGCATATATTGAATCATTTGGCGGGTACGAGATAAGCCGCCATAGCTCAGTGGTCAGAGCATTCGACCGGCAATCGAGAGGACACGGGTTCAAGTCCCGTTGGCGTCATGTATCTTTTCTCGGAAGATTTTTCAATGTGGATGAGTGTTTCAGGCTGATAATTATTGCTTATAATAATTGTTACCCTTTGTGCTATGCATTAAAAATCTTGTCTTAAAAACGTTAGTTTTACAATTAAAAATAATAATTAATACATACACGTAACACTCAAAAACAAATATAAAACACATCATTATAAAATACATTTCACCTAAATTATAAATTTTTATTTTTAAATTAATTTTAGCTTTTTTTATGCAGCATTATTTTTAATGTATTATGTATAATTTTTTTTTAATAAAATTGAGGCCTTTGCACAGGTGAGCTACCCAGTGAGGCCGACATTGTTTAATTGTATTTAAAAATGTTAATTGTCAAATAAATAAATAAAATAATATTATTCTTTCCCCATTTCAAATTATTCCAATTCCTGTGTAAAAGCCGTTAACGGGCGGTAATTCATAATTTATTAATTAATTTACGGACAACAGTCCATTAAAAACATAATAATAACACGAAAATAAAAACAGAGATGACAGTGAAGGGAGAGCACATATGAATGAATAGCAACGACTATGTAAAAAGTACATATAGAAGACACTACAAGTCAAAGCATGAAGAAGCATTTAAATATTGCCTATCGACTGCCGAAAGTCATTTAGTTTTACACCAAAAAAATCAATTCCTTAACTTGCGTTGACAAGTCTCGACATTCTGGATAAGGGAGAATGGTATCCATAATTAGTAGAATGTTGATTGAGGAACAGCAATTCATTATTTCGAAGTCTACGGGAAGGGATGTTAAACTAGATGAGTTGTAACAATGCAGGTGTATCAGTAATACTGTTGACAATTTTAAATATGCAAATTAGATCAGAGTCCTTTCTACGTTTTTCTAAAGAAGAAATGTTTAAAATGTGTTCAATTTCATCATATGAGTACTTGCCTCTTTCAAGACCCAACCTCCAAGCAATTCCTCTTAGGAAACGATGTACGGATTCGATGTGACAAAAATGTGGACAGCATGGAAAGGAGACCAAATGACACTAGCATATTGTAGCATATTTATAATAAATAAATAAATGATGGCAATGAAAGGATGCACGCACAATTGAATAAATTCTCCGCAATTTGCAGGATTAATTGCTCTCAGCGTTCTTTAGCATGGGTTTTGTTATTTTTCACTTGGTATTGTAAACTCGTTTCAATATGAGCTCTGCGTATTATATTATGCGATGATTGTTGTCAAAAACTTCGAACACGGATACTTGCGAGTTGTGATGAATAATGACAAAAATGCATATTCCATTAAATGCACTGAGGCTCTTTATACTATTTATTGCGAGTGTGAATAGTTTTCAATGTTTTTCAGCGATGTTTTTGTTAAGTGAGGTATACTAACTAGGACTTCACGCTGTTTGTTGACATACTGACGTTTTTGGGTACGAGCGGGGAAAAGGAAATAATCATTGCCATAGGCCATAGGATATAAATGTTGTAAAATCCAAATAAACAGAAAAGCAATCCACCGAGCGCATATATTTTGCGCTAACATACATAATGTGAAATAAATAAAATAAATTGTGAAATACTCAATTCATTAAACGAATTAACAGAGAAATTTTCTCTATCAATAAATTGGGGCGCCGATGAATACACACTATTTTTTTTATGAAAGAAGTTCCATACAGCAGAGCGTACCCTAGTTTAGATCTTTTAATGCAGTTGAACGTATGAGTCGGGTTTAGTAAACTGTTTGTTAGATCTTATAACAAACTTTCTTAGTTTATATTCATTGAAGCAGATAGGCGGGAACCTACGTATTTAGACTATGTAGGTTGTATGTACTCATGTTCAGAGAATTGGCTATTCAAGTGAACAATTATCTTGCCTTGTCCCAATTAGAATTGATAATCATCTGCGTCACATCGTTTTCTTTGTGAACAAGTTAACGGCGTCATTGCTAGTTAGGTGTAGTTCCTTTCGCAGAAATGTTTTTTTCTTAATATTTTTTAGAGAAGTTGTGAAATCAAAAATTTGGCTATTAGAAATAAAATAATAATAATAATAATTTGTAGAGCGCAATTTTTGTGAAAAATCACCTTAAAGGTACTGTAAAATTTATTGTCAGTTGTCAGGCCCTATCTAATTTTATTATTTACACACAGATACAGAAAACATACTTTCCTGGCAAGTTACTTCTGATAAATACACTTTTATTGGAGAAAATACGACTTTGCACGCAGAAGGCATTACTTTCAAAACACTGCACACAATCAATGCTTGATTTTATATTTGCTACCGTCCATTACGGTTGATATTAAATTTATGAGAAAATAAGTGGCAAAAGAAGAGTTAATATAATTTTTGAAAGACTGGAAATTTTAGGTAAATTTAGAAACTTTAGGACTGAACTAGGATATCTACGTAAGTAAGTTTTTTTACAGTGCCTGTCTTACTAAAAATTTTATGTTTTGAGACAGGCTGGTACAATTATTTCACTTTAGCAAATTAGCAAATTTTTCGATAAAGCTTTTTTTAGTTGGGACCGGCTCAAGGGCGTTGTACGATCAGGAGAATGTATCCGTCAATTTTACGAAAATAACCCCATTTCTTCTTTAAATTCAAATACATTTTTTTAAATCTTCGTTTTCAGCCTCACGAATTAGGAATCCAATTTGATTAAAACGAAAGTGATGATGCCATGGTTCCACTAGCACTGGCAGTTGCGACTCTTTGGCGTTATTCAATTCTATAAATATTTTACTACAGTGCTATTTGTAATGTAAACTATTCAGTGATAGCATAACGCCCACAGAAATCATTCTTAAAATCTGAATTGTTTGAAAACTTAATAACCGATTTCTCGGCACAGTCAGTCCCTACTCAGCAAAACCGCTCCAAAGCGATGTCAAGTGTTCTCCTGAAACAATGACCAAACAATGTTTATTGTTCCTAAGAATGCTTCACTTAAATTTCACGGGAACATTATAACACCCTTTTGTACGCTCCTTGGGATCGGCAATAAAGATTAAGGCTTTGTACATGAGGCGTTTACTTTAATAAGATTACCCAATGAAATCTAATACGGTGTAGGAACTAAATAAATAATCATAATATTTAATTGTTTGAGTTACATACTGTTAGCATTGCCGCTTATACGGCCATTTGCTAAACCAAAACCTGGAAAGGACACGCAATACATAGGCCAACAGAACTAGCTCAGAGCCTGCAGCAAGCAAGGTTCCTCTTAAAACCAAGGCGAGTGTTGTGGTTCGCTTGTGAATTCCTCCTCCTTCTTTCCTCACAATCTCCAGGTCTCTTTCCTCAATCAGAACACAGTTTTGCACGTTAAGGGTTTATTCATTTAGAAGGAGACAGGGTTTTACAATTGCCAGCCTCGGCAAACTACACATGGGTACTTGCTAGGTATAGAATTCTAACGTAGCGGGGAACTTCTCTCTACTCTCCACACGTATTAGTGAATTTAAACGCGGGATGTAACACACCAGAGGGGACAAAGATTCATTTTACTCACAAAGCAGGATATGAGGTAGTCGTCAGACAGGCTACTGTGGGCTGGAGCCTTCTCGTGCACAAAACACATTATAGAAAAAATCACGAGTTTTTAGGTTCTCGAACAGCGCACTAGCGCAATCACTGTTGTCAAGCCCGCGACCAGCCGGGGAATGAATGCCGGGTGCCGTTCGGCACTGGGGCCACGGACCTCCGCGTGCGGAGAGGGGGGCGGAGAGGGGGCGGTACGGCGAGCTGTGCACTGGGGGCCAATTCACTAGCTCCTCGCAACAGGAATAAGGGGGTCTATTCTTTATCTTTTGTAACGTAACAATACTTTATAGCGAAAAAGTCTAAAAAGCAACTTGCTTGAAGGAAATAATCACGAACATTAAAAACTTATTAAAAAAATTGGGAAGACGTGCGTATCTTCTCCATTTCTTAACCACTATGTAATATTTTAGGCAATAATTCTTTTCTGCACTGAAGAAAAAAATCTACAAATAATCTATGCCTGTGCTCTAAAAGTTAGCTCAATTCGTCCAGTACAATTTGTCTAGCATATATTGAATTATTTGGCGGGTATTAGATAAGCCGCCATAGCTCAGTGGTCAGAGCACCTGACCGGCAATCAGAAGGACACGGGTTCAAGTCCCTTTGGCGGCAAGTATCTTTTCTCGGAAGATTTTTCAATGTAGATAAGTGTTTCAGGCTGATAATTATTGCTTATAATAATCAATTTGTCCATTTTCCATTATACATACGCCGCCCCGGGAGCCATTTGTTTGATATCCAATACCTCTGCCATAGGTCACCCCAAGTAGTTCGTTGGGTTTGGTTACTTAGTAGCATTATGCATACGCCGCCCCGGGAGCCATTTGTTTGATAACCAATACCTCTGCCATAGCATAGGTCACCCCAAGTAGTTCGTTGGGTTTGGTTACTTAGCAGCATTATGCATACGCCACCCCGGGAGCCATTTGTTTGATAACCAATACCTCTGCCATAGGTCACCCCAAGTAGTTCGTTGGGTTTGGTTACTTAGCAGCATTATGCATACGCGACCCCGGGAGCCATTTGTTTGATAACCAATACCTCTGCCATAGGTCACCCTAAGTAGTTCGATGGGTTTGGTTACTTAGTAGCATTATGCATACGCCGCCCCGGGAGCCATTTGTTTGATAACCAATACCTCTGCCATAGGTCACCCCAAGTAGTTCGTTGGGTTTGGTTACTTAGTAGCATTATGCATACGCCGCCCCGGAAGCCATTTGTTTGATAACCAATACCTCTGCCATAGGTCACCCCAAGTAGTTCGTTGGGTTTGGTTACTTAGTAGCATTATGCATACGCCGCCCCGGGAGCCATTTGTTTGATAACCAATACCTCTGCCATAGGTCACCCCAAGTAGTTCGTTGGGTTTGGTTACTTAGTAGCATTATGCATACGCCACCCCGGGAGCCATTTGTTTGATAACCAATACCTCTGCCATAGGTCACCCCAAGTAGTTCGTTGGGTTTGGTTACTTAGCAGCATTATGCATACGCGACCCCGGGAGCCATTTGTTTGATAACCAATACCTCTGCCATAGGTCACCCCAAGTAGTTCGTTGGGTTTGGTTACTTAGTAGCATTATGCATACGCCACCCCGGGAGCCATTTGTTTGATAACCAATACCTCTGCCATAGGTCACCCCAAGTAGTTCGTTGGGTTTGGTTACTTAGCAGCATTATGCATACGCGACCCCGGGAGCCATTTGTTTGATAACCAATACCTCTGCCATAGGTCACCCTAAGTAGTTCGATGGGTTTGGTTACTTAGTAGCATTATGCATACGCCGCCCCGGGAGCCATTTGTTTGATAACCAATACCTCTGCCATAGGTCACCCCAAGTAGTTCGTTGGGTTTGGTTACTTAGTAGCATTATGCATACGCCGCCCCGGGAGCCATTTGTTTGATAACCAATACCTCTGCCATAGGTCACCCCAAGTAGTTCGTTGGGTTTGGTTACTTAGTAGCATTATGCATACGCCGCCCCGGGAGCCATTTGTTTGATAACCAATACCTCTGCCATAGCATAGGTCACCCCAAGTAGTTCGTTGGGTTTGGTTACTTAGCAGCATTATGCATACGCCACCCCGGGAGCCATTTGTTTGATAACCAATACCTCTGCCATAGGTCACCCCAAGTAGTTCGTTGGGTTTGGTTAGTTTGGTTACTTAGCAGCATTATGCATACGCCGCCCCGGGAGCCATTTGTTTGATAACCAATACCTCTGCCATAGGTCACCCCAAGTAGTTCGTTGGGTTTGGTTACTTAGCAGCATTATGCATACGCCGCCCCGGGAGCCATTTGTTTGATAACCAATACCTCTGCCATAGGTCACCCCAAGTAGTTCGTTGGGTTTGGTTACTTAGCAGCATTATGCATACGCCGCCCCGGGAGCCATTTGTTTGATAACCAATACCTCTGCCATAGGTCACCCCAAGTAGTTCGTTGGGTTTGGTTACTTAGCAGCATTATGCATACGCCGCCCCGGGAGCCATTTGTTTGATAACCAATACCTCTGCCATAGGTCACCCCAAGTAGTTCGTTGGGTTTGGTTACTTAGCAGCATTATGCATACGCCGCCCCGGGAGCCATTTGTTTGATAACCAATACCTCTGCCATAGCATAGGTCACCCCAAGTAGTTCGTTGGGTTTGGTTACTTAGCAGCATTATGCATACGCCACCCCGGGAGCCATTTGTTTGATAACCAATACCTCTGCCATAGGTCACCCCAAGTAGTTCGTTGGGTTTGGTTACTTAGCAGCATTATGCATACGCCGCCCCGGGAGTCATTTGTTTGATAACCAATGCCTCTGCCATAGGTCACCCCAAGTAGTTCGTTGTGTTTGGTTACTTAGCAGGGCTGCCCGGGTTCATGGGGTGAGGTTTGTTTAGGTCTTGGCGGCGGACGCGTCTGTCCACTTATTGCGTATCCAGAGGCCGGATCCAGAGAAACCGGTTGAGGGAGGCCATTTGAAATTTCCAGTTGGTCTCTTCTGACCTATCGCTTTACACCGCAGTGGGAGGGATGGATTCATACATTTTTAGCTCTAGGACCCACTGACCCTCAATTCCTATCCATAACTAATTCAATTTAATTTCCCAGAACTTCCTCTCCTACCTTTCCTTAAAAATTCTGTCCACACAGTATCCCCTAGGATGACGTAGGCCCTGAGGGAAATTATTTTCCTCAGGGCCTTCTGTGTGGAACTAATGCAACAAAAATTACATCACCGAATGTTTTTCTCTATGCGATTATCAATTTCATTGGCATGTCTGGGCCCCGGGAATCGATAGGTCTTTCTTTTATTTCTAGGTATTAACTTATTGTTCAGTGGTTTTCTGTAACACGCTTTGTTTGATATGAACAAAAAATATGCCACTAAGTCTGCAAATTTATTTGCCAATATCGCGTAAGATTGACGCCTTTTATATTAGAAATACGTTTCATATGACAAGTTTTCGCATTCGCGCCCATCATTTTTGCGGCTTCAACAAAAGAAGAAAGAAGTATTTTCCAAACTTCCTGCAGTAACTTTCTGCTACGAGTGTGTGGTGGAACATTTCAAACCTATTTCTTATTTTCTTACGAGCGTTTTATTTTATTGGTTGTATATTTCGAATAAGTTGGGTGCTTTTAGTTCGTCTGTATTTGTATGGTGTTTGGATTTGGTTTGAAAGACTTGAAAAGATTTTTCTTTGGATTTTTCCTTTTCTCGAAATGGAACTCCAAACTATTTTGATTCAAATGGTGGCACATGTGTTTTTAGAAAAAAATCCATCTTATGGAAATAAACTCAACGAAGTGTGATGAATGGTTATATTGGTTATTTATCCAGCAAGGTTTGCATTAAAATTGCATTTCCCTTTTGATTATACAGGGTGTAACAGAATGTACCCAAGGGATTTTAACCATCGATTCCTGACATCATATGGAGTAAAAAATGTAAATGAAATTTTGGTCTCCGGTGACATTTTTGATGTTTTTTTTTTTTTTTTTTTCTACAAAAACATAAAAAAATAGTAGTTGTTAAACAGTTGGAGGCGGGGTAAGGGGTTCGTCGGACACCCGGCTGAGTGACCAGTGACGACATGCGGAAGAATTTTTTTGTTTTGTTTGATTTTGAAGAAAAAAAAATTGAAAAAAAAAAAAAAGTTGTCCAAAAAAGTCACCGGAGACCAAAATTTCATTTACATTTTTTACTCCAAATATGCTCAGGAATCGCTGGTTAAAATCCCTCGGGTACGTCCTGTTACACCCTGTATAATGTCTAATCAAAGCATTTCCTATTATACGATTTACTGTCGCTATAGTGTAATTCGTTAGTTATTCCACTTGATTACATAATAAATACAGTATGTAACAGTACGTGCCTGACGGATTTTAAAAACCAAAGGGTATTCGGTAAGGGTCGACCGAGATCTCGGTCTCGGTCTCAGTCTCGGCATTCTCGGCTACAAATTCTACCGAGAACTCTGTCTCGGTTCTCGGCGAAAAATCGCCGAGATTCTCGGCCATAACCGAGACCGTTGTAAGTAGGTACGGTATAGGATAATGGGATTCAAATCTAACGCACGCGTTCACATTTGTCACTTGGTGTCAGTGCGTGAGAGAGCTGTCGATTGTGATTGGTCGGCTGGCAGCGAGGCGGGTTTTACTTATAACCATAATGATAATATCTAGACGCCTTCCACGCCGAAACGCAAATTATTTGCAATTCCCTCGATAGAAAAAAAATCGCAAAGTATGCTCCAAAAATTATTTTAAAAACGTTTGCTTCAGTTATTTTACAAGTTATAATTGTGAAAAAAATTCACAATGTTTCTTTAAATGATGTCGTGTTTTATTAAATATTTTCGATTTTATCGCTTTAAATATTAGCGCGCTCCTCTAACATTCCTAAATACATATTTCTCCATCTTCTTCTTTTTGAGCGCGGATGCGGCGCCTTAAAACAAATTATTATTACATTCTTAAATATACTATATTATTCCAAAATAGCGCATTTTCATTTTTTTTTCTCAATTTATCTATTCTCGGTCTCGGCTCTCGGTCTCGGCCGAGATTTTAATTTATTCTCGGTCTCGGTCTCGGTCTCGGCCGATAACAAAAAACATGTCTCGGTCGACCCTTAGTATTCGGAATAAAAAATGCAGATGTCATTTTGCCTGCCGATTATATTGATTTTCAATTAAAACGTATTTTTCCAGAAATGGTCGCAACTGATTAGATGAGTATAGCCTAGCGGATTACGTGAAAAGCAGTACTTCTTATTCCAGCAGTAGGAAAACGCATGTATCACGTGATCCCGTCGCGACGTATAGGAATGTGATAAGTCGAACCCAGGACTTCTCGTCTTACCGGAACAAGCGCCTTATCCAATTGAGACCTCTATTTTTAAGTCAGTTTTATCATTCTTATATTTCAAATTCAGAATTTTATCTTCGACTGGTTTTTTTTGCATACTTTTGGTGGCTATCTTTTCAAAAGATAACAAGTGTTCAAAGAACCGGTTTGTATCCTAGATAGCGTACTCAGGAATACCACAGAAAAAAGCTTTTATTTGTATGGGGAAGTTCACAAAAGCAGTTAATTTGCCATCGTTTCTGTTAGGATTATTAAATGGCGACAGATTGTAGCGTTTGCAGTAACTGAACGAAAGCATTTCCCTATTATTAACCCGGAAAAGAGAATTTTTCGGATCGTTAGAGAGATAAAATATTATTTGTTACATTAATATTTCGAACAGGATCGTTTAACTCGGGCTCGTAATTTCACTTTATCGAGGGGAAATTTCACTTAATTGCGCTAAAGAAATTATGTGTTATTATTTATTGAGGTTGGTATTATTTACCAGTGGCGTGCAATCGACACATTTTGAAAATCTGGGCTAATTGAAAACATCATAAAAATGTATTTGTAAACGATGCTTATTTTTTATTTCAATTATTGACATAATTATAAATCCATAATATTTTCCCCACCTTGATTTCCCGTGCTGGGGAATATATTTTCAAATTCTATATTTTATTTTGTTCAAATTACATTACAATATATGTTAATTCCTCTTTTTCACTCTTTCACTGTTTCACTGTTTCACTCTTCAATATCTATACTCGAGATCTTCCTCACACTGAAGGCAGAAAATTTGCTTACGCAGATGACTTCGCCATCACAGTCCAAGCCAAAACCCTCAATGCAGCAGAAGAGATCCTTAATTCTGACCTCAAGGCTATGGAAGAATTTTTCCTCAATTGGCGACTAAAGCCAAATGGGTCGAAAACAGTTGTGACAGCTTTCCATCTCAGTAATTCACAAGCAAACGCAAAACTCTGTGTTCAGTTTGATGGAAAAAATATTTACCATGACCCCCATCCCCGCTATCTTGGAATAACTTTGGACAGGAGCCTGAATTACCGGAAACACATGGAAACAGTGGGCAAAAAAACCAGGACAAGACTAAACTTAGTCAATAAGCTGGCTGGTACTAGTTGGGGATGCGACGCCAACACGCTCAGAACGGCATCCATTGCCCTGGTTTTCTCAGCAGCTGAATACTGTGCTCCATAAGCGCCCACACTTCCATGGTCGACGTTCAGCTTAATGCCACAATGCGAACCATCAGCGGAACCTTAAAATCGACTCCTCTTCCTTGGCTCCCCGTACTTGCAAATATAACCCCGCCAAATATCAGGCGAGAGATTGCAACAATGAGGGAATACAAGAAGGCGCTGCAAAAAAGCGAAATACCCTTGCACGATGATGTGGTTTCTCACCCGGCATGCCGCTTAAAGTCTCGAAAACCCTTCTGGACGGAAGGAGAAAGACTCCTTCGAACACCTCTCACCCCAGAAGATAGGTGGAAGCTTGAGTGGCAATCAGCTAACGTCAAAAACGCCGATCTCGTGCAAGACCCCACTGAGAGACAGCCTGGGTTCTCATTGCCTCGCAAACTCTGGACTGCCATCAATAGAATAAGGTGCTCCCATAGCCGTTGTGCTCACATGATGCATAGATGGGGCCTTAAAGAGTCGGCGACGTGTGAATGCGGTGCGGTGCAGACCACCGAACATGTGGTCAACGAATGCCCGCTCCATTCATTCCCCGGCGGGATTTATGAGGTCCACAGGGCAACGCCTGAGGCCCTAGACTGGCTCGCAGACCTAGATGTCCCCCTCTGACCCCCCACCATACGAAAGAAGAATTCCTCACACACTAAATGGGATGTGTAGTACAACTATTTTTTTTTAATTTCTCAGTACTTAACATTTTACAATATGAATATTTTTGCAGTGAAACTTATTCAGACTACTTTGCGATTTGCAATTCGGATGAAACGGAAATTCGGATGCGGTAAATTCACGATTACCCGCGGGTCTCCAATAGCGCCGCGGAATGAAGCGCCTGACTCTCAGCGCCCAAAGAGACATCCAGCGAACGGGGGTTTGAATCCTACGAAATCCAAAAAAATAAACATTTTTAATTTTGTAAATCGATATCCAATCTTCAAACCACTTTAAAATAAAAACAGGCAAAAGGAAAAAAGCGACATCGAGCGACTTTCTAGTTTCACTTCTATCGCGTGTGACTTAAACACTCTAACTTATTAGTTTTTTTAAAGAAAGACAAACATTCCCGAGTATCGAATAACCCAACGATGTTTGAAAATCTCTTACTACCACCACACTAAGCGGAAAATGTCGCTTGCGTGGTGAAGGACTTAGCCAGCCGAGGAATCGATTCCTGGGTGGGACACAAACGCCATTCCCATTCAGCCACTGGCCGGTCTGCTAATCTGAAGGCTAACCTAGTTTGTTTTAATTATTCTTATATAAATTGAATATTACACAAGTTGTCTAACTCATGTTCACTGTATCCCAGATGCATTATTTTATTAATATTTTGAATAAATGGATATTTGTAAGTTTTTTGTAGGAGGGTATTTGTTACGTTTAGTGATATAGCAGGGGTGCGCGGGTTCAAGGAGTGAGGTTTGTCTAAGTCTTGACGGGGGATGTGTTTGTTTATCCATTGTTTATCGGACGGGATCGACCCATAATCGCCTTGAGCCGCAGTGGGAAGGATAGATTCATACTACTCCGTCCGTTACAACTGGACACATTGACCCCAGATTCCTACCCACCCTTCACATCTTTTTCTTTCCCAGAACTTTCTCTCCTTCCTTTAAAAAATACCCTCCACACAGCATCCCTAAAGATGATATGACTCGGAAAAAAATCACTCAGGGCCTCATGTATGGGGCTAATGTAAAAAATAGTAGTAATCTGTTGTAAAGTTTCTTCTGATTGTTATAATCGTTCAATTCTTACGTTAAACTGCTAATGCAGTTTTAATAACACCTGTGGCTGCTTTCATATAATACGACTGGGTTAACGCGGTAATGGTGGCGGTCAAACTTATCTTCAAATGCTGTGTTGTATACTAAATGCACAACCTCTTTCCATGGCTACCAATGTATTGATAGATTTTTTGTTTAGTAATTTTTCATTTTATATAAATAAAAAAAATTGTTTTGAATATATATATATATATATATATATATATTTTGTTTTATATAATTTTGGATTCATATTCCTTTTTTATAAAATTAATTTACTTATTCTTATTATGCTCTCTCAATAGAAGTAAAGTCACAAGGAGGAAATCCATAATTGGTTTTATTTTGGCTATTTAATACTATGTACAAACTGAAATAAATGTAAACTGTCGATTTCCCGAAAATTAATAAATAAATAAATTAAAATAATTCCTCAAATCTGACGAGTTAAACACTATCTAACATATTGTCGGATTAACTGTTTAAGACATTTTTAAGACATTTTTTTGGTTAAAAGCGTTTTTCTATATTTTGTAAAAATAGTTTTAAGTCAGTGGAAACTTAACGGGTTAATCCAATATTTTAGAAGTTGGTAGGTAAAACTGTTTGTATTTTATTCACTGGGTTTTGCTTGCGACGGAATCAGTTGTGTATTCCTTAAACATACAGAATCGTTGAATTTTCTAATTTTGATTTGCGAAATATCGCTTTGAATAATATTATCTCTTGTGTGTGTGTAGGTGTATGAAATAATGCACTACGTATTTGTGCTTGTCCCTTTCTGTTTGATTATCTATGAAAATTGTTACTCGAAACTCTATTGAAGTGAGACAAATGGTCTCAAACCCTCGAGAAGGTTGCAGAGGCAGATCTCAGATGAAGACACGGGTAGGGTATGTCTGACGAGGTCTATAATTCCCCTATTGTATTATTTGTTGGGTCATTGAGATTTATCTGCCCTAAAACATATTTCCGTGACTCATAAAGAAGTGTTAGCAGCACGTCTGCTGACCGCTGTTGGGGAATGATTTATGGGGGACACATAATGATGATGGCATTTTATGTCGAAAAACCTTTATCATGTACGCCGCCCTGGTAGCCAGACGGAAAATTCGTTGAAATATCTATTCAAATTTGCTAAGTTTGGCTCTTTAACTTGTAAGTTTCGGCACGAATATGCTTTTATCATTATGATTATTGTCAACACTGAAGATTTAAATATGCAGAAGCGTATTGTGACATATCTGGCATAAATAAAAGTAATGTAAATCATCTCTAATATTCAATTAATTTTAATCAAGGAACGCGATTTTTTGTGAACATAAAATCAATTCCATTGACCTTTCTTGTGTAAGAAACAAGAGGTCATCTGAACGTCTGTGACATCAGTATCCTTTCAAATCGGTATATATCATACTTCTAGGTGTTTATATCTTCAGTGGTTGTCATACTGCTTACCAAACCACGCGTGGTTGAGAGACGACCTTCGTGGCACGACGCTGGGAACAGAGGTCGTTGGTTCAAAACCCGATGTAGTTATTAATTTGAATTTTCGTGTGTGGAAGCAACTTAACCATAAAGAATAAATGGGAGTATTTTTCAAACAAGAATAATTGAATTATTTTTTAATTATTATATTTATTATATGTGTATATATATATAGTTTAGAAGAAATTTACCTATTTAATTGGAAATTAAAGTGGGGGTACACCAAGGATCTGTCCTCAGCCCACTGCTATTCATAACGGTCATGAATTATCTAACAAGTCAAGAAATGAACAGTATTCTCAAGACTATGCTTTTTGCAGATGATGTAGTACTAATAGCAGATAATCATTCTGACTTACAGAATAGCCTGGAAAGGTGGAGAAAGATCCCGGAGGATAATGGCCTAAAATTAGCAGGAAAAATTTGAAGACCCAAATTCTGTAACTCCTTCGATGCAACTGGATGGAGTAACATTAGACAACTGTGATTCATTTAAGTATCTGGGCTCACTAATCCACAGAGACGGAGGATGTGCAGCGGATGTCATCCATAGAATAGGCGTGGGATGGATTAAATTCAGATCCGTAACAGGAATATTGTGTGACTCCAAAATGCCTATAAAACTTATAGGAAAGATATACCAGACTATTGTAAGACTCGCAATAATGTATGGCTCGGTATGCTGGACTATGTACAACTCCTACTCTAGGCAACTCGAAACAGCAGAAATGCGAATGCTTAGATGGTCGGCAGGAGTATCACTTAAAGATAAGATCAAAAGTTGACGCATTCGTGGTAGCCTGGGTGTCACAGATATAAAAAGTAAACTGGAGGAACGACAGTTGAGATGGTATGGGCACATATAACGGAGACCATCAGACCACACAGTGAAGCAGGCGATGTCTATGGAGCTTCATCGATAGTCATTCAGAGGAAGACCGAAGAACTCCTGGATGACTCAATGCTCCAAAATTCTTCAGAGAAATGGCCTGGACGAAGGCGATACTCAGAACAGAAGAAATTACAATCTGAGAACGAGAAGAGCTGACCCCAACAGCCTACCTAGGCAATGAGTTGGGACAGCGCAAAGAAGAAGATAGTTTAGAAAAAAATTACCAAAAAGGATTGAACGATTTTTTCGACGGACGTTTATTTTTTGAAGTATAAGGAAAAAACGAAAATAGATTTAAATTTTGCTATTCTTGCAGGGTCATGCCGGGCACGAGGGTTCACCGAGGTTGAAAACTTGGTTTTTTTCACTTTACATTTACAATGTGGCAACTCGAACGATATATCAAAAAATTCAAAACTTCCCGACCTTTCGCAAGGAATTTTGCTAAAATTGACTGGAATAAATCATGTTTGCAGCATTGCACTAATTTTCTTAATTCATAGTCCAAGGCCCCTGGTATTGGCGTATAGAAAAAGGTTTTATCTTCAATGTGGTTACTTTTTAATTAATTAAGTTAAGTTGAGTTACTTAATAAGTTAAATATTATTATATTTTTGAATTTAAATATTATTAGTTTAGTGAGATACTTAATAAGTTAAATATAATTAGTTTAGTGAGATACTTAATAATCGTTCCCGAACACAACTGCACATCGCCAACGAACAAACAACAATAATTAGCGTCGACTAAAATTTAGGATATTTCGATAAACTTATATCGAAGTTCCTTTGCTAGAGATCCAGTATAGTAAACGTTCTACCCCAAAAAAATTAACAAGCCAAATTTAACTATTAGAGGTGGCGTTCCAAACAAATCATTTATAATACTTGAAAAGGAATTATTAATATGGTTGAAATTCTCCGCTCTAGAAACAAGGTCGTGTGAACTATAAAAGTCTAATAAAACAATTCATATAAATGTACGAAAAAAGCCTAATGATATTTCTCAGCCCAAAATGGGAAATGTTACAAATGACATTGTACTGTACGTTCAAAAAAAATATATTCATGATTCCTTTAATAAAATACAAAAGAGGAAGCATTCCTTTGCAAATATTACATGAGCATATTTTTATACATTTTATCATAAATCTTCTGGAAATACTTTTATAGAAAACTCGCACAATTTTAAAATAATTATGTAGGTACCTAAATTAATCATTTCCTGTTTATAATATGAAACATACGTGGGACGAATGGAACATGGCGTTGGGAAATACGACTATGATAATTTGTGTCGTTGCTACCTAGAGATTTTATTCTGTGAAAACTATGACAATACATTATTTGAGGTGTATAGAATAAAATTTTACAACTCCACTATAGATTATTAATGAGGAAGATTTTTTGAAGTGAAAACTTCTTTAGAATCGTTGTAATTTGAAACTCGATGAAACCAAAAAGCGACACTAAAAAGAGTCAAACGCATACATCTATAGAATTTAGTCTGCGAGAGAATGAGATAGAATAATCGGTCTCCTCTTGCGGTGCTTTATAGCCTCCTCCCTCTTGTCTACTTTGGTTTTCTGAAATTTTCACGTCGCGCGTGAATTGCACACTTATAATTTGTTTTGTTGGTCGGATCACCTACCTACTGTTGAATTCAAAAATTTGCATAGATCTATAACTCTACTGTAAAATTGGATTTAAAAATTACATTTATTTTCAAAACACACTACCTACATGTACCAATGGATTCCAAAACTAAAATTCTCCAGATTAGCCCCTGGGAGCTAGTTTTTAGAATGACCATTTGTTTGAGTGTGGTGATTTAGGGCTTTTTAAAATAATTTAAATTAATAAACTCCACGAAAACTTCATTTAAAAGTATGGAAGAATATCCTCATTTTTAAGCTACCACGTGTGAATGTTCAAGTGTTCGAGAGGCAAGAAATCCTTATTGGTGGCCTAGTAAAAATTAGCCCGTTTATCAGGATTTTTCATAAGTCACGAATCTAACTTCTTGAAAATTTCTTAAACTTCATACTTGAGTTGTAAAATTCAAACTCTCCAAAAATTAAATTGATAAATTTTCTGTATCTTAAGGATTATATTATGTCATAATTTTTATTGTTTTGTTGATAATGTTTTTTTTGGTTTACATTTATAACATTAACATAATAAAGAATTTTTAAAACGTGGATTGTGATGAAGAAACAGTTTTTGTTGATTTCTCATAACTTCACTTAGGTAAACTTTGTGAATTTCGATTCTATACCTCTCACTTGTCCGGTGAGAATAACAATTTTAACGTATGAGCACTTCAAAATAATATTAAATGTCGTTCCGTTGAAGTGACCACACTAAGAGAATTGAGGTGGAGGAATGTGATAAAGAAGAACAGGATTACTAGAATGTCCTAGTTTTTCAGACAACATGTTCACCAAATTCTACAAAAAGGTCAAAGAACCTTTTAGGTTTAGAAATTGAATCAATTTTCATCTTTTGCCATGGTGATATCTTCCGCTTAATGAGATCCAAGTGGAAAAAATAAATAATTTATTTATATTATTCTGTATAGAATTAGGAGCTTACAGATTGCTGCGGCGATCATCTTACAATAGTGTACGATTTTTCGGTTTATAATTTTCGTTTGACAGCCACAAATATTCTCTTCAATGGTTTAATATTACAATTTGAAGTTTTATTCAACAAGTTATTAGAAAAAATACATTCCAGACTTTAAGAAAAGTCAATAGATGTCGCACGTTAAAATGAAATGGATATATTTATTAAAGAGACTATCAAGATTGCATTTAGTTCGGGAAGAATCTTGCATAAATATGGCAGCCAATATTAATAAAACGTTGATAATTCTTAGTGGAAGAATGATACTCTTAAATATGGGCAGAACCTCGACAAGACTTATGTCCTGGATTCAATTCCTAGATGCGACCGAATCTTTTTTTTCAGATTTTTGTCTTCAATGATTAAAGTATCAGCTAATAATACAATAATATCGTATAACTATGGTTGGACGAAAACTCATTGACACTAAATGTCGAAAAACCCATTTAATGCCTTATGGCCTAACAGGGAATATCTCAAATATAAAAAATGTAAACATAAAAATTCACGAAAAAATTTGCCTTCTTAGAATCACACCCCGTAACTCGAACTGTACACACATTAGTAGTAAAGAAAAAATAAAATATCTTGGAATAATTATCGATAATAACATCAATTGGAAAAGTCAAATAAACTCTACAGTAGACAGAATGATAAAACTGATCTATAAATTTTTTAAGACTTAGAAATAGGTACAGAATCATTAAAAATACTAAAAGATATTTATATTAAATGAAAAAACACACTTTTTAAAACACCACTTTTTATTTGAATTAATATTTAACAGCGAACCAGGTTTCGCTTAGCTCAAGCTTCATCAGGGTTTATCATATATATCAACTGTTGCTTATTACATCAAGTTGATATAATACAAACACGACGAAGTTCTATAACCCCATTTTACAAGTACATGGGTAAACCGAAACTGTGACATTACATTATTTGAGAAGTATACAATAAATTCCTTAGACATACCCTTTGTGTGCAAGTTTGTACGTGTTACATAACATGAATGAATAGGATTTTACATGTACTTACATTGGCAATATTTTCAATATATGTGAGCTTCCACCTATTTATCATTCGGTAAATACATTGCGTGACCCTTAATAATCGTATTTTCTTATTAACCGTTACATAATTTAATGTACCTACCTTCTTAATTTAAAAAAAAATACCTTTAAATTAGTTAATAATACAATTCACATTGTTCTAGTAAATTTCTATAACTTTCCCGTGCTGTAACACCACCACAGATAGTCCTATAATTTTAAATATGTATTGTGAAATGGTTTAATCAATTAAAGGTTACTGAAGAAGAAGATAACAATACTAAACGAAAATATGAAAGAGAACAAGACTAAAAAAGTTAATTGATATAAAAAAATTTTAAACAGTTGAATCATAAATATGTTTTTAAAAATGAAACATTTTTAAAAACACATTTCAAAATTTTACACAAGAATTTTACAGGAAATAAACAATAAGACATGAATAAAAACTTTGTAAAGCTCTTTGACAAATACCTTTCATGGAAATAAGATACGACAAAGCTCGCCCCTTCTATTTAGACGTCTGATACCAGAACTCTAAATGAGGTGGAGATGTTGTGAGGGCAGTCAAAGCATTCTCATGGCTGCTTGAACCTTGCTTTTCCCCTTTTACCTGTACCTTGCCGCACAATATTACCTTCCTTGAATAGCTGAATCTGTTCACTGCAATACTGTAAAATGTTACACACAAATTTATTATACATAAAGCATTCCTCGTAGTAAAGACTAATCACCTCATTCATTCGTTCCTAATTGTTCAAGAGCGTTTAAATTAAAATCAAATAATAAGCTCTGCTGGTGGTCTATTGTCTTCTGAAAATGGGCTTTTATATGAAAATCTTCATAAAAATATTACGTAATAATCATCGTAAGCAGTATTTCTATAATGTTATAATTGAATGGTATGGTTACTTCCTTTTACCAGCTTTTACCTGTCTTAATCTGTTGTATTTGCCGACAGGCTGTACGTCGATAATGCAGATTTCTATTGTGCGCCATCTGGCCGCAGATTCACTTCAATGCAGCAAATGCCCATTTTTTTATATCGGTAAAACAGCGCGCAACATAAACACCCGTGTCAAAGAACATCTTAGATGTTTACACAGCTCTGGATTTTCAGAATTTGCAAACCACTTGATCGAAAACGATGATTAATTTGACAAAAACGCTGGCGCCAAACTTATTCATAAAAACAACATCTTCATAAAAATATTACGTAATAATCATCGTAAGCAGTATTTCTATAATTTTATAATTAAATGGTATGGTTACTGCCTTTTACCAGCTTTTACCTGTCTTAATCTGTTGTATTTGCCGACAGGCTGTACGTTGATAATGCAGATTTCTATTATGCGCCCAGATGGCGCTTGTGTTGAAACTATCAGGTTGTCAAGAGGCGCTTTGTTGATAAAAACCCTGGTTGCTATAGATTTATTATTTATTTCTTGCTAATAATCGAACAATAAACGATGGCTTGTTTTGCCTTTAGTTATATTTAACGGAGAACCGGGGTGAAATGCAGATCCTGCCACAGTTTGGAAATTTAATAAAAAGGCACTTTCTAGATGAGAAAAGTGTGGAGAAGCTGAATAAAAAATTAAGGCTCAGAATAATTGAGGGAGGTACAGCCGTTTAAAGTATAAATAAAATTTCACTTCGTGAACCGATACTACGACACTCCGCCCGCCATTTTGTCACTGTTATGTTGATGTCCCAGACCTACAAACAAGAGCCAGATACGATTGTAGCCGACTTCGTGGGATAAATAATAAGGCGCGTAATTACGAAAAACAGAATTAATAATATAATGTAATCAGGTACTGGAATGAAGACAAACCATTCAAATCCTGTTTTTGTTTTTTTTTTTGATTTTTTTTTTATTTTATTTATTTTTTTAAATAAAGATAATGTACACAAGCCCGCTACACAAATCCTGCATAGCCAAACAAACCATTCAAAAACGTAGGCTGTTTTTAAAAGTAAAGATAACATACACAAGTCCGCTACACAAACCCTGCGTAGCCAAACAAACCATTCAAAAACGTAGGCTATTTTTTGAAGTAAAGATAACATACACAAGGCCGCTAGACAAATTTCATAATTACGCCTTATCAGTTATCCCACGAAGTCGGCAACAATCGTATTTAGCTCGTCTTTGTAACAGGGATACCAACAGTGACGAAATGCCCGCCGGCACCCGCCGGGCTGTCATAGTGTCGGTTCGCGAAGTGAAATTTTATTTAACGCAATTGAAAATTAATTACGAGTGTTTAAATGTAAACACTGCGAAAACCCCTACCAAATACTAACAGTATTTTAAATAAAATCCCACTCTCTTTCAAAGAGCACAACAACATTATAACATTTAAAACTTTAAAAAAAATTGGATACAAAACATGGTGACATCAAAATTGAAAACATGCTGACACCAAATACAGACTGAAACAGAAACCACTGAACCGCACTAAGAAAACACCACCCAAATAATATATTTATAATTCTTTCAGTTTTTTCATATTATTCATGAAATTAAATTTAATTTGTAAATATATCATGATAATGTGAATTGCGGAAGTCGGGGACGCCCGTGGAAGACAAAGCGCCTTCAAGATACTTCAGTCAGACCATGTCAAGAATCAGAATAATAATAAAAGAGTATGTGTAAGACGATGTATTAAAGTGGAGGCAAAGAGTGTGTGCCAAGACCGAGTTAATTGGAGGTACATCCTCTCTGCCTACTCCTGCGGGAAACGCGGTGTCATAGTTAATTAGTTTATTATGTAAATGAAATTCTCAGCACGGAAAATCCCAGTGAAGACATCATTATCTCTACTTATAAGAAAATAAGGAAGATAATAAAATATTTATAATTAGTATGCATGACGGTGGGTTTATACCTTGTGGCAATTTTCTCCACTCAATCCACATACTCAGTGGGTTATAAAACTATACCAAAATATTTTTTTTCCATGTTGTGATTATAAATAATAACTCGTCGCAAGAGAAATGTTCATTTTTATAATATTAGGTCCTTACATATGAAATTGGCGTTTTGTATGGGAGGAACATAAAGTTTTTTTTTAATATAATATATTTATTTAATCAAAGTATGTACCATTACTATCTATACACTTTTGCCATCTCATAGGTAGTTCATCGATCCCTTTACTAAAAAAACCATTCGGACGAGAATCAATAAAATCTTTGAAGGCGGTTAGGACTGCCCCATCGGAGTCAAATTTCGAAAAAAATGGTAATCTGTTGGGGCAAGGTCCGGAGAGTACGGTGAATGTCTTAGATATTCCAATTGAAGCTCCTCTAATTTGGTAGCCGTCTGTTGTGCAGTGTGTGGTCTAGCGCTCTAACGCGCGTTTGTTGATTTTGCTCCACTCAATTCGTGAAGTACCCACCTTTCAAGCTTTTTCACCTTCCCAATTTGATTCAAGTGGATTAAAACACTTTTATCACTAACACCGCAGCCTGCAGCTAACTCGGAAGTGGTTTGCGATAGATCCACTTCCACAATATCCTTCAATTCTTCATTATCAACTTTGGCCTCCGGCCGTCCACGGGGCTTGTTCTGCAGGTCGAAATTTCCAGAACGAAAACATTGGAACCAAAAACGCACTATGTTTTCTTTTGCGGCACCGTCGCCGCACACATCATTAATCCTTCGAGCCGTTTCTGCGGCATTGGTACCACGGTGGAACTCGTACTCGTAAATAACGCGATATTTCAAGTTTTCCATTTTGTAAACTAAGTGACGCAAAGAAAAAAAAAACAATTTAGGAAAAAACAAATGAATTATTGTTTTCAAAACACAAATACATGAGTAAATAGCTGTATAAATTTGAATTTGGAATTCCTAACCAAAGAGAAGATATTTGAGATCAAAGTTGCCAGTACGGCAAAACGCCAATTTCATATATAAGGACCTAATATTACCGCGTTACAAGTAAAAATTATTTAGGAATATCTAGAGAAAAGAACTGGTATGAGGGCAGTTCTGCAGTTGTTCCTGGCTGCAGCAGCCTTGAAATGTGAAGATTACGATTAGAGAGGAGAGAACATCAGAAGAAGAAGAAAAGGGAATGTGGCCTATGTAATTTTGGCCTTTTCGTGAGCTATATTTCTTCCTCCTTATAATCCAGGCCTCTCGAAGATCCTCATAATTAAATCCCTTCCTACAGAACCTAGCTTAACCCGCCTCACAACGCTGCCCAACCGCCGGGTGGCGATGTAGTTCCCCCACCTTTACAATGTATAGACAGGGTCGCTCTTGTGAGGAAAAAATTCAGATTGTGTAATTGTGTAGAAGTGAATCCTTCAGAAAACTAAAGAAGGCAAGAGTGGGGAGACTACGAAGCAACGCACAAAGAGGAGACCGATAGGCTGCAAAGCGCCGCACTAAAAGGAGACCGATTATACTATACTCATTCTCTAGATGTAGTGTTTGTCTCTTTTCAGTATCGCCATTTTTTGTTTCGAGTTTCAAATCACAACGATGGTAAAGAAGTTTTCACGTCAAAAATGCAAGTGTGTAGTTGAAATGCGGTAAAAGTGAAACCTTGAGAAAAATTAAGTAGACAGAGTGGAGAGGCTACGAAGCACCCCACAAAGAGGAGATCGATTATTTACGAAGCACCGCATAAGGAGGAGACCGATTATTCTATCTCATTCTCTCGCATGCTAAATCCTGTAGGTGTATGTGTTTGTCTCTTTTTAGTGTCGCTTTTTCATTTTATCGAGTTTCAAATCACAACGGTGCTAAAGAAGTTTCACTTTAATAAAATAAAATACAGATAAAAATCATGAAAGTTAAAAAAGAAACACAATGTCTGTACGCCACTGGTATGCAATATTATAACTACGATAGTTTTATGGCTGACGAAAATCTTAATCGTTAATTTTTACGGAACCTGCACAGTGCACACTGTAGTCTATTGTAATGTTTCATTTTGCTCTCGTTTTTGTGATAAACTTTTGTCGAGCTCATCTTTGAAGTGTCGTGTACAAGAAGTATTTGAATAATTAATTAATTAATAAACGGGAAAATAATAGTACAGAATCTCCTTAATTGCCGTGCTGCATAATGTAATCTTTTCTTGGGACTTTGTTTACCGAGCAATCTATCAAGTCGTGACAGTTTTGGGCTCCTGGCCCACGTAATCTAGCTGCTCCGTTCCTTCACAGGCTCCAGCCTCTATGGCCTCAATTTCCAGTACTACTACAACCACCCATTAGACATTAGAGGATCATGTCTCTTGTTTACTCCGAGCAAATAGAATTAACCAAAGACACTTTGTTGCTGGAAGGTTTGTTATGATTAACTCTTCATCACTAACCTTTGTCGAATCGACTACGACGAAACAGAATATTATTTATTATTGTATTAATTTTGACTTCAACATTAAATTTCATTTGCCTTGTTTGTTAGTTATTTTTAAAGGAACGCCGCCGTTTGACACAACAAGCACTTTGTCTATTTAATTTTAGGATAATTTTAGTTAAATTCGAAAGTAGGAAGGACAGCATGAGGGACCAGTGTACTATTTTTTTTTGTGAATACCGCACAAGAGTCCGAACTGCTCAAGTCTGGAGCCAATTAAACTATGAAATTCCCAATTTGAGTGTGTTGTGAGGGTGAAGGAAGCGAGAGGGTAAGGAAATGTGGAAGATGAAGGTGAGGAAGTACCTGGCTATTCAAATCTACTCACCAAATATGGATAAAGCCATTTCAATTAACGTTTCAATTCTGAGCGGTAGTCTTACACCACGGCGATACTAGAGTATTTTTCACCATGGAACGTATCGCAAATGCACAAAATATTATTTTAAATTAAATGAATTAATTGTGAAATGACACAAATTAATAAAAAAATATATTTGCACACGCCGGAATTCGAACCCGTAATTTTCGGATTGCGAGTCAAGAGTCTTACCTCTCGACCACAGAGGCCGTCTGTAAATATGTCAAAATTCTCCGACCTTGTGTCAGCTCATCTTGCTTAGAGACTAAAAATTTATACATATATTTTTATATAGGTGCTAAATAGACATTAGATAATTTAAAAACTGCATCAGAATTAAAGTTTGTAATTTTCTCTACCAAAATATCAGGTTTTTACAAAAATCTACAAACATCTTATATTTATGTCGTATTTTTTAAAATCTATTGATAGATAATTAATTTTGAACAGTTTTGTAAACATTAATTGGGTTATCAATATAACTGAAGTGCGTCATCTAATCGATTGGTAATCTAATAACACAGATGTTTTTTTTTCGATTGTCATGTTACAAAAATTAAATGCACAAAATGTAACAATACGAACATTGTTGAGTTAAATATTTTATTAGTCTTCCGACTTGATTTTGATGCTTGATTCATAGCCGTTTTTAAATTTCGTAAGTGTTTTCAAATTTATATGCCTCATAAAATGAATGTGTTATTTTTTATAAAATTATTTATTAACCAAGATAATATTACAATATACGTTTACGGTATATCTCGATAATTTAATGCCAATATCGTCCGCTGTGCGCTTAAAATTATATTTAACGAGATAGCCCAATCGACGAATGTTAGTAAATAACGCGTACAAAATAAGGTATGTTATCTAGGGTTAAGCATAATCTGTAAGTACGAAGGAAAACTTTCCAATTTAATAACAACACCGTCATATTTCACCCCGCAGAAAAAAAGGATAAGTTTAGTTCAAGTTGTTGTTTCGTGAATATTAAACCATTAATCATCACCTTTGATCGTCCATTGACCCTTCTAGTTGTATAGGGACAAAATTGTTGTTGTGTTATAATATCCTTGGTTACCTGGAAGGAAAATGGCATAGTTTCCACAGCTGTCAAGGAAATTCTGAGGGAGTTAAAATACAATCATTTCACACAGGTAATATCTACATTGGTAATGTGTAATTTCCATGTTTGCCCCTATCTTACCTCCAATAACTATAAAGAGGTCAACGAGGAACACAAGTTTGACAAAAGCTTTCTTTAACTAAGTTTACAAAGGAGAATTATTTTTCCCGTTCTTTTATAATATAAAATAAATGTTTAAAAGGTATTAAAAATGTTTAGACGATAATCAGCCCGTGAATTTAATCAAATCAAATATATATTACATCATTTCGCAGAATTATGATTTTTTTTACTGTAATTAGGTTTTTAAAAATTAATATTTTTTTACAATGATTTCTTTTTGACAGAACCGGATTCACTCTGCTACTTACACCGTCTAACTGGTAAAATTCAAGTATGATTTAAAAAAAAAACGATATTTGGGTGTTAAAAAAATGGAATATGTTATAGATACCACGATTGAACGGTTATTTATAGTATGTTTGGAGTTCCAAATAAGTGGGGAAGGGAAGAAAATGGGGAAAGTATGAAAGCTTTTTTAGCAATTCAAATCTGGTCATGAAATAGTCTGAAAACGGCTAAAGTCATTAAATGCAACTTTTGGATTCTGAATGCCGGTATTCAACTAGGACGATTCTGAGAGTATATAATGCAGGCAGCAAAAAAAGCCACAAGTAAAAACTGTAATAAAGGTCAACATGAATTAACAGTAAATGCATTTAATATATACTCTGGTATTTAATTTATGCATTTAACATACATTCGTAAAAACAATTTATCTATGATATAACTTGCTCTTAACTAGGTTTCCTCGATCATGTTTTCCTATGCATTGTCTAACTTTTCCCGTCATTGACTAACCTTGGCTGTTCGCTGCTCGCTGCTTGCCTCGACTCCTCGTGGCCAAAACACTTCCATTATTCCCCTCATCCATCACGATTACTGTCACAACTCTTCGCTCTGGCCTTGAAGAGTAAAATTTAAGCTATCTCTTTATCGTTCTTGGTGAAATCGCTCTCACGAAAAATACAGTAAACCAAATTGGACATATTCGAGAAATTTCGTCGATGCTTTTGTGCGATACTAAACGAGATTGAAACAATTTTATTACGTTTAGTGAATAAAGTGTCAAGCCAACGTTTAAGTGATTCAGAGACTATTTCACGAACACTGTATGAGCTCTTTATTATTTAGTACCCACCGCCAAACCAATAAATGTGAAATATCTTGTGTACTTACCTAGAGCTAAGAAATAAATATTATAGCCAATTAAATAATTCAAAGTCACCAGGGATTGACAATAGTCGAATATTTGACATTAAGAAACATGTTAATATTTAAAGATTTGTTATAACTCATTTGATCAATATAATTTGAGCATGAGCAGTTATACCAGATGAACATAAAAATAGTACCAATAGACCAATTTACAAAGATAGCTAATATAAAAATATACAAATTTATAGGAAAATCAGCACATTGCCAGCACTAGAAAAAATACATATCGAAATTATATCCATACACGTAGAAACGTCGTAAAACGGTTTTTTAACTGCACAAAGAATAAAAATACATCATACGGCTTATTTATCAGATAGTTATTTATTATCTTTTCCACAAATTTAATTGATAAAATCCTAAATAAGAAACTTAAACTCATTTCAACTGATACATTTTTATTTGGTACATCTGAAAATAATAATTAAATAATAAATTCCGTTCAATGGCGCAGAATTTTATATATATCCAACTTTTCCTCACTTACTACAAAAAACTTGCCTGTCCACATTTAACCCGCGTTCTATACTGATAACAATTTAAGTAAATTACTAAAAAATACTAAAGATAGAGATCATAAATTAAGCCACTCAGGCATTTATCAACTATGTTGCAATGATTGTCCTTCGTTCTACACAGGTAAAACAACTAGAAATGTAAACATTAGAATCACAGAACATTTAAGATGCTTAAATAATAATAATTTTTCAGAGTTTGCTAATCACCTAATTTCCACAAATCACACTTTTAATAAGGACACAGGGGTTAAAATTCTTCACCGTAACAATAAAAGCAAAACATTAGATAATTTAGAAGCACTGGAAATCAGAAAATCCCTAAATAATAATGCTAGTATTTTGAATAACCAAATTAATTTATCTTTCAGTCCCATTCTAAATATTTTTCCAATTAACCGCTCTGTTCTTTCCGCAAATCCCGCAATTACCCCCACCCCTTTGCTCACCTCCCACTCAAACACCTAACATTCTGTATCATAGTTTAGTTATAATATTCTCCTGACGAAGGAAGGGTGCTTCTGAAACCGGTAGAGTGTTTTAAAATAAAAGTGGTCTTAAACAAATTTGTGTGTTTTTTTATTGTAAGTTATTTATTAGATCCGACAACGGTTAACCGTGTTCAAAATGACTGAAATGACCAATTGTTTTCTTTTTGTAAATATGAAACTTAGAGCGACTTTTTATGAATATATCTAATCAAGAACTGAATACTTGTTTCCTTGATAAAACTTGCATATTAACATCAGGCATTTAATTCCCTATACACAGACTGGCTAAAGTGGTATCGGGTTGTCGCCATTTGCACAAGTTCCTAGGGACTCGGGATACCTTGTAATAAATTTGTTAACTGCACCCTACTCAAGGGGAGGCCATACACAAGTCTAACAAGGGTTGGCGTTTAAATAAATTAAGAATTTGATTGTTTCATCAACTTGCTCAGATAAGGTCAAAGGAGGAACATTTTAAGAATATCACCTTTTTAAATATTTAATATGTATTGGTTTCTGTTGCCAATAAATCTGAAATCACTTTAATTAATTTTAACTTAAATACCGAAAAGTATTGCTTTCTATGAAAAAAAAATGCTTTCTATGAAAAAGTTAAAATTTTTACTATCTACGAAAAGATGAAAATTATTATATTTAATTAAATGAAGACAATATTAGCGAAATTCTGTCGATAAAGTGGAGACAGAAAAATCAGAAAAAGATATTAGCACCTCTGGGACTCGAACCCAGGACCCTTTGCTTACATGGCAAGTGCTCTACCAACTGAGCCAAGGTATCGATATCAAATTCGGTCACTTTTAACTGTATCAAACTTTGACTAAGATCTACCAAAATTATCTTCATTTTCTTAACGCACATATTATTGAGTCTAATTTTTGAACTGTTAATTTGTGGTGGAATTCCATTGTATTAGAATTAAAATTAAAGCACTTTTGCACTTTCTTCCACTTATTTATTTTCACCAGGACCGGTTTCATCCTAATGCGGACATTTTCAGACTGGTAGTTGAAATTCTTATGCTATGGTATTTATACAAACTTAGGCAGTACAAACAGAAACAGCATAAACAGAAACATTTATTGTTTAGAGACAATGTAGTTCATTGTTCATTTAATTAAATATTATAATTTGAGATATTTCTCATAAAGTTAAAAATTAAAAATAAATAAAAATTATAGCTCTATACGAACAGATACAAATTATTGCTTTCTACAAAACGAAAAAAAAATGCTTTCCATGAAAAGAATTTAATTATTGTTTTCCACGAAAAGAATTTTTTTTAAATATTTATTTTTTTATTTTTGTAGGTTTTATTTAGCAATTTAATACCTGTCCTAATACATCCCGAACATATCTCAAAAAAAAATTATTATTACATTATGATTTTAGAATCGCTGACATTAATACAATTGTGTGTTTTTAATTATGTGTGTAAAATAATACTTGTTATAAAAATATACTTTAAAATAGACCTGTCATTTACAAACAGCTAGATGTATATGTCGCAGGCAAATCGTAAAATCATGCCGATCATGATGCGCCTGAGGCACTTCACGAAGCATCATGATCGGCCTGAGTTTACTATCGGCCGCCGACGTATACAACATATCATGTACCGCTGAACTTAGGAGTTAATATTGTTTCATATTCCCAAATCCTTCCTATCTCTTTCCTTGTGTACCTGTCACGTATTGTCAGTCGATTTTTCGATCTCCGCTTTACATACAACATGCCGCAAAGCGTAATTCTGCCGCCCACCGCTGCAAAAGTACATCATATCGCATAATCCCGCATACCGCCCGCCACTAAATAAAATTTTTATTCCGCTTTTTGTCAGTGCCGTGAAGATTAACTTACGAGTAGATAATTAGGCATAAAATTACCTCGGTCAGTCCTTTCCCTTTTACCTTGAAACATATTTTTTCATTTGAAGAGTGAAAAAACAAACAAAAAATTTAAATTTTCCGAAGAAAACTTCTTCGGAAAGGTTTTCAATGAAAGACAATCCTTCCTCCCATATGTGATCTATGTTTAATTTTTAAGTTTAGTATACATTTGATCCTGATGATGTGAACATCGTTCACGAAACATGTAGATTGTGTACAAATATAAGTGATGTAAACAAAGTTATTTGTCTTTCATTAAAAAAAAAAAAATTTTAACCAAATTACACATCACCACTAAATACGAGTTTCCTTAATATTTGTCTAAAATATTTTTTGTTCCAAATAATTGCTGTAGGAGATGGCCAACCAATATAATAAGGTATATCCTATTAAATATTAATATTGATAATTATTTATTAATAATAATATTATAAAGGAGAATGTTTGAATGGATGTATGGATGTTTGTTACTCTTTCACAGAATAAATACTGAATGGACTTTAAAAATTCTTTCACTAATAAAAAGCTACACTATTTGCGAGGAATAAAGGCTGTATATATTGGTAAGCTCTGGCGTTATGAATAAGCTCTGGCGTTATGAAATTATTTATTATACGTTTATTGTCCGGACGAAAAGCAAAGCGTTGCTAAGTAATTGTTTGACGTGCCCTGTCATTTTGTTATTTGTTAGGTAGCAAAAATTCAAATATATATAAAATAGGTACTAATCTACATTTTGACCTTAGCCAACAACTATACTAATATTAAAAATGCGAAACTGCGCGTATTTGTTTGTTACGTTTTAATAGGTGGCATCGTGAAAAATGAATGTAACGGATATGGAGGGGTGTAGGGGGGAGGGGGGAGGGTATTGTCGGGGGAAGGGGGAGGGGGGGGGGGCAAAATCTATTATTTTAATACTTTCGCATTCAAAACTTTCAGAAAATATCGTAAGAATAATGGCTGCCACAAGAATATTCTGAAAACTCTCAAACAACAAGAGTGTCTTGAAATATTAAATTTATTTATCTTGATATTTATTTAATGAATACTATCAAAATCGTACCAATACCTATCTAATACCGTACTTGAGGTTACAACATCAACTTCAACAAAAAAATACTTCGGACGACACAGTTTACAATAAATTATAAACGTAAACTCAGAAACACAAACGGAAAAATGAAATTCTTACTATAACCAGCGGCTAAAAATAAAAGTCACCATATGCTGTACCACGAAGGTCGTGATTCTTGAAAAAGTATGTATTTATAATTAATTCGCCGTACCTATTGCTATTAAAAAAAACATTGGGGTTTGATTTAAATAAACGTTTAAATTAACACGAGCAATTAAGTTTATGGTTGTTTTTTCTGACGCAGTCGTCGAGCGCATCCGCCAGGCCTGCGTCGCGGCGCTACTGACGCGTCACGACGCCTCGCAGCTACAGGGTCGCCCAGTAGTGGATGCTGTGCGCCCGTCGCCGGTCCTATGCCGCCGCCGATACGCCCGGCCGCTACCCCTCACGGCGTTATAACCGCCGACGTCGCTAACGGAAAAAGTTAAACGGCGACTCTCTCTAACAAACTGTGAAGCTGGTCAATATATATCAATATATATTCGTGTGATTTACGTGCTTGTGTTTTTGTGGATTATCGTTTGCAAGGATTCATAACGTGAGTTTCGTCACACATTGGTAAACAAATATTTTTATTTTGTTTTAAAATTCGTTAATTTTGGATAAAAAATAACTTTTTAATATTTAAATAATAAATACTACATTTATAGCCGCAATGAAAAAGTCGGTACTTAACTATAATTAAAAGAAATAATTTTTAATCAATAAATTTAAACATTAAATTAATATTACTAGTATTAATAATGAAATTAATTACATTAAACCGTAGCATAATAATTTTAAATACATGTAGGATTACAAAAGATTTTTTAAATATTTATATTGAGGGATCAGTAGGATTTATAGGTTCAATTAGAAATGCCACAGAGCCGAACCCTCTGATATGAAAATATCTGGAGTCAGTGAATTATATTCCCATTTGGTCTCTATTAGGTTGATATGTTGTTCTTGTATTATTTTGTAATTATAATACTTATATAGTTCAATTGCATAGCGTTGGTTGAATAGATGATCATTTGGGGAAGTGGGTGAAAGGGTTTAGTTTTTCCTTTGGGGAAAATTTAACCCGGACATTTAAATCTGGTGCGTAAAAATTGTAAAATAAATCGTTATGTAAAATACTGACTTGACGAAAGCATTTAGAAATACTAGTCTATTACCGTTATGGTTAAACAGATTTTTTATGCTTTTTTTCAAAGTAAGTTTGAAATGCTGCCAAAAGTAATGCAAATTTTTATTTTAGAAGAATTTTATATTTTCTAATCGATCCTATAAAAAAAGCTTCGGCTGAGAGCAATGCTGTCAAAAATTTGATCAACAATTAACGAGTTTTTTCCTCGTCGCCGAATTTTCTCCTGGGAAATTACGACATTCAAAAATAAACTCTAAACGCTAGGAAAAATTTCTTGATTGAATTCTATTACCAAATGAAGGCGAAAAAATTGGAAGAAGGCGGGGCAAATCTTTTCATCGCAGATTGTAATATAATATACATTGTAACGGTCCATTGAACGCGAAACTCATCACCTATTTCCATAAAAACCTGAGCCTTCCCTGAAAAAATAACTGATTTAAAATGTAAATGGTACTCGTAAAAAAACATTTTTCGGCCATCAACATTAAATCATCGTCATCATTTGAGGGCAACGGGATAATATTTTAAGAGTACCTACAAAAACGGATTACATCAGTTTTTATTTTTGGATTAGTGCCAAATGAAAAAAGGCCGCTGAAGCTTCGCAGGAAAAACATGTTTGAGGATTTATTCTAATAAATAAAACCTTGACACATTATAATGTTTTCCCTTACTACTACTAATCTTAAGTATTAGGCCGTATGAAAACTTATTTTATGGTGTTCAATAATTTATTTATACGAAGAACTGTGATAATTATTTACATTATTAGGCATAACTCTTTCAAGCTTGTATTAAAAAATGTATTAACGTCGACTCGTAATGAAATATGGGAAACAGCACAGAAAAATTAAAAAAGCTAAGGGTAGCGACTAGAAATTTAACCCAAATCCTCTAGTCTTACCGGGGTCAGCAGTCAACTGAGCTAATGAGGCCAATACAAGTATCTAAGGGATTATTAATGAAATCGATATAAAAATTTAAAAAAATTAATATCTATACAATTCTAATAATATTCTAATAATATCTAATAATGATAAAGAATGGCGTAAAGTTTTGTATATTAATAATTTTTCAGTTCATTGTTGCAAAAATCTCCATTCTAATATTAAACCAGCCTTTTATACAAGAAATAATATCGGTAATTTTTTAAGAAATGCTGAAGATAAATACCATAAATTGATTAATTCCGGAATATATAAACTCAAATGAAATGATTGTCCCTCATTTTATATTGGAAAAACAACTCGTATTTTGAAATCAGAATCAAAGAACATTTAAGGTGTCTTAATAATAATAATTATTTTTAATAGAGTTCGCTAACCATATTTTTGAAAATAACCATAGTTTTTAAAAAAATACGGGGATAAATATTCTTCATATTAATCATAAAGGAAAACGTTTGGATAACTTAGAAGCTTAGGAAATTTAAAAAAAATCCCTTAAAAATAATTAATCTATTTTCAACAAACAAAAAATACTGTCTTATAGCTTAATTATGGATATGTTCCCCTACCCACCCACTCTTCATTAATACTTAACAACGACTCCACCCCTACCATAGTAATACATTGTTTCCATCCATATTTCAAAACTGTCAAATCAGTATACATACCTGAAGAAGGAACGGTCGTTCTGAAACCGGTCGGATTTACTCAAATATAAAAGTGCTTCAAACAAAGTTAAATCGTTTCATTTATTTAAAAAATAACCAATTACTATTCTCGATATTCAATGGATCAATGTTGGTCCCGATAAAACAAAAAAATCTGGGTTCTGGTCCAATTAGCAACGCTACCATTGTATTTTTCTGAGTTTTTTGCTAGTTCATGAATCTTTAAGAGCTATTAATAATATATAATCTTAATTATGACATTTATTTGAGTTGTTTTTCATTTTGGTTTTAGAAGTTGTTTATTTTACAAAACACATTTTTTGTTATTTTATTTAATAAATCTATAATTATTTTGACATCTCTCTCTCTCCCCTCTTCATTTACCACCACCGCTACCCTCACCTGACAATATCTAATCACTTCCGAACTTGTATAGCTAACAAAATTATTCTTAGTAAAACAAAATCTTAAAAAAATGTCTAGAAATTTATCTTTAATTATCGTAAATTCTCTTTGTGGCATCATTATAATTAAATGGAAATAAATAACTTTGTACAACACCACTATTTAATAATAGACATTTATTAGGAGCAATTCTTTATCAGGATAAGCGTGTAATGAAAATTAACAAATAATTACACGGGTACGTTTTAAGATTTTTACGGCCAAAAGTATTTTCATTATTAGTTTTTGAGGTGTTATGCCGTGTTGCGCTACCTCTTTCTTTAACCAACGTTTCGGACAGCGTTGCAGTGTCCATCATCAGGGCAGATCCGGCAGACATCTACCGGATCTGCCGGATATGCCCTGATGATGGACACTGCAACGCTGTCCGAAACGTTGGCTAAAGAAGGAGGTAGCGCAACACGACATAACACCCCAAAAATTAATAACTAAACTAATTACACGTTTTCAGTAGATGAATAAACCATTGGTTTTGAAACATGTCGATTATTGTGATTGAATAGTGGTGATAATAAATGATTTATTTTTGGGGTATTATGCCGTGTTGCGTTACCTATTTCTTTGGCCATTGTCTTAAACAGCTTTGCAGTGTCTATCATCAGGGCAGACGTGTAATCACATCTGGCCTGCTGATGAACAGATATGATTACGATGGCTGAAAAAGAGCGCAATACCCAAAATACAGTACAATATCACGGCGTAATACCCAAAATACAGTACAATATCACGGCGCAATACCCAAAATACAGTACAATATCACGGCGCAATACCCAAAATACAGTACAATATCACGGCGTAATACCCTAAATTCAAATCGCTAAAATACTTTCAAATCATTTCAGAGATACCTAACTTTTCCATAAGTATCTAGAAATTATTTGCCCAAGAAATACAAAAAAAAAGTTGTTTTACATTTTTGCAGTATTCTACAATCAGGAAAATATTTTTAATCCTTGGTTTTCATAGAAATTCTCACGAGCGCACAGACAATCCAATGAAAAAACGAAGTAAGGATGCTTTAACAAAAACATAAATTTATGAATATTCTTTGAAAGGATACAACATGATACACAAATTTCGTGTCACGGTGTTTGTGGTCGCACTCCTCCGCAACGGCTCGACCGATATTCATGATACACAAATCTCGTGTCACGGTGTTTGTGGTCGCTCTCCTCCGCAACGGCTCGACCGATTTTCATGAAATTCTTTATGTATATTTGGTAGGTATGAGAATAGGTCGTAAATATTTCATACGGCTAGGTGATTAGGGATTAGCTAGGTGATTATTCAAATAATTTTTTTGAAAAAAAAAAATTATTTGAATATTTTTTTATGGCATAAAAAAATACCTATAACCCCAAATTTTCACCCCTACCCCCACCCTCCCATTTTTCAATCGCGATTTTAGTATTTGTGTGTGAACAAATTTTACCGTCGTTCGTATTTCAAACAGAACGAAATTATTTATGTTGTTAACCAAAATATTCACTATAAATAATTTATATGCAAAACAACGCTTTTCTTCATAAAATAACAATAATGTTATTATTTAGCAAAGTAAAAGAAAATATTCAAATTTTAATATATTTTATTATTCAAGGCAAATTCAAACAACGCCATCGGTTTGACAGCATGAAAATGTTATGTTTTTTATTCTTTGAGTTAGATGTCTGTATTTTTTAGAGTGATTTACATATATTTACCTCTAATAACCCATCCAATTTATCTTTGTGCTTCATAAATAAACACTCACCTTAAGTGGTGGAAAAAAAGCCGACCTAATACAAATATCAAAATTATTGACTAGAGGCATGTTATTTTTATGCTTCACATTCTAGTATGTAGGTATTTTAACGTACATCCAGCAAGGTTTTACCTCTGGATATTTTAACTGATTGGAATCTGCTAGTATAGTAACTACTTGCTTCTTTACTGTATTTCGAACTTTTAATAAACCGATTACGCTAGTGCTGGGCTAACATCTTCAGATTTATATTTTTTTTTTCAAGGAACCGATAAGCATGAAATATTATATCCGAAAGAATAAACACTCTTCATGTGAATCTTTTACTTTTCCATAGTGTTCTATTCTGCTTAAATAAGAGAAAAATAATCATTTGGCGAAGTACACCGGAAACCTTATTAGCAGGTATCCGAACTAAAAATTCAATTATTTTCCATAATTGGTAACATTTTTTGATGTTTCGAAAAATACCTCGATTTCAAACAACTGATGATGTCTTAATATAATTTTTATGTCGCAATTCCAGTTTCGAGCTCTAATATTTAGTAAACCAAATTAAATAAGATGCGTTTGTCAAAACAAATTTACCACGTTTTTCTTGTCACGGCACTATTCAAAAGATTTCAATAAATAATATTTTTTATCTTGTTTCTTTTGAACTTCATAAAGCAATACTTCTACGAATCACTTACAAACTGAAATTTAAAAAAAAGTCTTTAGTACCCTGATCTAATACAAAGGAATTAAACTATTCAACATCTTTCTTCGTAACTCTCAAGCTTTTCCCAGTTTCTAAGAAACACTTAATATTTTTGTCAAACATCTATTAAAAATTAATATTATTAGAAAAGTTAGTTACAATATTCAGAGGAATCACTTCAAATGCGATTAAATTACTCTTCTGTTAGGATATAATTTTAAAATAATAATATTAATAATTGTCTCCAATAAGCCACTCGTAACGGAGGCCTAACTTTACGGCAAAGGAAAACTATTATCAAGGATTTAACCAAAACGCTTAGGCACTCTCAATTCTAGTGAATCTATTTGAAATTCCGAGAAACATACATATTCATAGATGGTACTTCATAACCAATAATTTACCAGTAAGATGAAAGCCAGTTTCTAATTGAACTGGGCAAAGCATTATGTAGTCGGCAATTCGCTAAGCAAACTGTTTGAATACTTACATCAGCGAGTTTCCTTTATCTGAGGATGTATCCATTTGTGTAAAGTTTATTCAACCGCATGCAGAAATTTATTCTTACTCGACAACTAGAGCACAAAGTTTGTGATACGATAAAATAGTTGCGGGCTAAATGAAACGTTATTTTTTATCGGTGAAAATTTAAATCGTAATATATTTCTTATTTAGTGGAACCATTAGCAACAATAGATATTTAATCAGGATATATTTATATCGAATAAACTTTACTCAAAATATCGCTTTCCTAACCAAAATATCACCTTCCTAAACAAAATATCACCTAACTAATCAAAATATCATCTTTCTAACTAAAATTTCACCTTCCGAACCAAAATAACACCTTCCTTACCGAAATATCATATTCCTAACCAAAATATCACCTAACTAACCAAAATATCAATTTTCGAACTGAAATATCACCTTTCTAACCAAAGTATCACCTTCCTAACCAAAATATCACCTTCCTAACCAAAATATCACCTAACTAACTAAAATATCAACTTCCGAACTGAAATATCACCTTTCTAACCAAAATATCACCTTCCTAACCAAAATATCACCTAACTAATCAAAATATCATCTTTCTAACTAAAATTTCACCTTCCGAACCAAAATAACACCTTCCTAACCGAAATAACATATTCCTAACCAAAATATCACCTAACTAACCAAAATATCAATTTTCGAACTGAATAATAATAATAATAATAATATTTGGCTAATTTATATAGCGCCGTTTTTGTGAAAAATCACCTCAAGGGCGCTGTACAAATAAGTATTTAAAGGAATTAATATTACTGGCTTACAATAAAGATTTACAATTATAACTAGTGACTTACATCTAAGACTTATAGCTAGAGACTTATTTTACTGGCTTACAATTAAGATTTAAGACTTATAGCTAGAGACTTATTTTACTGGCTTAAAATTAATATTTACAGTTATAACTACTGACTTACATCTAAGACTTATAGCAGTGACTTAAGACTAAGACATTTAAATGCTAACCTAAAGCAAGTGACTTAATAACATACAATTAGATTAAGATTAGCGCCAGAAGAAGTAAGAAGATAGAATAATGCATAATATGTTTTGTAATGAGCGCACTTTGAAAACAAAAGTAAAATTTTATGATACTCTCAGATAGATATTTTTATTTAAGGGTATGAGAGCCCAAAAAGGTAGGTTTTTAATTTGGTCCTAAATTCTGTTGGGCTTGTTATGCATCTAAGTTTCGGAGGGAGTTTATTCCAAGCCTTCGGCCCAGATACTCCGAAAGCGCGATCTCCAAATTTAGTATCTGGCTTGCGTTTAGGTTCCATTAGTTTGCCTATAGCTGATGAGGTTGCTGATCTAAGTGTTGACTGCCTCGGACCAGTATTTTCGGGGACACATAGTTCAGAGATGTAAGGTGGGGCCATTTCATTGATCGATTTGAACACCATCCAATCTTTCTAACCAAAATATCATCTTCCTAACCAAAATATCACCTAACTAACTAAAATATCAACTTCCGAACTGAAATATCACCTTTCTAACCAAAATATCACCTTCCTAACCAAAATATCACCTCCCTAACCAAAATATCACATTCTTAACCAAAATATCACCTAACTAACCAAAATATCAACTTCCTAACCAAAATATCACCTCCCTAACCAAAATATCACATTCTTAACCAAAATATCACCTAACTAACCAAAATATCAACTTCCTAACCAAAATATCACATTTCTTAACCAAACAATATTTTCTCCTTACTATTATCTTCGTAACCAAAATATCAAAATTCCTAACCAAGACTACCACCGATGAAATATCGTTTCTAAAGCAAGAACATTTGGTATTTTAATCCCAGGGATCCAATTCAAACTACAAAGAAAAAACTTGATTACTGCTTGATTATTTTTTTTAAGTAACAAAAGAGATCTTGTCCACAAAGACGTCATAATTTTTTCTTTCTCCTTGAAAAACGATTCATTTCAACCACCATCCCAATATTCAAGCTATAATAATATTTATTTTGTTGATAATGAATTGGAGGACGCCCGTTTTCTGTAATAATTTAGTCAAGTGTAGTTCTAGTCGAGCCATGACAAGGTTTTCCTATGACCTATGACCTATGTTCAAAATGTTTATTTTATCAAAGAAACAAAATAGGTTTATTCACATTTAACATCATACCCGAAAGTTGCTACTATAACTTTTAACATTTTGAATAGTGGTTTCATTCTAAACATGCCTTCTCCTTACATCAAATTTGACATGTGCTTATTTTTTTAACATCTTTGACGATATTACAGAATATGAACAAAGCCAATGTAATTATTAATTTAAATGAATACATTTTAACGATGCAATAATATTTAAGTGTGTTTATGTAATTAATAGGTACATTTTTAAAGATTTTTTTTTTCATTAGAAAGAAAAATAAGCTAATAATTTAACTAATGAATTTTGGACAGATTGAACATGATTAACATTTGTCTTACAGGAAAGTCCCCAAGCTGTAATTCCGTACCTTAAAATAGACTCAGCTAATGATAAATAAATAATTCTAAGTGTGCATATTGGAACATAGAATTTAAGTTTATATAATCTAATAACAATACATCTCAGACGTTGACAGTTGAGAAAACAGAAACACAATTCATAATTTATTCACTTTTCATAATACATAAAGGAAAACATTGTTAAAGACGCGTTTATACCTGGTAGCAATTTCTAACAGCAAAAATACGGCTTTAAAAATTCAAACACAGTATTGATCTTAAAATAATATAAATTTACCTTTTCCTCGGCTCTTTACTTCTAATCAGATTATGAACACTCGTGAGGGGTTAAAATCAAACAGAAAAATATTATATTCCCAATAGCAGTTTGAATTTAAACAAAATCAAACACGAATAATGAATCTGAAAGTCAAATAATATCGTTGTTGAATCTGGTCTTTTTGGGTAGAAGCTTTAAGCCAAATCCCGGACTATTATTTTTTCCGTGCGGCTTTTCGGTACGGTTAATACCGCGGAACGCTTTGGGTTTTTACAATAGTATATTTTGCTCACAACACGACTCTGCCTGAGGGTAAAATCCCCTGAGACGCCACGTGGCCTTGGTACTCTTGTGTTAACACAGAAATATATAGCAGCAATACTGTACTACTGCTCACACACATACGCTTGTGAAACAGTAATGGAAAATAAACAGATGACAGTATAAGATGAAGTTCATGTCACAGAGCAAATAATTTTTGAATTTGGCGTTAAGTTTTTATTTTGGAGACACTCGGTTATCTGAACAAAGTACAAGTTAAATAACATTTTGTTACTTTTTGGAGGTACTGCTTGGTAAGGTGAAGATTATTTTGAATATGTGATACAGCTTTTTTGTTTGATATGATTGGATTTTGTTTGACAAGCCCTCAAATGATACACAAACTCGAGAATGGACGGTTACCTCGAGAGGGTGAGATAACTTAGTCGAATTTAATGTTTCAAACACCCAATCAAGGCTGATTACGTCTAAAAGAGATCGAAATGACAAACTGATCTCCTTCATCGGAAGCAATCTTCCCAACATGTCTTCCATTGATATGCTTGGTGTAACTCTAAGTGACCAGCTCAGGTATGGGGGCTCCATTGCAGACAGAGTTAAGTTAGTCTTAGAATGCTGGACGTACGGTATAGGGGCCACAATAGGGCACGACTACTGACCCTGTACAAATCTCATGAGTGCCCCACTGTTGAATTTGGCAGCTACCTCTCTTTTCGTAGATCCAAAAATTGTTGACTCTTTTCAGAAACGGGCGGTCCATTCGATAGATTTTTCTTAACAAACGGATTGGATGCTGTCATTGTTGCACCGCTATTAAAATGGAATATTCTCCCAGAAACTAAACATCATTGGTCCCTTCACAACACGTCCAACGCGCGCCTTTCATAGTTACACGGTATATATATATGTTAATCATGAGAATTGATCGTTTCTACAACTCGTTCTTGAGTTCAACAGCTCGGCTGTACAACGATTTGCCGACCTCTAAAATATCCTCCTAAAATATAGGTCTTTTCAAAACCCATGTTCACTCCTTCCTCTCCTCAAAAAGGCCCTCCACACAGCATCGGAGTTTCTATACAGTGTCCCATTAAGCAGGATGTAAAATTGGTTGACTGTTTTCGAAATCGAAACAGTTTTATACGTTGGTTTCGGCACCTTATTAGGGCATAATTCAATAAATTTCTCCTGTATCAGCATAGATTTTAGTTTGTGGGTATAGTTGTATGTATACTCGTTTAGTTGAATACTGTTTCAATATTAGAAAATAATATTATTTGCTTTCTCTCATTGATCTTTCCACCATTGTTCGTTTTTGACTTGAAAATTAAATTACAAAAAAACTTTAATTCGTTCGGTATTTTCAAAATTGGATCTGATTGTGTAAATTGAGGCAAACGATAAAGTATTAAACCTACTGATAAAATATTTAGCATTTGAGCTGAAATATAGCTTTTTAAAAATCTTTGAATTACAATATCATACACAAGCAAATGCTTTCAATGGAAGAGTAGTAAAAAAAACCTGAGATGTAAAATGATCATGTAAATACCGTGTAACACATATTATTAAAAAATTAATAAAAATATTTAAAAAAAAATAATAATAAAAAAATTGAAAAATAATATCCCGTGATTTTCACTGATCTGCGTTAGTCTTGCTGATAATAGCAAAGATATGTTGCTTATGTAGATATTACTTTACCCATGATTTTAATTAGTAACGAGTACGTAGTTGCAGATTATTGTGAATGGTAGAACGGAATTACATCGGAGTATTCTCTTATTATCTAGATTACGTCTTTCACATCTCGTTACTTTTTCCATTTTCACAACCCCGCTATAAACTGGTATCGCTGTTTTAAAAAAATAAGCAATGAAAATTGAACACATCGAAACAAAGGGAAAAATATGCTTAATAATGGCCTGAAAAGCCATTGTCTGGCTTGGAAAACTTGCGTAAAACTCGTAAAACAGGGAGGGAATGACAACATTGTTGTATTATTTTACACGCACATTATTGGGATCTGAAAAGCCATTATTGTGAGGGTAATCTAACTAACAGTCAATTTGCTAAATAGACCATTCTATATTCTTCAAATTTTCCTGTTTACAGAGAGTTAAAAAACATCAAAAATGTCACCGGATTCCAAAAATTTATTTACGTTTTTTACTCTAAATAATGTCAGGAATAACGGGTCAAGTAAGCAAGTTAACACCCAGTATATTAAATAATAATTTAATTTACAATATATCAGCTTATATACACATGAGTCATGCTGTGTAATTATTATTATTACACGTGACAGCTGTTTTGCCTTCACGGGGATTATCAAGCTGTGGTGAAGCCACATACAGTTGATCTATTTATATTTCTTCCATACAGGTAGGTAATTAAAAAGGAAAATTAAATTGGTTTTATTTTTATTACCTACCAATGCTTACATTGATATCCAAGTATTGTTGGAAATTATTAATTGTTATTAATTACACTGAAAAGTTTCTTCACTTATCGTATTATTTCAATTTGATCAATATTATTAGACTGCAGAAAATCAAATTTTCCTGAAAAGTCTAAAAGATCATTATTAAAATAATTGAGAGAATGAAAGTGTTTAGCTTTTTACCACTCTTAATTCTATGTTGTCCCTTTCTCTCTATTAACAATATATAGATAAAAGGCTTTATTTATTTCTCAGTGACGTTTGGCAAGGATATCAATATTATTATATCGAACGTGTATACAGACTAGATGAAACGTGGCATTTTATATCATAACAACAGTTCACCAAATTTGCTTACGACCGCGACGGTTGGCTTTTGCAATTATTCATTTTATAATGTTACGCAATGGATAAATATTCAATTTTAGCATTTCAATACTTCAAGGAACTGAAATTAGACCAACTTTCTCAATACCAAATCATCTCAATGGCTGCGTTAGAAGTGCATAATATATATAAATATCTACATAAGCACGAACAAACTCAAACTCAGGTTTCAGGTTTTCTTGTTCCACTAAACTGTAATTGCGCAACGAAAAGTTTTTGGTATTTTTAATATGTTAAATTAGGTATTAAAAAAAAAACTTGAATATTGGGACATTCGACAAGTCGGCTGATAAAACTAGAACATAATAATTTAAATCAAATAATAGTATATTAAAATATAAGTGGATAAACAGGTCTTTAAAACACGCGCGATTTTTCGAGCACGACGTCGGAACAGTACAAAGCATCGACTATGTGGGCCATACATTCGAAATTGCAATGTCTGTTGAGGATAAATAAAGGGGTTGATTTAAAATCATTTGTGAAAGTGCATGCATTCATGAAGGCAATTAGCAAGGATGACGTTGCTAAGAAGGCGTATGTATTCAAAGAAGATGATTTGCGGAAGTTTTTCACGGAAGCACCGGACATTACGTACTTATTTTTGAAGGTGGTAGCCATTTGCGGAATCTTTGGCTCTTGCAGAAGATGTGAATTGTGCGATTTACGCTTATATGATATCAAAGAAGAAGGAAGTGTATTGCTTATTACCATCCGACCATCTAAAACAGTGAAGGCTCGACGTTTTACTGTTGCCGACAGTGGTGCAATTAATTATGTGCGTTTTATGAAGCAATATTTATCATTGCGACCCCAAAATGTAAGTACAGACAGGGTTTTCTTACGGTATGATAAGGGTAAGTGCACCAATCAAGTGGTTGGTATTAACACATTTGGATCATGCCCTTTACAAATCGCACACTATCTTAAATTAAACGACCCTGAGAAATATACAGGACATGCGTTTCGACGTACATCCGCTACCATTATGGCAAATAGTGGCATGACAATTGATCAAATCCAACGACAAGTAGGATGGAAATCGGCAGCTGGGGCGACTGGTTACGTGGAAGAGAGCATTAGCAATAAGAAGAATGTTTCAAACATTATTGGAACTGCCATTAATGGAAGTGCAGCCTCATTGACTTACGAGAATACTATTAATTTGAACAACATTTCCTCCGATTTAAAAAACGGAGGTATTAATATTTCAAATAATACGAACTGCTCTTTTCACATCCATTTAAATAATTAGAATGTAAACGATGTAAAAAAGAATGTAAACTTTGAATAAAATTTTTGAAACATTTGTAATGTTTTATTTGACGTTTAAAATATTCCTGTCAGATTTATAGTTAAAAGTTGACATTTAGACTTGACATTTTGTTGATTTGTTGATGTTGCCATGGTAACTTAAAAAACGCGCGTTCCATAAAGTGCGATTTACACGCTAGAGCGTACTTTAAATGAGTAAAAAAGGGCACCAATAAAAAAAGAACCTTATTTAATCATGTAATGTAATGATTTATTTAAAGTTCATCGGATTTTGAACTCGTGAACTCAAAGAGAAACAACCCAACCACAACACAGTGGAATTTATTGTTCTCCAGTTGATGTATGAACACTGAAGAGTGCATTGGGGAAAAATTCAATTACACTTTAAAATTTGTGTTTTTCTTTTTTCATTGCATCAACCAATTTCTTCAATTCATGAAAAATGCTGTTGTCCATTTATTTTTATTATTCTTCCGAATAAATGAAACATTTGAAATATGCAGGTGGCGTAAAAAAGTTGATATCGTTTCTTGGGGACTACGTTTTTTCAAAAGCCTTTTTTTATAATTTTCATGTTGTCAAAATCGGATTTTTTGTTAAATAATTCGTAATATATTTCTCAATAAGTAAAGTTATTCCATTACAAACATATATTTACCTACCACAGGAGAAATTTAATGATATCTCTGAAGTGTATGTGTCGTGCGACTGAATTAAGAATGAAAATGAAAAGATTACCAGACCAAAATAAATATGGTTAGATACGTTACGCAGAGCGGACGGACGGAAAAATCGGTTTAAGGAAAACGAACTTGATAAATACAAAGTTGATATATTTTTATAGTCGTGATAATAATGTATCTTTATACTGTCACTTCAATATGTGTTCTTTAATTTTTTGTCATATTAATTATTATTTTTCTTAACTATGATATTCTTTCAATTTATTGCAATTCCCGTGTAAGTTTGTCGAGTCCGAATATACGTAAAAGCTCCTATATAAGCGATGACGTGGATAATACCTACAAGGTACCAAAAAATTTTGATCAAGAGTAGACATTTACATTTAAAAAAATTGAGTTTAAAAAACAACTTATAAGGATCATTGTTTTCAATGCGAAATAATTTATTATCTTTGTTTAAACCACTATTTTAAAAACAGATGAAATTAAGAGATTACAATTATAAAAAATAAAACAAACACTTTGTATTTAACCACGAATTAAAATTAATTTAAATTTAAATTTAAGTAAATTAATTTAATTTAAATGAGTTTAATTTTAAATTCGTGTTTAAATACAAAGTGTTAGTTTTATTTTTTATTATATAATGTCTAACCACAAAGTAATTGCTTCTTACGAAAAAAGATATTACAATTATTAATGACGAAGTGACAAATTGGTGTTTTTATCAGTTGACATATTAGAATACATGAAAATGACCGGATTCAGTGGTTGGAAAAAATACATGTATTATTTTAATCGACACATGAAAGCGGTATCTACATACAAAATTATTAATCCTTTCTTAAAATAGAAAAGTGTCCGTGAAGTCTGATTATAATGTAACAATTCAATTTCTTAAATAGACAAAATATTATAATTCACAAGAAAGCTATTAATTAAGAATTAATTTTACTTCACAATAGTGTCCCGGCCACACGAGGCTAGTATTTCAAGCCAGGATAGCAAAGCTAGTATGACGGCGTCCTATTGGCTCAAGCTCGAGCGGTTTACATGATGCTCGGAAATTTTAAGTCATCGCAGTGACTAGGGTAACCACACGTCCGTCCGTAGGGAAAAATGAACAGCCTACGTAGAAGACACACAAGACTGAAAAGTTGCTTCGGAAACTATGTCAAGTTGCATTGGACGAATTATTAGAAGAGTTGCTAGAAGAACGTGTTTGGACAAACCACGGACAATTTTATTTGAAATACCTTTAGTAGTAATTAATTCCGCACATTTTTTTTATAGTCAATATTATGCATAAACTAGTCCCAGCGAGAACTCGTATGGAAGTCATCGAAGTTCATTCTCTTCTTTCTCGCGCGTCTTCTTTGAAAACAAAAAAGACAGAATATACTAGAACGATGACGTCACTTACAATTTCTCGCTGCGACTAATGGACTTGACTCTGTACTCTACAAGACATTCCTTTTCTCGATACAATTGTGTGCAAACTTCAAATTAACCTCTTTACTTATTTTTGGCATGTTTGTATAGAAGCGTATTGTGAATAAGAAAAAAAACACAGCGCGTCGTCACCGTACACAAGCCAACCATGCACTAGCTTTGGGCGGCCACACGAATCTAAACACGAAACCAGGATCGTAATTTCGGTAGTAGGGGGCGCAACCACCTCAAATTATAAAACCCTATCATATTAAACTATTATGTTTTGAGAAGCTAGTTACTAGCTTCTTTACTAGCATACTAGGTTAAAAAAAGCTAGTTCTGTCTAAATGTAGTTACTTTTAGACATAATGTGTTTGAAAATAAATGTTGATAAATTCATGTGAACTATTATTTTACGTTTTAATTATCGTTCGCTATTGAAGCATCCGAAATCATTTTATTATTATTATTATAGTACATAAAACAGGCATGTTGCCCGAAAATTTACATTCATGGATGACTTAAATAAAATGTTTAACAGAAATCGTGACAAAAATGATATTCGTTCCTCAACTAATTTTCTGTTGATTTACAGAACCCTCTCTCAATTCAATTTAATCAAAATTAAGTTTTTTTTTATTTGTTTTATTATATGCAGTACATAAAACAGGCATCATTTTATTGATTCAATAACTATTATTATATTAAAGGCATACTGAAAAAAATCTTTATTTAGTAATATTATTATTCAATTTATATATAAACATTTTTAAGGAACAAGTTCTGACGTATAATTATTTATTTATTTACGAGTGACAGCTGTTTTGCGTACTGGAGGCATTACCAAAAATTTCTATAAATTAAAATTGATAACAATAAAAATACTGAAGTATGTTTATCAAATACCCACTCTTAATTTTATCGGCAAGATAACAACTCAATAAATCCTGTGGTAAAATAAATTATTACACCGAAAATTCCTTCATGGGTCGGGAAGGAATCACAGTGAGAATGCGGACAATGAAAATACACAATACTGCTCCTGTGCCGCACCGACCCATGTACAGGCGCCAATAGAAATATTATATGGAACAAAACGCTCTCGGTAATCGATGACATGAATTACGCTTTCTTGTTGCACTCGTTTATGTCATGCATTTAATGCATCTGATTTGCAAGTGATATCTCTAAATACTACGGGATGTAAAAAGTTAAAATTATCTTTACAAAATGCGGTTCGTCGCAATGAATAAATGAGTGTTTCTCACTTTTGCCTTTTTTAATTATTTACCAGCTGATTCCCGGCATGCGTTGCAAAGATTTATTCAAAGAATTACATTGTTTCTCCCTTAATCACCTTTCCCGTGCGTTCCCTTTCTCCTCCCGCGACCAGCCTGTATTATGTTATTCTGACGTATGAGCTATATTATTGTAAAGTTTCATTAAAATCCATCGATAGATTTTTGCGTGAAAGAGTAACAAACACATAAATCCACACAAACTTTCGCTTTGTAATATTAGTAAGATGGAGGAAAATTGGTTCTAAATGTATTTTAGACTTTTATAACTAATTTTTCTAGAAGGTGTCCTTACATATGAAATTGGCGTTTTGGCGTACTGGCAACTTGGATCTCAAATATATTCTCTTTGGTTAGGAATTCCAAATTCAAATTTATACAGCTATTTACTCATGTATTTGTGTTTCGAAAATTATAATTCATTTGTTTTTCCTTAATTATTTTTTTCTTTGCGTCACTTAGTTTACAAAATGGAAAACTTGAAATATCGCGTTATTCACGAGTACGAGTTCCGCCGTGGCACCAGCGCTGCAGAAACGGCTCGAAGGATTAATGATGTGTATGGCGACGGTGCCGCAAAAGAAAATACAGTGCGTTTTTGGTTCCAACGTTTTCGTTCTGGAAATTTTGACTTGCAGAACAAGCCCCGTTTACGGCCGGAGACCAAAGTTGATAATGAAGAATTGAAGGCTATTGTGGAAGCGGATCCATCGCAAACCACCTCCGAGTTAGCTGCAGGCTGCGGTGTTAGTGATATAACTGTTTTAATCCACTTGAAGCAAATTGGGAAGGTGAAAAAGTTTGAAAGGTGGGTACCTCACGAATTGGGTTAAGCAAATCAACAAACGCGCGTTAGAACGCCGGACCACACACTGCACAACAGACGGCTACCAAATTAGAGGAGCTTCAATTGGAATGTCTAAGACATCCACCGTACACTCCGGACCTTGCCCCAACAGTTTAACAATTTTTTCGAAATTTTTATAAATTCTTGCAAGGGAAAAAAATCAACTCCGATGGGGCAGTCCAAACCGCCTTCAAAGATTTTATTGATTCCCGTTCGAATGGTTTTTTTCGTAAAGGGATCTATGAACTACCTATGAGATGGAAAAAGTGCAATGGTACATACTTTGATTAAATAAATATATTATGTTTAAAATCGACTTTATGTTCCTCCCATAAAAAACGCCAATTTCATATGTAAGGACCTAATATTTGAAATTTTACAACTTTCTTACAATACTTTCTACTTTCTTCAATACTCAATGAAAGAATTTTCAACGCTCGCTGGCACTTTGTTTTATTTTATTGCCTCGTGGATACCAGAAAAAATAATGTAAATTATAAGCAAGTTGATGAAAGTGAGAATTTTGAAGGGAATAATAAAAGGAGTACAACGTTGAAGTTCGCCTAATGAGAGTATTAAAGAAAAGTCCAAAGCCGAGGGATATTGCAGACAGCGCGAATAATTTCATAAAGACAGTTTTAGGAAATATTTTGTCCAGTAAACTAAATAATTTTCTCCTTCTTATAATAATGTTCTCCTTCTTCGCACTAGTTTTAACCTGCTACTGGTATAATCAGGTATTTTCTTGGGTATTTATAACATCTCAATCAGGAGTAAGAAACTTTTATTTCATTTTTTTATAAAATATTTTTTTATTCTATTTATTTATTTCAGGTTAAAATAGTTTAAAATAGTATAATAATCATTTTAAAATAGTTATACACAAATTATTACAGAAAAGATTACAAAATTTAAAAGAAGAAAAAAAGTCCGTGGGGGCAGTTTTACTATGTTGTGACGTATGTCAAAAGATAGTTACTGAACTCTGTACAAGTAACATTGAAGATGTCAATGCTCAATGCAGAATCATTAAGCAGTTGAGCTTCGTTTAACGGCGCATTCTGGAAAGAAGAAGTTCTCGCTGTCGGAGCATAAAAAATAATTAATTTTGTACAAAAGTCATAAGAAAAGCTATTTTTCTTACTTGATAGACCAGAAACAAAAAACTTTCTTGCAATTGCGTAGAAATGATTTGGGAGTTTGGCGAGGCCCATCTCGTCGGTACCCCAGCTCCGGAATCAATTCATTGGATAGCCAAAACTTTTGCACACAGGTCATTCGAAGTGGTTCGCTAAGTTTGATGACTTAGCAGGGGTACACGAGTTTATAAGGTGAGGTTTGTCCACTGTTTTTGCAGCTTGGCGGACATGACCAGAAGAGGCCGGTTGATGGAGACCCTTTCACCTCTCCAGGCGGGTAGAAGGAATGGATTCAAATGTCCCGGATAACTGATCCCCAGATTATTACCCCTCTTATCCTTTTCCTACCTTTGAACTTATTTTCCTCAAGAAGACCCTCCACACAGCGTTTACAAAGATGACGTAGGTCCTAAGTGAAATTATTTTCTTTAGGGCCTTCTGTCTGGAGTTAATGTAAAAATACATAGTTTTGTTAAGTTAGTTTGATTTTAAATACTTTTTTTTTGAATTGTGTATAGTATGGGCTTATTTTGTAGATAAAGTCACAATATATTGTCACGTCGTAGAAAAAATAATAACATTTAAGAGGTGAGATAAACCTTTTCAATTACTCCACAGCCTAATTCGAAATTCTTGGACGAAAAAAACGTATCTTTGATTTTTGAGAAAGTTTTAGTTATTTGCAATTTTACAAGCGTTTTATTTTAATTTTTTTAAATGACAATATAAGATAAATTAAAATTACAAAATAAGTAAAAATACAAAGTAAAGTGGTTTGTTTACAGTCCTCCTCACTAGGTATTCCTATTCCGAGGCGGACTGTATATTGCTGAATGGGTGTTGATTTTTATTTCCTCATCTTCTAGTTTCTAGATTTTCACAAAATAAACAATAAATGAAATAAAAGTGTTTATGTTTGTTGTCTGCAGGTTGTACTGGGGTTACTTCATAATTTTAATGATTTCCTCATCTTCCTGTTTACTTAACCATAATTTGAAGTATTTTTAAACATATGTATCTCCATGGTGTTCTTAATTTCAAATGGAAGGGCATTATATAATTTTGTAGCATGGAAATTATGGTTTTTCTTTTCCAAAAGATGTATTTAATTGCGGATTGTTTAGTAGTTTTGAGGATTATGACCTTGTAATGTAGATGTGTTGGTCAGCAAGGTATTCATATTTTTATTTAAATTTGAATAGTGCATTTTTTGTGTATTGTCATTTGTCTATTCGATTAAATGAGGTGATTAAAAAAGAGTGAAGATCTGATTCACGAGGTTTTAGTATTAATAAACTAACCTAAATTTACTCGACTGCTTCTTGGTAAATTTTACTTATCTATGAAGAATATCCTTTGTCAATGAAAACAGTTTCCCTGCACGAATATTCAATTACGTTTCACGTCGTGTCTCTGGAAAGGAAGCGTGAGAAAGCGACATAAAGAAGCACATGTTCGTGTATGGAATCAAGCTTAAAGGTATGCAATAGACTTCTGACATCAATATAATGTAACTATCACTCAAATGACGCGGTGTTTTATTGCCTTTGAAAAACACGCTGCTTTCTTCCAATAAAAGTATTTCAAATCTTACCGTATTATATTTATAGTTTTCTAGTATAAAATAAAACAACATAAGCCATAAAAACAACTTTAAAAGATTATAAAGCTCGTAAAACTGAAAACGTTTTGAAAGCCTTGCACGAATATGTTGGGCTTCCACTCGAAACATTGGAGGGTGGTAAAATACAATAATAAACCCCTTTGATTGTCCATTTGGGGAGATTAACTAACAAGAGAACAACAAGCGAAAACAAAATGAATAATTCCTAAAATGTATGCGGAGTATTACGTATTATATTGATTTCCTGTCAGTCACGTTCTGACATTGTAGTTTTATGTATGCACGGTGCGGGGCGTATCACGTATGTTTCATAAATTTAATTACAAAATGTGACTATAAAAAACGTCGCGTTACATTTTCCCCCAAATTGAACACACAGTTAAATTACCGCCCATTGTTTTATTTTACACCCGTCATGTTAAATCAAATAATGCTTAGTAGTTATTTTTCATATTGCACACTTTATGAATAAAAAACGGGGCCATTTTCAGAAATATTTTTAAAATAGCATATTGGTGTATTCCTTTCATAACGTTGGAAATATTACGAAATAAAATGATTCGGTCGAAATATTTCAGTAAATAGTATATTCATTAAGAATTCTCGTATACCAAAAATAATGGAGTTGTTTTATCGCCTTTGTAATAGCAGGATGAAAAAGAAATATGTGAAAGCCACATACATTATGTGATATTAAATTATCAACACCAAATAGTGGTTATGTTTCTATTCCCGAGAAGCATACGAATGCAAGTCCAAAACACGGAAAATTCAGGAGAGCCGGAAAACGACGTTTTTTATTTGCAAATCTCTGTTATCAGAAAAACGGTTTTAAACTGACAAATCTTTGGTAATTTCCACAGATATTAAGATGTTTATTGATATTTCTTTTTTATTATGTTAAATATTGGTTTAGTATTTTTACCTACTCAACTTATTAAATGACAAAAAGAAAAAAAAAATAAACATAATAAAGTAAAACATAAAAAAAGAAGAACATAAAATGTAATAAAGAAAAGCGTAAAATTATTAACAAACATGGTTATATTATTTACTATGGTTGATAATAATATAATTTTCACAAAAAAAAGAAAAAAAAGTATTTTAAGTTATTAATTTATTAAGCTGCATTTTATATGATTTCAAGTCATGGTTGAAAATGTCCACATCTCGTAAGGCATTGTAAGTTTCACAGATACGTACTATTACAGAGTTTTGCGCGTATTTAGATTTACTGTGTGGTATTCTAAATAAGTCGTTCGATCTGGTGTTTTGTTTTGGGCGACGAAATGCAATATTTTCTAACAGATATGATGAATGAACAAGGCAGTTCACGATTTTGTGTAAGAATAATGCATCATTGATTTTCTGCGTTTATATAAAGCGAGAGGGTCAAATCGATGATAAGTAAAAAGGTAAGATAGGTGTTTTATAAATTTGTTCTGGATATTTTCAATGCGATGAATATACATATGTTTGATATTGAGGATTCCAAATTACTGAGGCGAACTAGAGTTGTGACCGTACACTGTACATGTGATATATAACTATATATATATATAGCCTGAACTAGATATAAATATAATAAAAAAATGGTTTGATCAAAATCTACTATCTCTAAATACAGAAAAAACTTTTGTAATACCATTCACTCTGAATAAAAATGCTACCCCTGAGAATCTAAACATATGTATACACTCATATAATTGTAATCCAAAGTCATATCTATGTAAACCTAACTGCTCTATACTCACTGTTAAAACAAATGTAAAATACCTCGGTGTAATTATAGATAGTAACATAAAATGGAAATTACAAATCAATACAACAGTAGAACGGTTAAGAAAATTAATTTACATTTTTATTAGAATACGTAACATACTAAATATTGGATTAATAAGAACCATCTATTTTTCCCTAATTCAATCAGTATTACAATATAGAATTGTTAGTTGGGGTGGTGCTTTCAAAACTTCTCTTTTGCCTTTAGAAATTATCCAAAGAATATTAATAAAAATAATTCTAAAAAAGCCATACGATTACCCTACCATCAAATTATTTCAAGAATTCAAAGTCCTTTCACTTCATATTATTTATAAAAAAATTACGCTTTTACAAATACACAAAGATTGTCTCAATAATTTTAACACTCTTTTTTCGAACAGCAATAGAACAAATATCCTTGGTTCTCTGACCTCGCTGTTACACCAACACAACCCAACAATTCTACAAATATATTGGAGTTAAATGGTTTAACGAATTACCCTTGAAATTAAGATTGGAAACAAATTACAAACAATTCAAAAAATCAATAAAAATTCTTTTTATATAACTTATCAACATAACGACCCAAATATAACATTAGTCATCCTTTTTCTCTCATTATTTTTTATCTCCTCCGCTTCAATCTGTTGTTTTTCTTATCTTTTATCTGTTTTGTACATATATATATAAAAAAAAAATTATATATATATACAAAAATGATTTTTTCGTATTTTCTGTTAATTATCTATTTTTTGTTTTATAAATTTAAAAAAATACTATTTTTCGTTGGCTAAATTGTGGTTAACATGCGTTTATCCGCCTTTTTAACTCGAGCTATGCTCTTAAAGAGGGTGTAAAGCGTATTATTAAATGTATTTTAATAAAGACTTTATTTAATGTATATAAACATGTAATTGAAACTATTTTATTAAAAAAATATATATATATATATATATAACAGAATTAGGGTGTGTGCTATAATAAAAGGCTTTGTAATGCGAATAATGAAACACAATTGCTTATAAGCTTTTTCTAGAATATTTCCAATTAAGTTTAATTTGTAGAACTCCGTTTTCGATTTTATTTCTTTTAAAATAATTGGCTACTTTGTTATCCAACAAAGGTTTCCCGGGGCGGCAGTACTTACCCATTTTCACAAAAAGCATTAATTGATACTTTTTCTATCAAAAACGAATGCGATAAAATCAGAATACAGAATATTTATCTGTAGAGGCAGATACAAAATGAATGGGTATTTTGCCCCTGGAGGAGTATTTCCGAAGCTATCAGGGAGTAGCCCTTATCTCTACTGTTCCGCGTGAGCGCCGTGTTATTGCATATTATTGCTTTTTATTTCAGGAGAGGAATACATTGCATACGATACAAAATACAATGAAATGCTTCTACTGTTGTTCACCCGTCATTGCCGCTGAATACACCATTCAATTTTTATGCTTGTTAAATTGAGCAAAAATCAAATTGGAAAGTTTATTTGTTTGAAAACACCCTTATACTATTAAACATTTGAGAGCGTTAGGACTAAAACGTAATACGCCGAAATATACGATATTGACAATTAAAATCGTCGATGTACCTGATTTTCTTTTAAGCCAGTGATTCTTGGGATTATTTGGGGCAATATGTGAATTACATTTTGGTCTCCTGTGTCTTTTGTTGTTTTTATCCACTTAAAATAAACATAATAAAGAAAAACATAAAAAAGAAAAACATAAAACATAATAAATAAAAACGAAAAATTATTAACAAACACGGTTATACTATTTACTATGGTTGATAATAATATAATTTTCACAAAAAACAAGAAAAAAAAGTATTTTAAGTTATTATTTATATGATTTCAAGTCATGGTTTAAAATGTCCACATCTCGTAAGGCATTGTAAGTTTCACAGATACGTACTATTACAGAGTTTTGCGCGTATTTAGATTAACTGTGTGGTATTCTAAATAAGTCGTTCGATCTGGTGTTTTGTTTGGGGCAACGAAATACAATATTTTCTAACAGATATGATGAATTTACAAAAAAATGTTGGTTTATGGACATTTCGGGTCGGGGTTGATGGTTTGGTAGTTAATCGTCTCATTAAAGAGCAGCGAAATGTAGTTTTTTAATGTTGTATTGTAAAATAACTCCTACGCCAAGCTCAAGAGCTAGTACTCTTCATTGGCATAGAAATTCATTAAAACATGTTTTTTTTTTATAAAATAAATAAAAAAAAAATAATGATAAAAAAATATCTATATATACATACATAACAATAAAAAATGTCACCGAAAACAAACAGCAGGTCAAGTTACCAAAATTAATATTTTTTTAACAGGATTGAAAAAAAAACGCATACGAATTCACAATAGATATTTTATTTTTACGTCAAAATTCTTCATAAAAACTGCCGTATATTTTGTCATCTATTATACATGCCAACACCTCTGCTATAGGTCACCTCACGTGGTTCAGTGCGTTTGGTGATTTAGCAGGGGTGCCCGGGTTCATCGGGTGACGTGTGTTCAGATCTTGGCGGCAGTTGCGCCTACCCACAAGCTGCAAGCTCTACAGACAGGGGTGTTGGTTATCCAATAAATATTTCCCGGGGCGCAAATACCCATTCCAGGGTTTTGACCTATTCCAGGTCTCTCTCCCCTTTGTCTGGCACTTTAGCGGGAGGAATTGATTCATATCTGGGCACACTGACCCCTAGATTCCTACCCACCCCTCATTTCGTTTTCCTTAGGAACTTCCTATCCAAAGATGACATAGGCCCTGAGGTAAATTATTTTCCTCAGGGCCTTTCCTGGGGTAAATCTAAAAAGAAAATTAAAAAAAAATCTTAAAAAAACGCTTCTCATATTTAATGAATTGGTAACGCAACCAATTGCCAAGAATGTGATAACGACCCAAACGCACCGTAGAAATTATTTATTAAGAAACAAATCATGGATCCATTTGGAATAAGTATGAAAGTGATGATTTTAAAATAATCTTGACGTGGTTTATATTTTTTTTTTCTGTAAATAAATCACTTTACCTTCGTAACAACGGTCACAATTGTAATAAATGTAAAAATTAAAACTTGCAAAGCATAATATTCTGTTTAACTTGATTTATTTTGAATGATTTTTAAAAATGTATTAAATTCTTCGAGTTTCTTTATTAATTTTTAACATTTTTTTTACCATAATAACGATTAATTTACTCAGATATTAATCAGTAGCTAACCTGAATTGCCAATAATGTTTACAATCTTCAGGATCCCAAACTCGCAATTGAAATTTTTATGAAATTTAAAATTAAAAATGAAAAGAATCAATATTCAAGAATTTTGGTATATTTATTGATCTACACTCAGAACACCTTAAAACAACCCCAAAGATCTTTGATGACCTCCACTATGGGAATCCCTACCTTAAACCACCACATTTCCTGGCAAGTCACCGCAAGGGTTGGCGTAGGAGATTGTCTACCGCGGCCTGACACTTTTATCCCCGTGTTTTAACAAGATAATTAAAGAATTTTTCATTCCTAATGTGAATTACGACAGGATTTCCTGGAACACGAAAAGGGAAACGCTCCGTTTTTACTAATCGCATTTTCCAAAACAAATATCTTAATTCACGCGTTCCCGGACGTGGAACTGTCATTTTAACGGTGGGGACACTAAAACCAACGATCGTTAAATTTATTGTTTGGAATTGAAATTCTTTTGATTGGGCTTTGTTCCTATTACGTCCAAGCTTAGATTTTACCATATCATACATTAACGCCTCTAACCTCGGTTTTCCCAAAAATAGTCAATTTTAATTTTCAAAGTTAAGTATTAAGAGGGCATTACCAGAGAAAGCCGGAAATACGTCATTTTCAAAAAAGTTTTTAGACGTATTGACTCTTTTCCACAAAAAATTATAAATGGATTTCGAAAGATTGTTTTTTTATCTAATGAAGTTATGTAATAAATTTTTAGAATTTTTTTAAATTTTTAGTATAATAAGGTTATTCCATAGGTCGTTGGCAGATTTGTTAAATTTTCAAAAAAATTTTTGTATTATACCACACCCATTTCAAATAATGTAATAATGCAGTAAAATAAATCAATACATTATCTAGCAGAGTTATGTATTAGAATTTTAATTTTAGTTTCAATAACATCATTAAAAAATATGTAAGTACATGTGTTTCTTGACGAAAATTGGTCCATTTGTGCATTTATTTGCGCACTTCCAAACTAATATATTTGAGATTTTTTTAACATTCTTATTAAATTTAGACATTATTAAAAAATGATAAATACTTATAATCAAAAAATAACTACAAAAAGTACACTATTTTAATAGTTTTATCATCACGCCTTTCAGCATTTTTGGATGAAGGTATAAATTAAAGCTAATTTGGATTGAAATAAATTCGATATTGAGTTATAATTTAAAAAAGCTGGTACGGAGAATAATTAATCTTTCTCATTGTAACCGCCCTGCACGATCGGAAGAACAGCTTTCGACGAAATGTGGATTTTCGTCCACTGGCTGGTTAAATGCTCTTAAGCCTCCATCAACCTGATTTTTACGCTTTTCAAAAATGTTCATATCTTTGGAATTGTACGAATTAGGATTCGATTTTTGTAAAAAATATCCAAATAGGTTCTCCTTTCTAGAGTTTATTTCAAAACTCATTTTGATCAAAATGTTAACCTCGTCGTTATTTGTAAGAAAGGAGTAACAAATAACGATAAGACACCCATTTAGAGTATGTTACGTAGTTTCATGTTTGTGATAGAACTGAGAACACTAGAACTGAGCGCCTTTCAAATAGATAATTATTCTATAAGTATGCCCATCATCATCATCATTACATAGTATAAAATGAAGTCGCTCAAAATGTATGTGCGCGTTAATCTTTTAAACTACGCAACGGAATTTCATACGGTTTTCACAAATAGATAGAGTGATTGAAGAGGAATGTTTATATGTCTAATACATGTACATTATATTTTTTCAAATCAAATCAAATCAAAAAATATTTATTGTAAATAAAAATTACAAAAGGTGTAGCTTATGGGTAGACCCCATTTCTTCCAGCTAACCACATTTATTTAATTACAATGTTTATATAATATTATTTGTTTTATTATAATTACAATGTTTATACAGATAAAATAACAATATACCAATGAAAAAAAAATACAAATATATATACCAATAAAAATAGGCGTTTCATTTACGTGAGGTATTCACTCAACGTGTAGTGACATTTATTAACAAGGAAAGTGTTAGAGAAAAGCCGAGAAATTCAAAGAAAACATATTTTTGTGCGATTGAAAACAGCTGGTGGGCCTTACTATAGTCACTTTTGAAATTCGTTCTACGGAAGAAATTGGAAAATAGATGTCCTAGAGTAAATAGGTATTTGATTTGAATTATTTTATTTAATGAAGTCGCTCAAAATGTATGTGCGCATAGATCTTTTAAACTACGCAACGGATATTCATGCGGTTTTCACCAATAGATAGAGTGATTCAAGAGGAAGGTTTATATTTATAAAACATGCTTATTATAGTAGAGAAAAGTCGACAAATTCAAATATTCAATTCAGGCAGCGGGCAGCTGACAAGCGGGTGGTGTGGATTTAATAAAGGTTGGGTAATGGCGTTGTGTTTCGTTAGCCACAGCAACGTGTGCCGGGTCTGCTAGTAGATATATAAAACGTTGATTTTAAACCATTGCGCATTGATTCTAAACGTATTTAACCATAAAATCTAATGCCAGCAGTCATTGCTCTACGACAGTCTGGAAAAGTCTTCGTCGCTACTCTATGAAAGTCTGGAAACAAATTTCAATGAAATTCATTTATTTATTAAAGAACTATTGTCCCATTATTATACAATTCATACATGAAATGAAAATTAAAAATTAAATTTAGAAAAGGAGTAGCAACTTAAATTTAAATTTATACCTTAAAATTTTTTTATTTTACACTTTCTGTAGATTTAAGTAAGAAGATGCACTTTATCAGAGTTGTTTACATCAGGTATGGTTGTGTATTTTTGTATTATGGTACTAAATTTTCATTTGTCGTTATTTTATTGGTCAATGACATAAATATTCTTATCACTGTCATATATGAATTTATATACGTTTATAACGCTAATAAATAAAATTATAATAATTACATAAAATGGATGAAGCGAAGGCAAAAGTAGGACGTAATAATGTATAAATTAAAGTGAATAATAAAAAAGCCATAACAAGGTGGTGGAGTCTATAATTTAGACATTATTCTGTAAAAACCAATAAAAAATCACTTATTTTTATTTATATTCGTCGACCGGTTTCGGTTGAACTCAACCTTCTTCAGGACAATAAACTTAAAAACTAAATTACAGTACAGAGTTACGATTCTAAGATTAAGACAAAAGAAAGAGAGAGAGCATATAAGAGAGGGAGAGAACATCAGATACTGGTTGGTGGAAGGGTATAGAAGGCCGGCCTTATTTCTACTTGTACTAACAATAATTTGGCTAAACTCCTAACTAATTATAAAGATACAGAAGATAAATTAAGCCACTCTGGCATTTATAAACTTAATTGTAACGATTGTTCGGCCACATACATAGGTAAAACAGCGCGCAATGTAAATATTAGAGTTAAAGAACACGTCAGGTGCTTTACAAGCACAGGTTTCTCAGAATTTGCTGACCATTTAATTGATACTGACCATACATTTAATATAAATACAGGAGTAAAAATAATACATAGAAATAAAATAGGAATACGCCTTAATAATTTAGAAGCATTAGAAATATCCAAGTCAAAGAAACTTAATGACCAAATTTTAAACAAACAGTTAGAATTAACCAACAGCCCGATTTTAAAGTTATTCCCTTTCTCTCTATGTAACCCCCACCCACCCATGACTCCGCCTCCTACCCTTCCACCAACCAGTATCTGATGTTCTCTCCCTCTCTTATATGCTCTCTCTCTTTCTTTTGTTTTAATCTTAGAATCGTAACTCTGTACTGTAATTTAGTTTATAAGTTTATTGTCCTGAAGAAGGTTGAGTTCAACCGAAACCGGTCGACGAATATAAATAAAAATAAGTGGTTTTTAAACAAAGTACTTGTTTCATTCTATATAATATCAAGCCACAAAGTGTTTGCTATCTACGATAATTCAATAAAAACATAATTTAAACTGACACCGACAATTTCAAGGTGGTATCGACATACTTTGGATAGTGAAAAATGGTACCCAATGTTAGTAGTAGCATTGATTGAGGAAGAGAAATTAATCAGCATTTCGGAGTCTACGGAAAGGAATGCTGAAATAGATGAGAAGAATCAATAACTTGATTAAATTTAATAAAAAATTTCAATGAATTTATTCCAATTTAATCAATAAATCAGCTCGTGCCTTAGCTTTTGTAAACCCTTTTGTTATTTCTTTAAGACCCAACATCTTCTGTTCATGCGGTATTTTCGAAATACTTTACCGACTTTGCAATGCATTAGTCCACTTTCACATTTTCTTTGCCACTTTCGTCCTGTAGGTCCTTTGAATAGACTTCTATTTGGCGAGAATATACGGGAGGAGCTTTTCATTAAAACCAGCTACAGAAAGATCTGTACTGTGTGATAAATGTAAAGTGAATATGTCCAATACACACCAAGTTCTTCATACTAAAACGAAATGCTTCTAACTAACCCTCTACACATCTCCTTCTTCTTTGTGTGCCGTACCAGGTCCCCTCGACGTTGGCGATCACTCTTGAAAATGTCTCTCTGTCTTGCTCTGCCCGGAATAGCTCCTCCATACTTCTAAGGCCGGTCCACTCTCTTATATTTCGCAGCCGAGACCTTTGTCTCCTACCAGGCCCTCGGCGACCCTCTATCTTGTCTTTCAATATTTAAATGGAGCAAAAGATACTTCTCCCCTCGAAGTATGTGACTCAGATATGAAATTTTCTTGATTTTTATAAATGTAAACAGTTATTTATCTGCTCTAGCCCGCCTGAGAATTTCTGTATTGGTGATCATGTTGGTCCATGGCACCTTGAGCATTCTCCGGTGAAGCCATATTTCAAAAGCCTCTAACCTGTTCATGGTATTTACTTTCAAGGTCCATGTTTCACATCCATACAGCAAGACCGACCACGCATAACATTTTAGCATTCTCTGCATTAGTTTTAAGCTGATATTGTCATTGCACAAGAGAGATGTCATTTTATTGAACGCATTTCTTACTGCTTCAATTCTGCACGTAACCTCTATATATGGGTCAAGAGTCTCCGTGAGAATACTGCCGAGGTATCTAAATCTTTCCACCTTTTCGACATTGCAACCCTTTAACTGTATCACTGATTCAGAGTGTTCTAGTCGTCCAAATACCTCTACACATCAAAGAAATATAAATGAAAATAAATATACGTAAATGTATTTATTTATTTTTTTATTAATATACACACATGTTCATATTTTTTATATCACGAACCATTCTTTACTGCCATTTTTTTCATAAGAGAAACTCCACCTGTAATTTTAGTTTTAAAAGTTCTACTATGTAGGTACTTCCACCAACTATACGAAAAAAAAAACATTTTTGACTTATTTTTTAAAGCATCTAAATATCATTCCAATCTCCTGTCGTCAACACTGTATGAAAGTACATTATATCATTCTATTTTATAGCAAAACAATTCTATTTTACTCACCCATAGCTCTAAATCCCTGTGCTCCTCATGAATGTGGTTAGGGTTTTACAATTCAGCACAATTATTCAAATAATATTTGAATATTTCATTACCTTCTTTCCTATTTTTGCAACCGAGTGTTTCGCAGTAATTGAATCCGTTGAATTAATTTTCTAAATTAATGTTACACATTCTTTCATTTTCCAAACTCTCGGTTTCCCGAAAAACTTAAATATTCCCTTCGTTCCTAATGACTACTTTGTATGCTTTATTCAAGCTTCTCCGACGTTCTGATAGATCCCTAGACATTTATTTGAATCCCTGGAAATATAGACGTTCGGGAAATCAAATTTCAGGCTTTCTGGTCCAAACGGATCATTACTCACACTTTTTCAACTCTCAAGGATTTTTTCCAGGGCAAGACAAAGCCTCAAAGATCGGACTGAATATCTGCATAAAAAAATCCAACTATAATGCCCACTGGACCATTCAATAAGAAATATTTCTTTGATTCTAAATTTCCAATTAAACTCTAAAATATTTACAACAAAAATTACACCTCCAATCAATAAGAAATATTTCTTTGATTCTAAATTTCCAATTAAACTCTAAAATATTTACAACAAAAATTACACCTCCAATTAAAATTAATACATTTCTCCCTTTCACCTCAACCGTTCGAATAATTATCAAGTATTTAATTACTCAGATTGTGCTTTTAGTGGTCTAAAAGTAAGGAAAATTAAGGTGATGCTTAAAAGAATTCATAATTTGCTCCTCCATAGATAGCATGACTTTAATTATTTAGGAAAAAACATTTCTATTTTTATGAGTGATAATTCATGGTGGAATTCCATTATAATATATTATATAATAAAACGAATATAAAAGTTTATTCCACTTAATATTATTTGACCGTAACCGGTTCAAAAAGCAATTAAAAAAATACCATACTTCATAAATATAATAACGATTTAACAATAAAATTACGTCATTAGTAACTCATATTACTTGTAAGGTTTTTACCTAATCATCATTGAAGTGAGGTACAAACCCAAAGTAATTAGCTTACTGGAATTACCAAAATATTTAGAAATTCGACAGTCTAAAACGACTTAGCAACAAATATAATTATTATAACTGATTAAAATCCTTGTAGACCACCCCTCTCCCCCTCCCCAATATGTTTTGTATATAAACCGTAGACTAAGAATTATTTGTACCAGCCTGAAGGTGGCTCTGACGAGCTGAAACCGGTTACGGTCAAATAAAATTAAGTGGAATAAAGTTTTATATTCGTTTTATTATATAATATATTAGGAAAAAACACTTTCTGCAAAATATGCTTTAAAATATTAAGATGAACTAATTGTTTGCGCCGGTATATACGGAATATGAACAAGAGTTAATAGTTTTCAGATAAAAAAAACTTAAGGCTCCGCAACCGGGCCCGAAAAGAAGAAGATGGAAAGATACGAAATTACGAATGTTAGAGGAGAGCGCTAACATTTTCAGCGACAAAATCGATGCGAAAATTTAAAATAGAGCAAAAATCTCGTAGGGGCTGTGTCAAGTACAATTTAGAGAAACGTGAATTTTTTCATACATAAAACTTTTAAAATAACCTTGAAAAAAATAATTTTCGGAGCATACTTTGCGATTTTTTCCTATCGAGGGAATTTCATATAATTTGCTTTTCGGAACGTATAGATATTATCTTCGAAAATAACATATATTTTTTTAAGAGCTTAAAAACTTCAAATATTTAAGAGGGATATGCAAGAAATCGATAGAAATTTAAGTAGCGGACCCTTAAACCTTTCAATAAAAACTAACAAATATAATGTTGTATCGGTGATTCAATCCAAAAAACTATTAAACCTTCAGATTTTATGACCGGGTTAAATCTCCCCTAGAAGAAAAACTAAACCATTTCACACACTTTTCCACAAATTATCAACTAGTCAATTCACGCTATGCAATTGCACTATATATGTATAATAAATAATACAAAACAATACAAGAACTACATGTCAACCTACCAGAGACCAAATGGGAAAATAATTCACTGACTCCAGATATTTTTATATCAGAGGGTTCAGCTTGGTAGAACTCCTTATTGGACCTATAAATCCCACTGATTCATCAATATATATTTTTTTAAATCTTTTGCAATCCTACATGTATTTAAAATGACTGATTTTTGCATTTTTATATATAAATTCTTTGACAAATCTAACACACCTTAATTTTGAATGAGAGAGCTAGGCATAATGCCAGTAGCCGAAATATTATTAAATTGTTTTTATTGAATCCTAAAATAATTAAACAATTAAATTATGTGTCACGGTAAATAGTGAATTTCTATTTAAAATTCTCGGTAATCTTTCAATATTCAACCCCTTCATAAAATGTGATTTTTAAGAAGAAAAATAAAGGTATTTAAAGTATCAAAAGTAATAGTACAGGTCATAATTTCTCCGATATGCAGAAATAATAGACCATAGCACCACTCTGTCTTGGCATAAAATCCGTGCATCATTTTTTTTAAGTTAAGTAATTTGATAAATGACGATTCATCTACAACAACAATAGTTATACAACTCCTCTTAATTCGATTTCAATGACGTAATCATTTATCAAATACTAGCAGACCCGGCCACACGTAGCTGTGGCTAACGAAACACAACGCCATTACCCGACCTTTATAAAATCCACACTAGAGAATATTTGAATTTCTTGGCTTTTCTCTATTATAATAAGCATGTATTATATATATAAACATTCCCCTTGCATCACGCTATGTATTGGTGAAAACCGCATGAAAATCAGTTGCGTAGTTTAAAAGATCTATGCGCACATACATTTTGAGCGACTTCATTTTATACTATGTAATGATGATAATGATGATGATGATAAATCTATGACGTAGATATTATTTTATTAGATTTTTGTTACCGACCACAGCAGTATTATTTGAGTACCAATATTTTTTTAGTGTATTAAGTGGAATAATATTATTGGCCCCGTAAAGGATTAAGCCACAAAATCAATAAAAATCGGTTTTCAATTATATGAACCCTCGAGAGTTAAAGTGGATATGTTCAAATTCCCTACCCACGTTCTCTATGAGAGGCGGAGTGCTCAAAATTGAAAATGATATTGAAATAATATTATTTGAAGCTTTCGAGGTGGAACCTGAAATACATATATTAATACTAGCTGATCCGACAAACGTTGTTCTACCATATAAATTATTTTTAGTGAATGTTTTGGTTATTAAATAAAACATAACAAATGTTTTGTTAGTGTGTGGGGATGGGATCTATGTATGACAGAAAGAGGAACGGAGCGATGTAGACGATGACCGCCGATAAAAACAAATCAAAAAACACCAACTAAAGTAGGAAAATGAAATAAAGAAAAACAACACGAATTTCGAAGAGAAATTGAGAGTACGATTTTTTTTGTCAGTCCGTCTTTAGCCAACACAAATAAGCTCGATGGTTTACCCACTCGAGAACATGATGTCGACTGAAATATCTAAATGACGCGACGATTCTCGTGAATGTCTTGCGCATGTGTGGATGAAAGTTCGATGAGGACGTAGCGCCATCTGTCATTAAACAACATAAACAATTTCGTTGTGTTTTTAAATACTAAAGACGGTAAAATTTTTTCATACAAAAATACTAAAATCGCGATAAAGAAATGAGATGGTGGGGGTAGGAGGGTTAAAATTTGGGGTTATACGTATTTTTTGATGCCAAATAAAAAAAAATACAAAAAAATAGATTTTTTTTTCGGGATAGGGACACCCTAATCACCTAGCGGTATGAAATAAACTTTAAAACCTATTCTCATACCTACCAAATATAGGTACATACAAAATTTCATAAAAATCGGTCAAGCCGTTGCGGAGGAGTGCGACCACAAACACCGTGACACGAGATTTATATATATAAGATAGATAAATCAAATAAAATATTAAGAATGAAATAGTAAAAAAACCATTTTATTTTATTTTCAGAATATCTCAATATTTAATCATTGAAGACCATGGTAGAGCGGAGACCCAGCAAGGCAAAAGTCCCGGGTTCAATCCCTGCATGTGATCGAATCTTTTCTAATTTTCGTTTGAAGGTCGCTAAAATTGTCTAATGATTAACACCATTATATTAAACATAAAAAAGTACTTAAATGATAGAGTTTGGAGTAGATTTGTAAAAGCGTTTTAGAGGATTCAGATGGGAGTAACATATTATACACAACTTATTAATTATGAAGGAAGATCCATTAAAAGTTTTGTTTTTCTGATTCCACATTGTTTGTCCTAAACACTCCTAATTTTATTATTTGTAAGCCGCAGGCCACAATATATCTAACTGTTTTTTTTTAAGTTTAATTTGTAATGTCAAACGACCGTTAAATATTTATAAAATTCTTGGAAACAAATATTATTCAGTAACGTTTAGGTAATCAACAAAATTTACACTTTATACTACCTACGTCATAGTTTTTTTACGCTTAAGAAAATATAAATTGGAAAGGTGGCTTATTAAATAGATAGAAATATATAAATGGAAGCGGCTTTTTCACGCCCTTCAACAGAAAAAAGCTAAGCCTTAGCAGCTTGTATCAATTTATTTACCATTTTAACATAAGTAGCTATGACGTAGGAACTAAGCTAATAAGTCCACCCGAAAGAATATGTAAGACATTAAAAAAATGTGACAACGTTCTAAGTGACTAACGAAAAAATTATAAAGTGACAAGATGAAGGATATTCTGGTTTCATTGAACATCAGTGAAGTGACTTAAAGTAATTTTTTTTTTTTGTGAAAAGTGTCAACAAGAAAGGGATTATTTTAGTAAATGATTTAAAGGGTCATTATTGGCCATGTAGCTGAGATAATATGAGTCCAGAGAAACTGCTTGGTTTGGCAGCCTTCTGTCTGTTCCTGCCATCCATTGGTAAGTTCACACCAATTTTCTAAACTTCTTACTTTACGTGTTGTTTGCAATAAAAGTTGTTCCAGGTAAGTATTTGCGTGTTAACGTTTGATTATGTAAATAAATTATTATTGGAAAAAAGCTTTTTTTTAATATTGTCAAATTTAAAGAGCCATGAGATGTCCAACGCAACTGAATCCAACAGTGATTATTTTTTTTCAAACTAAATGAAAAAGTATGGTATCCATAACTTTAGATGGACACATTATTTCAAACAAATTCAAAATAATACACATTTGCCTGAACATAAGAGACAAACATAAAATTAAATAAATGAAAACAATATATTTTGCACTTTGTCAATCAATAATAGAATAAGGAATAATTGCGTAGGCCCCCTAAGGTATTAAACATATAATATTGAAAAAACAGAGACTGACTGATACGGACCAAATATTCAACCATTTTAAATATACGAATAAATATACGTCCAAAAAATGATAAACACATAATGGTAAATCCTTCGTCGCTGGAAGTGCCACACCACGAAACCATGGATAAAAGTACCAAAAGAAAAAAAACCATGTAAAAGATTGCCATACCTTGTTACAAAATCCTTAATGTGAGAAGTAAACTGAGTTAACTGAACAGGCTTGATTAATTTTGGATTACCTCTCAGAACTCGGAATGTGTCATTATTGGTCTCGTAAAATGCATACTTGTTTTCATGGATACCTATGATGCGTACCATGATCTCGTCATTTGAAGGTCCGCGGGACGGCAAAAAAAATGTTTTGATCAAATGAAACATATTTTTGTTTCACTGTTGTATGATAACCTAAGCGATGTTTTTCAGTATTATTGATGTCCCACTGAAACTTATTTAACCAACTTTGATGGAACACACAGATTTTCAATGGAGTTATTCGTTGACTGGAAACTGGAAACTGACCAACTACATTATGTAATTTCATATGAGTATATTTTTTAATGTAGCTATAACTTTGTTGTTATCCATTATAGATAAATGAAACAATGTTACTTTGTTTCAACCACTTGTATATTTGTTTAAAGCCGACCGGAACGACCGTATCGGGCAAACGTATCTTGGAAACCAGTCGGCTTTAAACAAATATACAAGAGGTTCAAACAAAGTAACATTGTTTCATTTCTGTATATGAATATCTTTACTTAACAATATTTTATTCCTCTGCACAGGCTCAGCCTATTAAGGTGGGAGCAGACATGTTTTTCGAACTCAATTTTTCGAAATCAATTGTTCGAAATCAACTGTTCGAATTTCAGTTTTTCGAAAGACCAATTTTTCGAACAGCAATTGGCCGAAAGACATATTTTTCGAATTTGTTAATCAACTTTTAAAATATACATATATTTCACTTGCTTATGACTAACGAAAAACTGTTAGGTTACGTAAGTTAATATTGTCCATCATAAAAGCTTTCTACTAAATTTTCCAACCTTTTTTCTCTTTTACCCCCTCCCCAGAATCTAACCCCCTCCCGCCAATATGGGCTTGAACCTCGAACCCCCATTTATGTGAGTGCTGTAGCTAAATTTTCCAGTCTTTTAAAATAAATATCAACTCTGCTTTTACCACTAATCTTCTCATACATGTAATATCAACAGTTATGGAGGGTAGGAAATGTGAAATCACACAATTTCCAGTTTTTTTTAATTTGGTGTCCTCTAGGTGCCAATAATCCTCTCCAAGTATTAACTTTCTAATAAACGTGTGTAGGTATTTATCAGAAGTAACCTACCAGGTAACTATATTTTCTGCAACGGTTTCTTAATAATAAAATTAAATAGAGCTTCAGAACTCACGATTATTTGTAGAGCGCCCTTGGGGTATTTTTTCACTAAAAAGCGCTCTAAAAATTATGTTATTATTTTATAATTGTTACGCCCTTGCAAATAATCATTGACGAAATCATGACCATAGTTTTTCACACGGCTGTTTACCATTAACAAAGTATTCATTAAAATTTGTTATTGGCAATCAACCATTAACCAAAATATTAATCTTTCAAGTTTGTACTTTGTCTTTAGAACATTTGAATAATAAATACAAGTCTCTTTTACTTTAAGCACCGAATTCAATGGAAAGAAAAGTTAAGCCCTGGTAATATTGGAATAATTTGATCGAAATGAACGAAATAAAATTCACTCAACTGTAGGTAGATTCACTCTGTAGGTAAATCACTTTTAATTAAATTTCAAACGCTTTTCGAAAACAATTTATTGGCATTTTTCTGTTTTCGAAATAATATTTTTTCGATTCTGTCCATCTCTCTCTTGATGGATTTATTTGAATAACGCACGTTGGGTCGATTGAGAGTTTTGCATAATACCTCTTTTTTATGACTACAGTCTTAGAAGGAATGATGGCCAAAGACTGATTATTTTGTTAATTTTTCGAAATGTAAACTCTTCACAGAATTTCTATGGTAAATTTTGTGCATTTTAAAAACGATTTTAGAATAATTATTAGGACTTAAGACCATCAGAGCAAACTTACTAGATAAAAGTTATGTAGAAGTGACTGCAGAACTAACAAACTTATTGAAACGTCCACTTGACGGAGAAAGATTTTAGACCAATCGCCGTTCACCCCCGTTATGAAAGGATATAATGCCTCGATGACACACGGCGAGTTTACAAGCTACTATCTGGGAAATTCACTATCTGTTAGTAAACTCGCCCAGTGTCATTGTGTTACTTGTTAACTAGCAGCTACTAGCAGATTGTTGACAATCTACGAAAAAAAGTTGAAAGGTCGTCAACTTTACTCGCCTACACGCTTGCTCCGCTTGCTCGTGATTGGTTTATTTATGTTTCCAACATGGCTTCCGATAAACAGCTGATTTCGACTGTCAAATATCTGAAGAATTAGTTCACGCAGGCGTCGTTATTCTTGTTACTGGCGCTAGCAGCGGCCTCAGTTTCCTACGCTTCTGAGAGAGTGGACAGTTTTGTGTGTCATCATGACAATCTCACTCGCCGATTTACCCGCTTTTAAAACTTAGTAGATAGTAGCTTGTAACTCGCCATGTGTCATCGAGGCTTTTGAGTCTATTTCTATATCCGCTATATCAACTTTCACTAATTCGGAGAAAACCGCAAAAAACTGTCACATCTGTAGCGTAAATACAAAATTGCATTTTTTTATAAAATAAATTGGAGTAATATATATTTGATAAGCGTTCATTTTTCAATGTATGTCTAGAAATATTTAAGTAATTTGGATAAATAAAATGGATATAGCGGATTTTGATTCTCACTTCGTGATTTATATTGAATATAGAAGCTTTTGAAACTAAACTGATAGGAGGGGCGTGTTTCTACACCCGCCATCTTGGAAAAATAATTGCTCGTGATTGGTTGAATTCCGATATAGCGTGTTTTGATAGTAACTTCTTGAATGATATAGCGGGTTTTGTTTCTCACTCGCAGTTTTAACATGGTTTTTGGTCGTGATAAAGGAGGTTTTAAAACTCAATTTTAGATTAGTCTTGTTCCTCGCAAAAATGTGAACAAGATGTCAAACTCAGATCATTTTGTCAAAAAAACGGATAAGTATAGCGGGTATTGAAATTATAAGACTCATAGCTGTATTCTTACAAACACCATGGTCATTGTGGGTTATCTATACCAATCCGACGACCAGGAAAAAGGGAAATAGTTGACACGTTACCCACAAGTTATTTGCAATATTTTCTTAATGAAGAATCTAATGCAATAATTCGAGTTTGTTTATCAGGCTATCTGCAGTATCAGGGCAGCACTAAAATCTGAGTTAATCAGGCCTTCTAAAGCTGGATTCATCAACCCGTTCGGACCTTACCGCCAATGGTTAATTTGGTCCTTTGGCCTGGAACCGCAGAATCTGAGAAGAGCGGTTGGTCCCAATTTTTTAACAATAGCATTCAATCACTGTAATAGAAAAGCATCCTCAAAATATAGAAAAAAGGCTGAGGTGTCATCTGAACTTGAACTTGGATCTACTGCTTGCACGGCGTCCGATTTGCTAATGGTGTATTTTCACAAACCATGAATACCATTGAAAATGTGTGGAAGGTTTAAAGTTAATATTTCCTATTATGATTATTTTACTATAACTAGATAATTTTGATGTTTTTTTTTAAAGATCTAAAACTCCATTGTCCGTAACTGGCAACAACGTCATTATGACGTAGTAAATGCCACTCGCCGGTAAGACGGCTGTCACCCACGGCGTAACGCCCTAATCTCGAATAAAAACTAACATGTCATATTGGCAAAAAATCCAAAATGCCACATTTTAAATCGTTATAGAAAACGTGTTAGTCATCACAAAAATAAAATTAGCATTTTCAGTATCGTGATGTTTTTCTTGTTTTTTTAAGGATTAAAAAAAAACAGAGTGTGCAAACCACACGCGGTAAAAGTGAAACCACCAGAAAACTAAAATAGACAGGAGTGGGGAGACTAAAAAGTACTTTTTTATCAATGTGAAAGTTGATTTTTTCCATATTTTTGTTATCGAATTCCAGTGTACTTTTCCTACACGATTGGTCATCTTATTAGTATTTGTGTTTTCTTCTTCGGAGTCGCTAGTTGTCGTTTACTTTTGTGTTTTCTATGTCAGTTCAATTTGGAGTGGTTTGAAGATTGGATATTGACTTACAAAAATTCTATCCTTGTTCTGCTGAATGTCTGACCGCTAAGGTTCGTTCTATGGTTCGTCATCAGTACACCAAAAGAGACTTGCGCGGAACCGTGGATTTATCGTATTATCTTGGAACCAAGTACCCGTGAAATAAATAAATAGTTTATCGCTATCTCATTCTCTCGCAGGCTAAACCCTTTAGATGTATGTGTTTGTCTCTTTTTAGTGTCGCTTGCTTTCGTTTCACCGAGTTTCAAATCACAACGGTGCTAAAGAAATTTTCACTTAAAAAACAGTGAGAATACTCAATTACATCACGTCACCTCTTTTTCAATCTTAATTTCTCTGCTAAATATTATTTGAAAATCATTTTTAATTTTTTTATAAGAATATTATAAAATTAATGAATGCTAAGATTTTTTATGTTAATTAAAGTGGAGTTCAGATAATCTTAGTAGCATTGAGTCCCCCCTCGCAATGGAGAAAAACTCGGCGCACAAAAACGAAATACGCTACGCACACATTTAATATCTGTATAATGAGAACGGGTCGTTTATTTGTAAAACGGCACGTATGTGGAACGATGGCTTTCGCCTTTAAGCCTTTATTTAATCCGGGTCTCTTGAAGATACGCATTAACAAATCCCTCCCTAAAGCCCCGTTACAGCACCTCCCCTCTAGCCGCCTAATCGGGAGATGATATAATTCCCCAACCTTACAATAATACTTCGACCAAGGAAATCCGTATGACGTCTACGAAGAAAAAAAGGTCCAAATTCATGGTAAAAGATGATAAGGAATTACGAATTTTTGTGAACAAAAATCAGGTTTTTTTTTCTTTTCATTAAATCATTTTGTAAGAATGACGCGAAGAAGAAGTTTTTTCTTCTTTTTAAGTGAAACTTCCTTAGCCCCGTTATAGTGATTTGAAATTTGAATGAAACGGAAATGATGCACTACGGCACCTGCGAAGCATGACACTGCGCTCAAGGCTACTATTGGTTGAGATATAAAACGGAAACGCCGATAGTTCTGCGCTCATTGGCCGCTTTGTTTTTTTTACCGGTCGTCGGAATATAATGCGTAAATTCGCGCCACGCCAAGCACGTCCCATAGCGCAGCGGTATAGTGCGTGCCAAATCTCAGCGGCCAAAGAAATCCGGCGGACGAAGGTTCGAATTCTACGAATTCAAAAAAAAATTAACATTTTTGTTTTTATTAATCAATATCTAATCTTCAAACCACTTCAAAATAAACGGGCTAAAGAAAGTGACATCTAGCGACTTTCTAGTTTCACTTCTATCGGATGTGAATTACACACTCTAATTTTTTTATTTTTTTTGGTAATGTTTTTAGGTACCTATTGAATTTTTATAATATTTTTTCCAAATTAGCGAAAAACAACTCTTTCCGGCGACAACAAGATTATAACGTGTTTGCCTATTTCCAAGAACATTATTTTCTAAAGCTTCGTTATTACAATTAATTTTTATTTTATTTAAAGACGAATAATTTAGTTAACATCTTATTTATTACATGTTACATTTACATTTTAATTATACACACAATCTACATGTTTCGTGGATAATGTTGACATCATCAGAAGTAAATGTACACTGAAGTTTGTTAGTTACTTGCGGCCATTCGCTAAACCCAAAACCTGGAGAGGACACGCAATAAACAGGCCAACAGCTAGCTCAGCAAAGCCGGCGCGAGCAAGGTTCCTCTTAAAACCAGGGCAAGTGTTTGTGGTTCGCTTGTAAATTCCTCCTCCTCTTCCTTTCCTCACAATCTCCAGGTCTCCTTCCTCAATCAGAACACAGTTTTTGCACGTAAAGGGTTTATTCATTTAAAGGTGAACAGGGTTATACAAAAGCCAGCCTCGGCACTATACACATGGGTATTTGGTTATCTCTATAATCCTATCATAACGGGGGGGGGGACTTCTCTCAACTCTCTACACGTATTTAGTGAATTTAAATGTCAGTTCTTAGCACACAGAGGGGAAGGAAGGTTCATTTGTACTCACAAGCAGGAAATAGGTAGTCGTCAGACAGGTACTGGGTAGGCGTAAGCCTCTTCGAGCACAATACACAATTAAAGTAAACATCGCGAGTTCTTAGGTTCTCGACACAGCGCCGCGGCGCAATTACTGTGGACACTCTGGGACACTGTTGCCGAGCCCGAAAGCAGCGGGGGAATGGTTGCCGGGTGCCGTTCGGCCTCGGGCCACGAACTGCGCGTGCGGGGAGGGGGGCGGAGAGGGGCGGTGCGGCGAGTTCGTGCACTGGGGTCAATTCACTAGCTCCTCGCAACAGGAATAAGGGGGTCTATTCTTTATCTTTTGTAACGTAACAAGTTACAAATTAAATGCAGAACACCTATGGAAAGGAAGGGGTAGAAAGAAGTAGGGGTATAAGAGTGGGGGAGTTTCATCAGTATTAAGGATTACAATGTTATTAGGAGGGAAATATCGGTCCTTATAAAGACCTAATTCAATTAGAGTATTTAATTTATAATTTCAGTGTACATTTACTCCTGATTATGTGAACATTGTTCACAAAACATGTGGATTGTGTATATAAATAAATTGATACAAAATTATTTATTTGTCTTCTTAATAAAATAAATAATGCCTTCACAGATTGAAAACCTATCAGAAGTAATTTTTTTCGAATGAAAGATTAGTCATCCCTTTAAAAACGTATAGAAAAAAGGTTAAATATAATAGGTTAAAAACGATACTTATAATAGGCGACGTATATAGAGGTAAATATATTTTCTATGGCGCAAATCGTAACTCAAGAGGGAGAATCCGATTTCGAGATTTTGTAGCATCTAAATATATTTCTTCGATAGCGTGGATTTCAAAACCATGTTGTTTGAATTTTTGTTTCTGATATTAATCTTTTCTTATTTTTTTAATTGAAACTTAACAACTGACATCCACCGCTTCACAGATAAATTAAATTTTCATTCAGCTTAGCCATTTTTTTTATTACACTTTTGGCTTATTCTGTCGTAGGATTTTTTTTAGGACTAGGACTTAGAACTCTACACAAGAGGCCCTTAGGAAAATATTTTTCCTCGGGGCTTTTTTCTTTATCTTTAGTGATGCTGCGCTTTTGGTCTTTTAAAGGGAAGGAAGGAGATAATGTTCTAAGAAGGAAAAACGTATGATAGGGTGGGTAGGAATTTGGCGGTCAGTGTCCAGGAGTGACGTATGAATCCATCCCTCCGCTTCGACGCAAGGCGTTGCGTCGAGAGAGTCCGACTGGAGAGGTCAAAGGACAATCGCATCCGCCTCCAGCACCTCGACAAACTTCACCAATGATCCCGGCACCTAAGTCACTTAACGTAGCGAACCACTTGGGGTTAACCAGGGCTGAGGTGTTGGTTATTCAATGAATGGTTCCCTTACCAGTCTCCCAAATTAAAATCTTTCCCGTAGAATCCGTTATACCAAAATAATCAGATTAAAGACAACTGGCGTCTAAGTAATTTTGTATATAACGTAAAAATGTACGTAATATTATGATTCCGCGTATTTTAGCTCTACCCGCCATTGTTGAATCAAAAGGGTATTAGAATGCTTGAAAAAAAGGAAACCCGCTACGAAGCACGTTTCTCCAATATTTTATAGCACGATACATTAACAGATTGCGAAAAAAAAATCCGAACTAAATCCAGCGAAAAAGGCCCTTCCATTATTTCGTTTCTAAAACTAGACTACGATACACGTCGGCTTTCTCGCAGAAAAATACATTTTCACTACTTTTATACCAAACTGAACTCAAGATGTATAATTTAATCAACGTTTATAGTATAATAAACTGTCTTTGTGGTCGAGGGGTTCTCAAGCCTCTCGACTTGCAATCCGCAAGTTCAAATCCCGGACTGTGCATGTAAATTTTGTTTAAATTATTTCACAATTCATTATTTAAAAAAGACATCATATTGAGGAAGTTACGTATTATTTAAGTACTCACAGTATGTCTCTTGTGTAATACCAGAATTGAGGCGTCGCGGTCGCACAGTTAATAATTTGAGGTATCTAGGGTGACTTTATTATAAAACCCAAGGTTTCTTTCTGGATTTTATTTTAATTGGGTACCTAAATGTTTAATCTTTTTAGAATAAAAAACGATAAATATTTTAGCTGCTTGCGACGTACGGCACCATCGCAAATAGTCACAACCGCGAAACGCGAACGAGTAATTTTAAGTCTGTCGAGTTTGTATCTCACCGCGGGTGGACGTGTGATAATTCAACTATAACTACTGTGTTTTTTTAATCTTTATGATGAAATCTAGAAAATCGGGTGATTATTATAACTATATAGTTTGTGTTTTAGTGCGACAAAAAATAATGACGCAACGATTTTTCTCCAAGTTTAGAATTCATAGAGACTTTTAAAAATGTATTCGAATGAATCCGGCAAATTTTTACATCTTTTGTGTTTAATGGATATTAAAATGTCAAATTAACTTTAGCTATGTGCTGTATTCAGGGTTTACATTAAGAACTTTTTATTTTTTCAGCACCTAGGCGATTTTTGATATACAGATCGATATAAACAAACTTCATAGCCAGAGCTTACCATTATTCATGCACCATATGGAATTACTTGAGGCAACAAATAGATTTAGCTTGGAAACTAGACGTTATGCAAATCTTGCAATTCTTAGTTTTAACATAATCCATAATCGTATTGACTGACAGCCCTGAAAATTTCAGCCGTAGTCGTCGACACGACTTGTTCAAAATACCATACGGCAGAACAGATGTTCTAGCACAGCATAGCATGACAAGAGGAATGGTGCTGTTGAACGAAATATCGGAAACACTAGATATATATAACTCTTCTTTAGATAGCCTTAAGATTTTTTTGTATAATAATCATCTTCCTAGGTGTTAAGACTGTCAAAATGAGAAAATTGTACAGTAATTGGATAAAAATTCTGTTGTACAATTAAAAAAAATAAATATATATATATTATATGTATATAAACACTTTTCTGCTAAAATTCAAAGTTCTGTAGAAATTTTGAGTCAATTATCGATTACTTTCAGAGATTTGCGAACGCAAATATATGGAACCTAAATTTTTATATAAATAAATTTCTGCAAGTATTAAAAACGACTGTACCAGGTTATCAGAAAAATATCGTTTTTTTCAGGAGGTTGATTGCGATTGCGTCGCCAACTGTTTTTTTCAGTTTCTCCATGAGCAGATGGCCTTAATTGTGTTGAACTTTTTAAATGATGATATTTCTCACTTTTATTTCTTGTTATTTTTTGTTGTGATACACAAAATAATTGTATGTTATTTTTTAAGTTTAAAACTACTATTATGTAATGATATTACTTTTCTTACTTTTGTACTCTATTATATGTTTATTTATAAAAGGCAGTATAGCCGTTTATGTATTTAAAATAAAAATAAAATAAAATAAAATAAAATAAAATAAAAATAAATGTACCTACTGAAAGACAATCATTTGATGTGAAGGCTGTCACCGTAAGAAATTCCTTGAGAAGCAGGCATAACAACCACGGTAAGTTTGTGATTTTCCCTTTCCTCACCCAGGCATTTAATAATAATAATAATAGTTAATTCCAGAATGTATGCAGGGGTAGTGCAATTCAATACATTCCATATTTTTAAATAACAAAAGAAATTAGGCAAATAATAAGTTAAGGTTAAAAGTAAATAACAACACAAATAAAATAAAAACGAAGAAGCTTGAAAAACATGAGAAATGAAACTGAAAAAGTAATAAATAATAAAATGAATTCATGCAGCTATTTACGGAGGGTATTTCATCGTCGCCCGTTTCCAGAGGGCCACCAGGGGGGACTCCATCCAGGCAGTCATGGCGGTGATGATTGCATTTTTCGATTGACCTAGTCTACGACATAAACTTCCCATGCGGTGGTGGAGAAGTGCTTGGGAAGTATACACTCGTCCGTCCAGGAACATTTCCGAGAAGTGAGAAGTCTTTTTTTTTTTTTTTTTAAATGAGCTCCACATAGGAGGCCCGAAGGAAAATAATTTCCCTCAGGGCCTATGTCATCTTTGGGGATGCTGGGTGGAGGTTTTTTTTTAAGGAAAGGAAGGAGAGGAGAGTTCTGGGAAGGAAAAGGGTTTAAGGGGTGAGTAGGAATCTGGGGTTCAGTATGTCCTGGTCATCCGCCTCCAACGCCTAGACAAACCTCACTCCATAATCCCGGGCACCCCTGCTAAATCACCAAACGTAGCGAACCACTTGGGGTGACCTATGGCAGAGGTGTTGGTTATCCAATAAAGGTTCCCGGGGTGGAGGTACCCATTCCCGCCTCCCAAATTGTGAAGCAAGAATTAAAAACGACTGTACCAGGATATCAGAAAAATATCGTTTTTTTCAGGAGGTTGATTGCAATTTCGTCGCCAACTGTTTTTTTTTCAGTTTCTCCATTAGCAGATGGCCTTATTTGTGTTGAACTTTTTAAATGTACCTACTGTAAGACAATCTTTCTACTACTACCAATCTGTCTACTTTCAATATTTCACTGAAGTATTAAATGGGTAATCATGAATTTTTTACTCCTCGTGATGTAACCAGGAATGAAAATCATTATTAGGATGTTTTTTTACTATTTCAAACATTATTGATTTAATATTTTTGGTGAAGAACTTCTTTAACATATTACGTATTGTTTAAATTATAAAAATATAGATAACATAACGAAGGATCATTCTGTTATGCAAATCTTACTTTAGATCACTGTTATCTGTTACAAGATTTTTTTTTAACTCTATGAAAGCGTTTCCGGCATTTTTAATGCCATTCTTTATTTCATGAGATGAATCCCATTTCGACAGACAATATTATAAAAACATGAAAAAATACCATCTTCAAAAAAAGTATAATTATGTAAAATTAACTTGTATTCAATTGACCACGAATTTTAAAAATTGAGTTAAGGAAATCGTATTAGGTACTAATATAAAAATTATAGGTACTGTAAAAACAGTTTGAGGTGTAGGTAAGAATCTCAGGGGACGTGTACCTAGAGTGACAAACTAATGAATTTATCTCCCCATTGCGGTGCAAGGCGATGAGATGATTTGTCCGAGAAAGTCCTGCTGGAAACGTCAAAATGTCTCCCTTAACCAGTCTCTCCCGAATCCCCAGATCCGGCCTGACGGCCTGCAGACGCATCCGCCATCAAGATCCGGACAAAACTCACCTTATGAATCCGAGCGAGGTGCATGGATAAATGTGCAACTAAAAGGACAATCTAGTTTTTAACCTAGCAATGTTTTATACAACATCGAAAGATGGAGTAAAATCTCCGGCACAAATCAAACAAAGGATGATAGATGGGATGTATGTCGGAAATGTATTACTACAACATAATGTATTATATATAATACAAGTAGTAACTGGCCGCTTCTCGCCTACCGCTATCGCTGGGCGGGACGGCTTCATCGAGCAATAATCGATTATCGCAATCATTGAGGCCGCTGTATTGGTAACTCATTTAATAATGATGTATTACTTTGTCATTAGTAAGAAGTTCCAGAAAACCTTCGAAACTTGTTTAACCAATAAGAGCTATCGAAATATTGACAGAGAAAATAAACATGAAGTGACGTCCGACGTAATGCGTATTTTTGTATTGTTTTAACGAGAGCGTGGTTAAAAATGTGTTAGTACTTTTTGTTTTGTTAGATCCTATTATCCGTGTATAATTTTACCCTATGATAACAATTATTTGTATATACAATTCAATTAACAAGAATATAGGACAACACCTACTATTGGATTATCTTCGGTGGAACCATTGTTTGGGTCTGAAGTCATAAAAAATAACTAAGCAATTTTAAGTGTTGTTGTGAGACTTACAACTAGTTAACTATCTTAAAGTATAATAATTACGTTTATAACATTTTAATGTAACCAAATCGTTAAATGTTTATGAACGGCAAACGCATAAAACTTTCAGCATGAAAATTAATAACTTCCGAGGGTTTTCATTGCGGATGAAAGCTCTAGCTTTGAAGCAAAGTATGCGCCTTAAAAGCCTGAATGGGTGATACAAAGAACGCTAAAGAGTTGTTACCCAAGAGTAGAGTGATAGTAATATTATTATAACGAGAAACGAAGCCTACGCCCGAGTGACAACTTTATCTTCCTTGTCCTTCCCTGAAACAGGTGTTCTGGATACAGAAACAATTATTTTATAAATGACAACAATGATCTCTCACATTGTTTAAGCTTTAGTTATTTCTAGCTGACCCGGCCACGCGTTTCTGTGGCTAATAAAACACAAATCAGTCATCTATCGGATGGTTATCCAACCTTTAAAACCACCGCCGTCTTTGAGTTTATCGCGAAGACAGACAGATGCCACGGAGGACATTAATTTATAATACGTAGAGATGGTGTGAAAGATTATGATAATGTGCATGAAATGCTTGGGGTTACTAACGTATTTACGTTAATAAGGATTTATACTGTATCTGTCTAAATAAATTTTCAATTACCGCAATGTACATGATCATTTTTTTAGAAGATGTAATGGGTATAGTAAGCTATCAGTAAAAGATAGATATATGCCTTCACGGACTTTTTTGTAGATCTATATAAGAGGAATATCCCACCATGCATTGTTTTGTTATATCCCAAAAGGATTAGGCAGCGTTTTCGATGAAAGCTACCAGGCGGCTTGACTTTTTCGGACACTTCTAACAATTATCGTTATGTTTCAACTAATTTACACAAATCCTGACAAATTACATACCTAAACCTTCCTCACGAAACACTCTATCTATTGGTGCAAACCGCATGAAAATCCGTTCAGTAGTTTTCGAGTTTATCGCGATCAGACAGACAGACAGTACGTAGAGATAGAGATGTAGAGATGTAGAGATAAAGAATCAGTCGTGAATCATTTTCGTAGCTGCGAAGAACTACAGTAATTAAATATTATGTTCAGTTATAGGTTTATGCTCGTGCTCCATTTACAAGACGTGTGTTATTAGTTATACTTCCATCCCCTATAAGAATGTCTCCGTCACTACTACAACATACCTAATAGATAAACTGCTCTAGTAATTACTACAACTTGATAACTCCGAAAGCTGCGTTGTTGAGTTATACACTAAAAGCATAACTATTTTTTCGCATCTATGAATGCTACAATCAGAAAAGTCGTAACACATTGGAATCATCAAATTCTTTGAATATGTTTTTATGGGTTTAACCGAAAAATTACATATATATATTTTTAATTAAATGAAGACAATATTAGCGAAACTCAATCGAAATCTGGAGACAGAAAAATCAGAAAAGATATTGGCTCCGCTGGGACTCGAACCCAGAACCCTTTTCTTACATGGAAACAGCTCTACCGATTAAGCTATGGAACCCATATTAATTCGGTCACTTTTAACTGTATCATACTTCGACTAAGAACTACCAACATTATCTTCATTTACTTAACGCACATATTATTGGCTGCTATCTTTATATATGATTACAAGATTCAACTCGAACTAAATGCAATCTAGATAGTGTCTGGATAAATTTTTATCCATTTTATTTGTAATACGCGACATCTATTGACTTTTTCTGCAAGTCTAGGATGACCACCACAACACGGGCATGTGCCTAGCATGGTGGTCGAAAAATCCCCAACATTTGTAAAAAAAAATTTTCAATGAATAAAGAAAAAACTTAAAAAAAAAAAAAAAAAAAATATTTATTATTAATTTTTTAAACTTTATGAGTAAAATCTCAAATTATAATATTTAATTAAATGAAGACAATATTAGCGAAACTCAATCGAAATCTGGTGCGTTAAGTAAATGAAGATAATGTTGGTAGTTCTTAGTCGAAGTATGATACAGTTAAAAGTGACCGAATTAATATGGGTTCCGTAGCTTAATCGGTAGAGCTGTTTCCATGTAAGAAAAGGGTTCTGGGTTCGAGTCCCAGCGGAGCCAATATCTTTTCTGATTTTTCTGTCTCCAGATTTCGATTGAGTTTCGCTAATATTGTCTTCATTTAATTAAATATTATAATTTGAGATTTTACTCATAAAGTTTAAAAAATTAATAATAAATATTCATCCTAGACTTGCAGAAAAAGTCAATAGATGTCGCGTATTACAAATAAAATGGATAAAAAATTATCCAGACACTATCTAGATTGCATTTAGTTCGAGTTGAATCTTGTAATCATATATAAAGATAGCAGCCAATAATATGTGCGTTAAGTAAATGAAGATAATGTTGGTAGTTCTTAGTCGAAGTATGATACAGTTAAAAGTGACCGAATTAATATGGGTTCCGTAGCTTAATCGGTAGAGCTGTTTCCATGTAAGAAAAGGGTTCTGGGTTCGAGTCCCAGCGGAGCCAATATCTTTTTTGATTTTTCTGTCTCCAGATTTCGATTGAGTTTCGCTAATATTGTCTTCATTTAATTAAATATTATAATTTGAGATTTTACTCATAAAGTTTAAAAAATTAATAATTTATATATATATATTTTTTTTTTTATTTATTAGAGATAATATATTACAAAATTCTTAAATAAAATTTATAATACATTACTCCCAATGAGTTTAATAAAACTCATTTCGGGAAGGACAACATTATACCTCTAAAGGAAAATTATTTTTTCATAAGAACACGCAAATAAATTAATAATACATAGATTTTTAAATGGACTAGACCCGTGGTCGTCAAACTGCGGCCCGCGTGCCGCATGCGGCCCGCGACAGTTATTTGTGCGGCCTGCACAAATATCTGGCGTTTTCTTTTTAAATATATTTTTTGATCATGTAAAATTATACTATCCGTTTTTTTGCGGCTTGCGCAAATATCTGCGTTTTCTATTTAAATATATTTTTTTTCATGTACAATTATTATACTTCTGGTTTTTGCGGCCCGCACATATATGACGTTTTCATTTTAAATATATTTTTTTCATGTACAATTATTCCATCCGTTATTTTGCAGCCCGCACAAATATTTTCTTTTTAAATATTTAATTTTTTCACGTACAAATTATATCTACTATCCGTTTTTTTTGCAACCCGCAGAAATATTGGCCGTTTTCGTTTTAAATATATATTTTTTGATGTACAATCATATTAACCATTTTTTTGCGGCCCGCACAAATATCTGCCGTTTACTTATGAAATATATATTTTTTTCATTACAATTAATTATATTGTCGTTTGAGACTTTCAGGGAGGCAGTAGAAGACCCAGAGAAAATAAGAGGGCGTAGAGATGGCACAGTGAGGGTGTAGGTAGGTAAAAAAGGTCTAAAAACGACCAAAAAAAACACGCTTATCACGTACTAACAAAGCAAAATAAACTTTGATATTGGTCAATTTTTGTTATTATATGTATTGTATTCATTTTAATCATGTATGCGAAAATTCACACATTTCGATAGTTCGGGAACTGAATTGAAAGATTCCATTACAGATACCACACAATTCTTTTTTGAATATAATATTATGATTTTACGTGTATTATTATTATTAAGAATTGACTAAATTTCTAAACAAAAAGGTACAACACCCCCCCCCCCCCCCCCCGAAATCATAAGTGTGCGGCCCGCGGTGATACCTTACAAGAGTTATAAAGGAAGACAGCTAAATTCGTCACTGGTTAATAAAGTTGCTGAGAAAATATCCTTTTAGAGCCTTTGCCAATATTTTTTTGTTTGATTCTGGTAGTTTTAGGACATTAGGTAATGCTTTGTATTGCGTATGTGCGATATATTGTAAGGAGTTAATGCCAAATTTAGTTGTGTGAGTAGATGACGATAGGTGTATTTGATTTTGTGATCATGTTTTGTGCTAGTGTATATCGGAATTAAAGGCTGGTTTAGTGTTGGTGTGTGAAGAGTATCATTTAATTATATAATTAGGTAACTCCAGAGTTACCTATGTATTTTTCCATGTTACAATAAAGAAACTAGACTTAGCTAGTTTTAGCACTAAAATTTGTGGACTTGCTTAATTTGCTTTTTTGTACGTATCAACTAGGTAAGTTGTTCCATTTTTATTAATAATTACATAAAAAAATGATTAGCTTTTTTCTCATTTCCAAAATAAATAAATGTAGTATTACGGATCCCAACACTTCAATCCACGATTTAACAATACTTATCAATACAATAAAAAACAAGAACTGATTTATGAGATTGATCCATCTTGATACCATCTCATAATTCAATTTACGAACAAAGCTGATTACAGAGTTACCTAGTTGCAGTAATTATCCCCACAATATGAAGGTTTAGTATTCCCATGAATCAAAATAATAATTCAGAATTTAATCAAAATAGTGAAATGAATTATTCGTAAATGATCAACTACCACAAAATAATGTTTTAGAATCTATACATGAAATCATTAAGGTTTCATTAATACAGCTGTTGCAACGTGATCCGTCAAACGCAGCAATTCAAACAGAATGTGAGAATCTAAATTACAGTTTCATCGTTGCAAACTACAGATCAATCACAGTGCACAGTGCTCACAGTGCAGTAGAGCCAAATCACCGATCGCCAATCAACCGTTTAAAAGTCAGTAAATTATAGGCGATAGCGCATCTGACTGTGGGTGGAGAATGGTTGGTGACGCAGTTTGTAACAAATCGCTGTAAATTGAATTGAACCCCTTTGTCGAGGGATCGGGGTGTTAATTATCCCCCATTAAGGCCTGAATCCAGAGCAGCCACAAACAAAACCGCTACAAAGTACCGCCACTCTAGATTACACAAAAAATCTGGAAGTTTGTTCATCGAACAAAGGGAGCTCTCTTAATTCGCCGTTTTGTACAACTGCTGGCGTTTTATGGTGATTAAAATTTTGATTAATGAAAAGTAATAAAATCCGTTTTTTATTGAAATTTATGGACCTGTGGCGACGATTTAGAATTTTGCGAATGATACCGTTTTTTATTAAGACTGAGGTTTAGTACTCCAGATTTCGTTGATTACATTCATGGAATTATATTTTTTATCCTCTTCTAACTATGTATAATAAAAAGTGATCATTGCTTTAATGCTTGTGGTAACCGATTAGAAATCTAGATTTTGTGTTGCCCAGAGAAAAATATATTGCTAATTTATTCAGAATTCTCATCAAATCATTCATGATTCCGGTTAAAAACGGGATTGCAGGCATCACTAACAGGACGAGGTGGCCTAATAAATATTAGGACACGAATTTTCAGGATTTTCCAATAAACTTTTATTAATTAACGAAACAATGTTACTTTGTTTAAATCACTTGTATATTTGTTTAAAGCCGACCGGTTTTAGAACGACCGTTCCTTCCTCAGGGCAAATGTATACTGATTTGACAATCATGGTCTTTATCTTTAGCGTTCCTAAAAAAATAACCATAGTTTTGAAAAAAATACAAGAATAAATATTCTTCATATTAACCACAAAGGCAAACGCTTAGATAACTTAGAAGCCTTGGAAATAAAAAAATCCCTTGAAAATAATGAATCTATTATCAACAAACAAAAAATATTATCTCATGGCCCAATCTTGAATATTTTCCCCCACCCACTCTTCATTAATCCCTAGCAACGCCTCCATCCCTACCACAATCCTAAGTAATAATACATTGTTCCCACCCACTATTTTGTAATTGTCAAATCAGTATACGTTTGCCCTGAGGAAGGAATGGTCGTTCTGAAACCGGTCGGCTTTAAACAAATATAAAAGTGGTTCAAACAAAGTAACATTGTTTCATTTATCTATAATGGATAACCACAAAGTTATATAGCTACATTCAAAAGTATAAACTTATACTTAAATACGTTTTTTTTATCATGACAACAAAACGCGTCTGCATGAAAATCCAAATACTTTTGCATTATGATTCGAAATTTCCTGATAACTTCATGATAAAGAACTCACATTTGTATATCTATATGTACATTGTACAGTTATATATTTATTAGGAATCCATCTTAATATTATATTAGGAACAACGTCAACATTAATATTACAGTTCTGTACGAATAATTTCACAGGAAACACCAATAATGTAGAACTATTTCCGTGGTATATATATATTAATGCTCAGTTTTGGGATAGGTCGGGAAAAGCTCACTTTTGATTTGAGGGGAAAAGCGACCAATTTGCCCCTCGGGTGGGTGAAACCTCACGGGTCACTTTGGCTCGCGGCGGTTTTGTAAAATTTGGCAAGCCAAATTGACCTCTAAGTTAATTCAATTTCAAAGGCCCCACGGTTCACTCTCCTTCGAAGCGAATTCATTGTATCTATCTCTTTTCAAATGCATGGAAAAGTTGAGAAACATATAGCGAAAATCTCCCATACAAAACTGATTTTTGTTAGAAATTTATTCCAATTAATTAAACGGCGATCTCGGAAATAACGTTGAAAAAATGACATTTTAAAGGCCCTTTGCGGGGTGATAAAATACAACGAAAAAAAACATTCTGCGAGATATGTTTTTTAATAATCATAAATTACACAAGATTTAGAAACTTTTAAAATAAAAACATGTGTAGCTACCCATTTAAAATGTTACACTATATTGCGTCAAAGATTGAAATTTTTCTGACATTTGCAGAAATCGATCTATCATCAACAATGCATAATTTTCCAGCCAGTTAATATATACCCGAGGTAGGTACTGGCGTTTAAAATGTGAACGATTTAAGTGCAGAAAATGCAGCATTCATATTATCTGCGGTTTTATGAAACCAAATCAGATGACTACTTACGTAGGTACTTAATTCCATTGAAAATCAAATAAGTAGGTAATGCAGCATTTATAACGCGGTAGGTAGGTACCGGTACCGACCGTTCCATCGATATATTGCAAATTCGCTAAGTATTTATTGAGAAAACACGTAGGTACTTACACCAATAATATTTTTCTCGGTATGCACTAGGTAGGTACCGACTTATGAAGGTATTCTTTCCTTTAAATGTTAAATCGAAAATTAATGATATGAAATGAAAAAAGTCACCCAAGATGAACACGGAGCTAGCTTCTGAAAACTGTTAGGTACTGTTGTTAACACGTTATTTTTAAATTAGTTAAGTTCATTTTCACGTAATGTGCGAGTTTTATTTATTCAATTATCTTCAAAACTTATAATATTTATTATTATTTATTTATACTATTATTTCAAAACAGAAATAATTACGGAACTTGAATAGAATTTGAACAGAACTTTCACAGAACGTTAAAATTAACTTGAAAAATTGAAGATTTTTAAATAATTTTTTTGAAAAACCCAGTTTAAATATATTTCAATGATACTCATTCAACGTGCAATTGGTATCGCCACCCCGGCAACCATTCATTGGTTTCTATATACAATAGTGAGCTCTGGCATCATAAAATTATGCAGTGCAAAAAAAAATTTTAGCTCAACACAGGAGGCACCTAGAAAAACAATTTCCCTAGGAGCCTATGTCATCTTTGAGGATGCTGTGCGGAGGGTTTTTAAGGGAAAGGAAGGAGAAGAAGATATGGGAAGGAAAAAGGTATGAGGGGTGTTTAAGAATCTGGGGGTCAGTGAGGCCAGGAGTGACGGACGTATGAATCTATTCCTCACACTGCGGTGCAAGGCGAAGGGTTGGGAGAATCTGGCTGGAGAGGTCAAAAGCGTTCCAATAATTATGGAAACAAGGGAAAGGATAAGAGGGAGATATAAGTTAGTGACGTATTTTATATTGTTAATGGACTTTTTGTCCGTAAATAAATAAATTATATAAAGCGGGTACCCGGCATGCGTTGCAAGGTCACTGTAACCTTGGGGTCAACTTAACTGTAATTGTTCCATCCCAATTCCCCGGAAATAACATTTTAAAGCAAGTGCCTGCAATATATAACATGATATACAACGGTTACTCGGCATGCGTTGCAAGGTCACTGTAACCCCGGGGTCAACTTAACTGTTATGGTTCCATTCCCATTCCTGGGAAATTACATTTTAATGCAAGCGCTGCACTACATAACATTATATACAACGGGTACCCCGCATGCGTTGCAAGGTCACTGTAACCTCAGGTTTCTTCATGTATTTAATTTGACACACACTCCTCCTCGCTTCATCCACGTTCACACGTCAAATCGCATACTGTTTAAACCCGTTAGTTGCTTCTGCAACGGGCACAAACCTAGTATATTTATTAATGTTCAGTTTTGGGGTAGGTCAGGGAAAAGCTCACTTTTTCCGCTCACGCCATTGGTCGGAAAAACTCACTTTTGAATTCAGGGGAAAAGCGACCAAACCGCCTCTCTTTTTCACCCCCAAACTGCCCCCTCTTTTTCACCCACCTCAAGCGTCACTTTAGCTTGAAGCCGTCTTAAATATCTGGCAAGCCAAATTGACCTCTAAGCTTATCCGACTGGGTGAAACCTCAAGGGTCACTTTAGCGAGCCAGGAAAAAAGTCGCTGGCACGCCAAAATGATCTCAAAGCTCATCCGATTTCGAACGCACCGCGGTTCACATTCCCTCGAAGCGGATTCAGTGAACGTATCTCTTTCTATCTGTGGGTGATTGTTGAGATAAAAAATTCAGCGCACGTTTCGGTACTTTGACTCTGCAACAAAAATAAAGCGTTTTTTGGCCTACAAAATTAAGAGAAAAAAACTGGCGGTGAGAACTAGAACTCTATAAAGTCACTCGATTCGGCTCTGTTACACTTCCCCGCCGAAAGGTTCGCATTAAAAACCAAAAGATGTCTTTTTCCATTAGTTTCAATGCAAATTAAAATGCTAAGAATATCGAGTCAGGTCAGGATTAACCCATCTCTTTTCGCATGATATAATGTAGATTTGAAATGTCAGTTTATGCTATCGAAACGGACCTCTCAGCGGTTTCGGTTGGGGAATACGGAATTGCGGCCCAGAAAACGATTTCAGCTTTGATATTTTTAAAAAATATAATAGAGTATAGGAATACGCAAGTTTTGATAGCAATATTATATAAGCATCTCTTATAAAATATGTCAGTAGAAGCTGACAAACATCACACATTTCCTGAAAAATTCATGTCGAAAATGCGTTCTCAAATTATCCGAGAGGGTTGAATTACTGGCCATATGAAAAAAATGCAATTTATAACGGGGCAGGTACCTACCGTTAAATCGAAAGAAAAGTAACAAAATACGTAATGTTGACGCAAATTTTATTGAGAACACGCGTAGGTACCTACTGCAAAATTATTTTTCTCGGAGTTTACCAGGTAGGTACCTACCGGCTTAGGAACAGTATTCTTTCATTTAAATATTTGATGATATGAAAATAAATAAATCACTCAAGATTTTGAATCTATGTAGGTACCTACATAACTACTCGGTATAATCTGATAATTTTGCTAATGTATTTTTTTTGTAAATGTAGAACGAAATTGCTTGAAGTTGAACGGGATAATTATTATGAAAAATATTAAATTAACATACCCCTTTGTTTTGTGTTTTGCATTTTAATGATAATCATTGAACGTGAGATTGGTACCGCTGCCCCGGGAACCATTCATTGATTTCTATATACAATAGTGAGCTCTAGCATCCCAAGTCCCGGGAAACTACATTATAATGCAAGCGCCTTGCAAATATTATAACATTATATACAACGGGTACCCGGCATGCGTTGCAAGGTCACTGCAATCTCAGAGTTAACTCAGGATGAAATTTTACAGTGCTAAACTTTTTTTACATTAGCTCCACACAGGAGGCTCCAAGGAAAATAATTTCCCTAGGGGCCTATGTCATCTTTGAGGATGCTGTGTGGAGGGTTTTTTAAGGAAAAGGAGGGAGAAGAAGATATGGGAAGGAAAAGGGTATGAGGGATGGGTAGGAATCTGGGGTCAGTGTGGCCAGGAGTAACGGACGTATGAATCTATTCCTCACACTGCGGTGCAAGGCAAAGGGTTGGGAGAATCTGGCTGGAGAGGTGAAAATCCTCCCTAAATCAGTATCCTCCGATCCAGCCCGCCACGCAGTGGTTGGGCAAACGTATCCGCCACTAAGACCTAGACAAATACATACAGTTTCAGACAATAGTGAGCTTTGGCATCACGAAATTACGCGAGAAAAGGCCCGTTCTGAATCCTAGGGGCCTGTGTCATCTTTGAGGTTGCTGAGGGGTGGGTTTTTTAAGGGAAAGGAAGGAGAAGAATATATGGGAAGGAAAAAGGTATGAGGGGTGTTTAGGAATCTGGGGAACAGTGTCCCAGGAGTGACGGACGTATGAATCTATTCCTCACACTGCGGTGCAAGGCGAAGGGTTGGGAGAATCTGGCTGGAGAGGTCAAAAGCCTTCCAATAATTATGGTAACAAGGGAAAGGATAAGAGGGAGATATAAGTTAGTGACGTATTTTATATTGTTAATGGACTTTTTGTCCGTAAATAAATAAATTATATACAGCGGGTACCCGGCATGCGTTGCTAGGCCACTTGAACCTCGGGCTCCATTAAACTGTAATGGTTCCATCCCAAATCTCGGAAAACAATATTATAATGCAAGCGCCTGTACAATATAACATTACATACAACGGGTACCTGGCATGCGTTGCAAGGTCACTGTAACCTCGGGGTCAACTTAACTGTAATGGTTCCATCCCAAAGCCCGGGAAATAACATTTTAAAGCAAGTGCCTGCAATATGTATATAACATGATATACAACGGTTACTCGGCATGCGTTGCAAGGTCACTGTAACCTCGGGGTCAACTTAACTGTAATGGTTCCATTCCAATTCCTGGGAAATTACATTTTAATGCAAGCGCTGCACTACATAACATTATATACAACGGGTACCCGGCATGCGTTGCAAGGTCACTATAACCTCAGGTTTCTTCATGTATTTAATTTTACACACACTCCTCCTCGCTTCATCCACGTTCACACGTCAAATCGCATAGTGTTTAAACCCGTCAGTTGCTTTTGCAACGGGCCCCGCTAGTATATATATTAATGCTCAGTTTTGAAAACTCACCTTTTTTTTCAGCCTTTTCTGACACCGGTTTCATACAAAACGACTGATACAGAATTGAAGTGCGACCCTGGCGACGGAAACTGTAATCTCTCACTATCCGACGAAGAAATTCGGCCGGGGTTATGTTTTCCGCCGACAGGTTCGCCAGTCGAAAGACGAAAATCCATTTCGGAAGGAAACGTGTCAAAAAGTCCATACAAATGACGGTTCCAGTTTTGGTGATGCGATAACGGACTCTTCTCCCCCGCATCGCGTACCACCTTACGGGGTATTTTCGCTTGAAAATGCAAAGACGCTTAAGCCCTCTTACTTTCCAGCCCAGGCCTCGGCCCCGCAGGCGATAGTAGACGGTCGCTTCCTCGAGTTTGGAACGTGCCAAAGTCCATTTTGGCTTGGCGGCGAGTTAGATAATCTTGAGATAGGTCAGGATTCCGAGTGTCAAAAATTTAGCCTAAATAATACAGACTTTTCAGAGTTTTCGGTAGTGGTTTTACGGTACGCGGCATTGCGACCCGGAAACCGATCCCCGCTTGGATGTTTTTAAAAAATACGTTACAGTAGAGAATTCCGCAACTTTTAATACAAAAATTATATACGATTCTCATATGAAATATGTCAGGAGAACCCGACGAAAATCAATAATTTTCTGAAAAATTCATGTCAAAAACGTGTTCCTAAATTCTTCGATAGTGTGAAAATTGCTGGCCATCTGAAAATAACACAATTTATAACGCGGTAGGTACCTACCGTTCCATCAAGTTATTGCAAATTCGTTAAAGAAAAGTAATAAAGTACGTAAGAAAAAACGCGTAGGTACCTACCCAAATATTATTTTTCTCGGTATATACTAGGTAGGTACCGGCTTATGAAGCATTTAAATATTAAGAGAAATCACTCAAGATTGTCAAGTATTTATTGAGAAAACGCATAGGTACCTACACTAATATTATTGGTAGCGACTTATGAACTTCTTTCCTTTAAATGTTAAATCGAAAATTAATGATATGAAATGAAAAAATCACCCAAGATGGTCACTTTTTGAATTATGTAGGTACACGGAGGTTGCTTCTGGACACCCACTGTTGGTGGGAACGTTATTTTTAAATTAGTTCATTTTCACGTAATGTGCGAGTTGTATTTATTCAATTATCTTCAATATATTTATTATTATTTATTTATTACTTATTATTTCAAAACAGAAATAATTACAGAACTTGAATAGAATTTGAACAGAACTTTCAGAGAACGTTAAAATTAACTTGAAAAATTGAAGGTTTTTAAATATTTTTTTTTAACAACCGAAGTGAATTGAACCGAACGACTGTACCAAATTGGATAATTATGTTTTGTTGTGTCCAGGGCAGGGTTTGTATAAAATTACTGGTGAGCTCTGGCATTATGAAATTTGTTTAAAAATGAGTAGCGGAAATTTATGTGCGCGCATAGCTTCCGAACGACTGCCCATAATTGGATAATTCTTTTTTTGTTGTATTCGTTATTGTGAGGACAAGGTTTTTATAAAATAACTGGTGAGCACTGGCATTATGAAATTTGTTTAAAAATGATTCGCCGAAATGTAAGTACGCGCATAGCTTCCGAACGACTGCACCTAATTGGATAATTTTTTTTTTGTTGTGTTCGTTATTGTTAGGATAAGGTTTGTATAAAATTACTGGTGAGCTCTGGCATTATGAAATTTGTTTAAAAATGAATCTCTGAAATGTATGTACGCGCAACGAACTTCCGAAACGAACTTCAACGAACTTCAAATTATCAGGACAGGGTTTGTATCAAAGTAGGTACTGTTGGGCTCTGGCACCATGAAATTATGAATTGCTAAACCGTTTGTCCGATTGTGATGAAACTTTGGGGATTTCATGTATGCATGCCGGCGATGGTTTTTGTATACAATAGTGAGCTCTGGCATCATGCAATTATGTATTGCTAAACCGTTCATCCGATTGCGATGAAACTTTTAGGATTTGATGTGAGCATCCAGTCGATTCATTCTGTATAAAATAGTGAGCTCTGGCATCATGAAATTATGCATTGGTAAACGGTTCATCCGATTGCGATGAAACTTTGGGGATTTGATGTATGCATGCCCGCGATGGTTTTTGTATACAATGGTGAGCTCTGGCATCATGAAATTATGCATTGCTAAACCGTTCATCCGATTGCGATGAAACTTTTAGGATTTGATGTGAGCATCCAGTCGATTCATTCTGTATAAAATAGTGAGCTCTGGCATCATGAAAATATGCATTGCTAAACCGTCCATCCGATTGCGATGAAACTTTTGAGATTTGATGTGCGCATCGAGTAAATTATTTATGCACCAAATAGTGAGCTTTGGCATCAAGAAATTATGCATTGTTAAACGGTTCATCCGATTGCGATGAAAATTTTGGGGTTTGATGTGCGCATTCATTCTGTATAAAATTCATTCTGTATAAAATAGTGAGCTCTGGCATCATGAAATTATGCATTGCTAAACGGTTCATCCTATTGCGATGAAACTTTGGAGGGGGCGTCGACTACCTGGTCCCTTTGTAGGTGCTCACTCCTCGCTCCATCCGCATTCAGACATCGTTTTTTCTTCATATATGTAATTTAACACACACTCCTGCTCGCTTTGTCCGCATTCACATGTCAAATCGCATAGTGTTTTAACCCGTTAGTTGCTTCTGCAACGGGCCCAGCTAGTATTATATTATTAGTCAATTGTGTGCATTGCTATGATTGAATACATGTCATATCACGAGCTTTGCCGCTTCATCATCTCAATTATCACAATCTATCTGAACACAAAACCCAATTTGAAAAATATTACAGGAACGAGTAATATCATTTTACTTACAAACATTATCCCTACCACCCCTCCAATTTTTTTGACTTTTCCTGCTGATTTGTAAATAAAAATAAAGTTAAATGATTACTGAAACATTTAACGTGAAAAACTCCTCAAAATTCCCACTTTCCTTCGGGCAGTATTAAAAATGATGCCGTAAGGCTTATTGACAAAATATAATAAATATCGTCGCTCAAACCGAGAACATAAATTTTTTTTTAAATTTTTTTAAACTGCGCACGGGTCACGTTTTGTATCGATAAAAAATGTTTTGACCAATCACCGCTCCTTTTATACAAAATTTAGTATTTTAATAAACTATGATTTACAGTAATTTTTTATACAATAGTTTTATTTAAGAATAAGAAATAAAATTATTATAATTTTTTAATGCTCTTATAATTCTTTTTTTTTATTATTTGTGAAAGTTGAAAGAATTTATGTATTTCTTGCATAAGAACCAACTTATCGCAATACTTCCCAGTCGTTTTTGTATGTTACACCGAGAATGTCATTTAAAATACTTAATGGAAAAAATTATTTCTGAAATCACTGATCCCTAAATATAAGTTGACCCATTTTAATGTGCATGTATGATGTTGTACTTCCTTGTTCCGCTTCGAAATTTGTGAAAATTCAGAGTTAGAATAAACGAAAAAATAGTGAAAAAAATCATATTATTATTGACGACTCCAGTGGGCCACAAAGATTTCTATGCGCCAGGGGTTTCTATGGTGTAGTTCATTTCACAAAATTTATTTTTACCATTAATTTTCAAAAATGTTATTTTTTTGAAGAGAAAGGTAACACTATTGAATCCAAACTAAAATATGAAAACGAACCAGACACAGAAAACCAGAAATGTACCTTGGTCGCAACTGGGACTCGAATCCAGGAACTCCTGTCTTTCCGGGCAACCAACCAACGCCTCATTGGAACCTCTTATTGGTTCGTCTCCCAGTGGCGACCATCACCTTTTTATTTTTCTGTGTTGTGTTATTTTTTATATTTTCGTTTAGATTCATTAGTATTATTTTCTTCAATCAAAAGTTGTTATAATAATAGATAATCCAATAAAAATTCAACATCATTTTAAATTACACCCGTTTTTTTTAAATTTTTTATTTATATTCATAAAATATGATAAAAAATGATTAGCGTCATGGTTGTAATTTTTCACTCAAATGGCGAAACAGAAATAGATTTTTTTCTAACAGAATTTTTGCTTCACTTCACGAATAAATGTCGACTTTACTTCTCGAAACATTATTTGCAAAACGATAGCTAAAAATGATTGATGAAAATCATTCATTAAGTTCATTGATAATGAATATATAAGATAACACAAATATAAATATTCATTAATTTATTATCTTAGCAATAGAGTTGGTTAAATTACTAGTTGTCGTAGGTACTGCTCCATCATTAGTAAATTCTTAAAAGCATTAGCACCACAATTTATCAAATGAAATGATTAATCAAAGCATCTAATTAATCCAAACTATTAGAGTAAATAATAAAAAATACGTCCGCCGCGCGCCGTTTCATCAATCACTTTTGTTGGAAATATAACAGAAACCTACGTATAAATATATAAAAGGATTAGCCATTGTTTCTGTGACAAATGAGGGGTGACGATGGCTCCTTGTCAGAAGCCAACCCTTGAGCTAGAGTAAACGGTTTTGTCAAACAAAAGTAACAATACTTTAACGTTTTGAACTATCTAACCTAGCTAACAATGATAAATACCTATAACATTGTTACTATTACGGAAAATAAATGAAATAATAATTTTCTGTGAAATATTTGTAAAGTGATTCTTCATATTATGTTGTGTCTGTATGTTGCTTCTGTGTAATGGTTTTGTAAAATTTTTCTTCATATTGTATTGTGTCTGCATATTGGGTTGGGTTGGGTTTAACTTTTCAAAAGTACCAATTTTGATAACTCATGGGAATGCAACTTCGTTGTATGTTTTACTAAAAAAAAAAAAAAAAAAATAATATATAAATAATAAATGATTTAAAAAGACTTTAAAAAACCACATTGCGTAACGACTTCCGAAAGTCATTAAGGCTTACACCAAAATATTCAATGCTTTGATTTGCGTTGACAAGTCTCGACATTCTGGATAACGGAGAATGATATACCGGAATTACAAATCTATAAAGGTTTAAAACGAAATCGAGAAATTTTATTTTATAAAATGAATGGTAGGATTTTATTATATCAATGTCAGATTATTCCGCAACCTAGTCTTACTTTTCAATATTTGTGGGACTCTAGAAAGGCACGAAAATAGAATTGAGTACTTTGAGGGTCACGAAGAATCACTTTTGACGTGTGTATGGTTTTAAACAATATTAAAAAAGAAATGTTGTCTTTTATTTTTCATTCTTTTGGTGCCCACTTCTAACGGAGGTTAACGTATTAGAAGAATCTTCACGTTCCACCAAAATTCAGCCCGGAACAACTCAGACAAGTAGATTTACATAGATAATCATTAAACTTGAATTGTTAAATTATGTCTATGTACCTACCGACGTACAAACGTTTCGTAATATTACAACATGAAACCTGTTAAAAACATGGCTATTAAAAAATGTTACGCGAATCCAAAGACACGGAATTGGAGTTTTTTTGTGTTTTTGTAACGCCAGTCTATTTATACAAGCCGTTTGTATTTTTAGACGTCTCGTCAACCACTATTTCAAGAGGCAATGTGTTTTTTTGCCCGGTCAGCGGTGTTCTTTGACCTTTGATGTATTTTCTTTACTCCCTGATCAGCAGAATTGCCACCCTTAATTAATCGATACTTAATGTTCCCAACATTTTCAGATGAAGGATAATAACAATTTATGTATTTATTGAACGCCCATGCCCCGGAGGGCGTTTCATAAAAATAGAACCTACATATCTAAAAGTAAAATAAGTAGGTTCATTAGTTGGTTAAACATTACAAAAATAATGGTAGATACTTACAATTAAAGACATGTTAGATATATTAGCTACTAATTATTTTTTTCTTTGATGGAGAATTTGCAATATGTACTCGTACGTCAAAGGGGTCTGTATTATAGTGAGAGCTATGAATAGTGTTGTGGTGGTCATAGCAGAAATTATCTTGAATTAGATCGTAAAAGCAGTAGGTTTTAATTTTGAAGTACCCATGTTGATATTCTCTAATTTCTATTAATTTTATATGTACTTACGTCTAAAAACATTACAAAAAGAAAAACTTGTAATTTTTCTAGGTAAGTACCTAATATCTCTATTTCAGTTCTATGATCTTTGCAAATTCGCAATGAATAGTAAATAAGTACTTAAATATTCTGATTTCTCCAAATCAAAATAGTTTTACGATAATCAAATTGTGGATAAGCCATTTTTTTATATTTTTAAATTCTATTTTGTACTCAATTGTACTGTGCCTGTTTCACTAGAAACTTATGTGTTCAGAGCCGGCGAAGATTATAACATAAGTAGTTTAAATACAAATAAAAACACAATATTGCGTTTAAATTAAAAGACAATCGCATCGTTCTATTGAACAAACTGCACCTCAACTTATACAAGTGGCGATGCAGTTTATAACATAATCAGTTTATAACAAAAAATATAAATAACAGCGAGGCGCAGTTTACAACAAAAATACAAATATCGGCGAGGCGCAGTTTATAACAAACATACAAATAACAACGAGGCGCAGTTTATAATAAAAAAACTCGTACATATATCTAATCATATCAGTTTATAACAAAAGTACAATTAAAAACACAATTTCACATTTAAAATAAAATGCCATCAGCATTGTACCATTGGATTTGCATACGTAGATATAAGTGGAGGCGTAGTTTAAAACATAAGCAGTTTAAAACAAAAATATAAATAACAACACAATGTTAAGTTTTAAATGATAAAAGACAATCAGCATCGTACCGTTGAAAACGCATACATGTCATATAAATTGTTTTTGATAAAATCTTTGTTTTTGATAAAATCTTTGTTTTTGGTGAAATCTGTCTGGGCTGAAAATCCAATTATAGGTATGTTTTTTTTTATTATAAAGACAAGAATTTGAGGATCACCTACATAGTGAACCGTATTCTCTCTATATCTGTTGTCCTCCAATAATCTTCCTTTCAAGAATAGGGTGTTATTTAGCCACTCGGACCTATAAGCTCGTTTTCAAGCTACCTCCAGCATTGCCAGATGTAAGGACGTATGAGGCATACCTGATTTATTAAGCCTTGGTTTTAATTCTGAGGGTTTCACCTGGATGAAAAGAAAGGTATCTACCATTTGGAAACTTGCCGAAAATATTATAACTTACGTAGGTACATAATAATTATATAAAATATCACAAACATTATTAATTCAATACATTTGCACAGGTCACTTTACCGCTCAAAAAGCAAGTACCATATTGTAGATTATACGTCTGGACCCATCTTCACTCCTACCAAATGCGTAGGTCGCACCTTTTCCTTAAAACACTAACCCTTTATAACTAACAAAGGCCCCGAGGGAAACCAAAACTATCCGATTTGACTTAGTAATAATCCTGGCATACAGTGACTTCCTCGCTTTAGTTTATTACACCTAAAACAACGAGGTAAATTTACTGGGTTATTAACTATCCCAGTTTCCCTACCCAATTGCCTTCAGAGGAACGCATATTTATGTTTACCTCCATAAACAAAAAGTTTTCCTGCCTTATTAGATGTATTTTTACCCCAGCTTAACGAGTAGGTGGAAGATTAATCCTGTCTTTAGCAAAATTTTCTTTAATTCAAAACAATTTTGTACGTTTTAGTTAGTTTGTGGTATTATCGCAATCTATTTTTTGGGTTTTAAGCCATGCTTTACCTATTTGAAATTAACTACATTACTATAATGAATTACCAGTCCTTAGTGGATTGGAGTGCGCAACACGGAATTGTATCTTCATTACAAAAGCACAATCTTCAATTTTCAATTGCACATCTGCCCTGATTATAGATACTGTAACGAAGACAATCACAATCTTCAATTGCACATCTGCCCTGATTATAGATACTTTAACGAAGTCCAAAATGTTGGCCACAGAAGGAGGTAGCGTAACACGACATAAAACCCCAAAAATAAATCACAGTAATACGTTTGGCCATAAAAATCTCAAATCATATCTAGATATTAGTAAAATTGTAGCGATTGGTAGTGTATGAAGTAAATCAGAACACTTTTGAAAATATTTCCCACTTGTTCCATCGCACTGCTGGATTTTACGTGCATAAGATGAATGTATCTTTGATGGTAACGTAGAGAGTCGCAAGTTCGCCTAAATGCCTTGATGTAATTCCAACCCGTAATCAGAGTGTATTATTTACGTTAGAGTCTGCGTGTTTGAATTTCAGAACCCAGCCACGGGTGCACGTCAGACGACTCGCTTTTAACGGCCGCGCCTCAAATAACATCTGTGTACGTGGAATTTCACACAAAGCTACTGCTATAATTCGGTTTCTAATTCAAGAATTCGACACAAGATGACGCTACTTCCGCCAGCAGCAGCTCGCATGTGGATGTATCTTCCCTAGATATAACTACTACGGATTTATAGAATTTAAGTATCTATCCGGATATGGAGAGATTACATATGGCGTCATTGCCTGTCACTTGCTGTCACTGGATCACAGTGGATCCGAAGAACTTCTTATTTTTGCAACCAGTTTTTATCGGATTTATAAAATGGTTACCTACACTCAAACTGGGTGAAGCCGAATGTTAAACCCGCCCGCAAGGCCTCGCAGCAAAAACCTGCGGAGCGGGTTTATTATTATATAATATTATTATATAATATTATTATATTATATTATATTATATTATATTATATTATATTATATTATATTATATTATATTATATTATATTATATTATATTATATTATATTATATTATATTGTATTGTATTGTATTGTATTGTATTGTATTGTATTGTATTGTATTGTATTGTATTGTATTGTATTGTATTGTATTGTATTGTATTGTATTGTATTGTATTGTATTGTATTGTATTGTATTGTATTGTATTGTATTGTATTGTATTGTATTGTATTGTATTGTATTGTATTGTATTGTATTGTATTGTATTGTATTGTATTGTATTGTATTGTATTGTATTGTATTGTATTGTATTGTATTGTATTGTATTGTATTGTATTGTATTGTATTGTATTGTATTGTATTGTATTGTATTGTATTGTATTGTATTGTATTGTATTGTATTGTATTGTATTGTATTGTATTGTATTGTATTGTATTGTATTGTATTGTATTGTATTGTATTGTATTGTATTGTATTGTATTGTATTGTATTGTATTGTATTGTATTGTATTGTATTGTATTGTATTGTATTGTATTGTATTGTATTGTATTGTATTGTATTGTATTGTATTGTATTGTATTGTATTGTATTGTATTGTATTGTATTGTATTGTATTGTATTGTATTGTATTGTATTGTATTGTATTGTATTGTATTGTATTGTATTGTATTGTATTGTATTGTATTGTATTGTATTGTATTGTATTGTATTGTATTGTATTGTATTGTATTGTATTGTATTGTATTGTATTGTATTGTATTGTATTGTATTGTATTGTATTGTATTGTATTGTATTGTATTGTATTGTATTGTATTGTATTGTATTGTATTGTATTGTATTGTATTGTATTGTATTGTATTGTATTGTATTGTATTGTATTGTATTGTATTGTATTGTATTGTATTGTATTGTATTGTATTGTATTGTATTGTATTGTATTGTATTGTATTGTATTGTATTGTATTGTATTGTATTGTATTGTATTGTATTGTATTGTATTGTATTGTATTGTATTGTATTGTATTGTATTGTATTGTATTGTATTGTATTGTATTGTATTGTATTGTATTGTATTGTATTGTATTGTATTGTATTGTATTGTATTGTATTGTATTGTATTGTATTGTATTGTATTGTATTGTATTGTATTGTATTGTATTGTATTGTATTGTATTGTATTGTATTGTATTGTATTGTATTGTATTGTATTGTATTGTATTGTATTGTATTGTATTGTATTGTATTGTATTGTATTGTATTGTATTGTATTGTATTGTATTGTATTGTATTGTATTGTATTGTATTGTATTGTATTGTATTGTATTGTATTGTATTGTATTGTATTGTATTGTATTGTATTGTATTGTATTGTATTGTATTGTATTGTATTGTATTGTATTGTATTGTATTGTATTGTATTGTATTGTATTGTATTGTATTGTATTGTATTGTATTGTATTGTGCTGTGATGTGACTCCGGATCCAATATAACAATGCATGCAGAATTATATTTGGATTCAAAAGTTTTTTTTTACATGAATACCGCACAAGAGTCCCAACTGCTCCCGTCCGGAGCCAGTGAGACTATGGCATCCCCAATTGGGGTATGTTATGACGCTAAAGGTATGGGGAGGGAAGGTGATGGGGAAGAGGAAGGTGGGGAAGTACCTGGCTATTCAGATCTGGTCACCAAACTCGGCTAAAGCCATTTCAGGCAACGTTTCAATTCTGAATGGTGTTCTTACACCAGGGCGATACTGAGAGTATCTTCCACTCTGGAACGAGCCGCAAATATACCGTGTATTATTTTAAATGAATAAATTGTGAAATACACAAATTAATCAAATAAAATTTATTTGCCAAGCCGGGATTCGATCCCGCGACATTCGGAATGCGAGTCAAGCGTCTTACCGCTGCACTACGCCGGCCGTCAAATGTGCAGTGCATCGACAATGTTTACGGAACTAGGATTGGAGGACCCACCACTTACCCGCCCTGGTATAGGTAACAGATGGTTACCCCTTCAAGGCTCTTGCAAGGACTCTAATTTTTTGGGTAAAAACGACTCTACATTTGATAACGAAACTAGACCTCCAATGTCCCTGCATACGTTGTTAGTAAGCAGTATGCAAGTGCTTAGCGGGAAATACAGATACAATATGTGTTAGTATGACAAAATATAGACAAGACAATGGGACAGATTGGTGAAAGTCCACGAGGTGGCAAGCGCTGGGTGATTGTATACAGCGTATCCTACAAGCACCTGTTTGGGAAGAAGACACAATAGATAAGTAATAAGGGAATGGCAAACGGTTGGGAGTCCTCTTCAATCGATTGGCAGTCCCAGCAAGAATGCGCATGACATTCGGTCTAGTCGTGAACCACACTCAGCTTCCGCGCCCCTTAGCCGGTTCCTCGGTGATGCCTCAAAGAAAAGTAAATGGGAGATTGGGGGGAAATACCCGAAGACCCTAAGGAATTCAGCGTCGAGTAGCCGGAGGCAAGGCGAAGGAGAGCCGAGGTCGCCCCCCCAAACCTAAAGCCTGCACATGTTGCTGGGGGTGGCGCAATTAATTTTAGAGGGCACCGTGCCATCGTCGACCGACTCCTGTTGATGCAAGGACGAGGTCTAACGCACCCCCAGAAGGGGAAAAAGAGACATAACAAAATAAATAGATGCAGTTCAGTTCAGCCTTCTGAGCGAAGCAAAGTAGCATTGCGAGACTAAAAAGAAAAAGAGAACAAAGAAACCAAAACAAACCTAAAAAAAAAAAAAAAACATTACGGAAAAAAACGGAACTAGGATTGCTCGGATTCGCCGGTCTGATGAGACACCGGGTCACTGGAGCCAGGATGCGGCTAATGGCCTCCGATAACACATTGGTGATCGCAGCCTTCCAGCACCAAGCGCCACTCCTGAGTGAGCGATGAGCTCGAGCGCACTCAAGACCACGCCCTGCATAATAATTGATAATTTATTTTTATTATTTTTTTTTTCTATTTATGTTCTTGTTTCTTTACGGTGTAAAGACATAAATATATGGGACGTGTGGTATTGCACTATCCTAAAATTATTATTATTATTAAATGCATTGACGATTTCGCGAGACGCCGATTTAGTTTTGGTTTGGAAGGAGGGCAGTTTTTTATACTTCCTCTTATCCTTACACGAGTCTCATCCCACAACGCCAACGAATCCAAGCAGGTTCGGACACGCTGAAATGAACAAGTGACAATTTACTATAAATATGGTAGTTTCCACTGCGCGGGTCATTAGCTTTGACTTTCAAAGAAATTAACCCCTTTGTTCCGCTCTCGGGTACCGCCTCCGGGAGTGGATACACCTCGTTTGGACTGTATGTGTTTCCGGCGCTAAAATCATAGTTCCGATCTTGGGTTAACATGTTCGTTCGGTTTACTTAAGTGATATAATACGTAACCTCTTAACTAGATGTTATATTAAGGTATGACGTGTAACATTCGGAGTCAGGCGAAATTATTTATGCAGATGGCTATAAGGTTGAAATTACCACACATAGACCGACTGCTTAATTTAAGCAAAAAAGACATATCAAAAATTCATATTGTGTTTTATTCTGTAAATTTCAGGCACAAATATTAAATGTTTTCCTATCATAATTTAAAAATTTAATAGGCCGCTGTACACCTACTATAAAACCTTATCTGAAAGGGCTTTCGTGAGTAGGAAATTATTTAAATAAATGAAGACAATATAAGCGAAACTCAATCGAAAATCTGGAAATAGAAAAATCAGAAAAACATATTGACACCTCTGGGACTTGAACCCAGGACCTCTTGCTTTCCGGGCAAACGCGCTAACCACTGCGCCACGGTGTCGATATGAAATTCAATCATGTTTAACTGTACCATACTTCGACTAAGAACCACCTACATTATCTTCATTATCTTTATCATACTTAAAGATAGTTGTCAATAATATATGCGTTAAAGAAAATGAAGATAATTTAGGTGGTTCTTAGTCGAAGTATGGTACAGTTAAACATGACCGAATTTCATATCGACACCGTGGCGCAGTGGTTAGCGCATTTGCCCGGATAGCAAGAGGTCCTGGGTTCGAGTCCCAGAGGTGTCAATATGTTTTTCTGATTTTTCTATTTCTAGATTTTCGATTGAGTTTCGCTTATATTGTCTTCATTTATTTAAACATAACAATTTGAGGTTTTACTCAAAGTTAAAATAAAAAATAAAATAGAAAATTATTTATTGATTTATTTTTCGTGTTCTCCGAAAAACGGTTATACTTTAGTATCACCGTGAAGATTACAAATTAAAAAGTACATAAGGGCAGTTTTACTATTTTGTGACACAAGTACCTTCATCCAATCCGCAAAACTCATTAGGAGATGGACAGCTCAAGCATATAGTAGGTATATATACGTTACCATTTTGTATTTAGTTTGCAGTGTTTAATCGTCAAAGTGTGTACTATTAGAACAGTTTAACGTGTCTATGCCGGGTTTTGACGAATGATACATTAAGCAATAACCTGGTGATAACTTCATAACTTGATAATTCATACAAATTATTATTATAAACCGGTCAGTTGCCAAGTATAAAGCATAGTTATTGACCTATCAGTGGCTGAGTCGACATCTCATCACGATCCCCCAGGCGTCGTGAGTCCATTTTCTCGACTGGCTAAATCCTCTTTAATGACAAGAGGAAGCCGGAAGGCGTTTTGTCGATAGAAACGTATTAGCCAATTTTCCTCTCTGGAGTTTGACACTAGTGTAAATATTTTGGGTGAAATGCAGATCCGGGCACAGTTTGGAAATTTAATAAAAAGCCACTTTCTAGATGAGAAAAGTGTGGAGAAGATGAATAAAAAATAAATTAAGGCGCGCTCGGCAAAATTGAGGGAGATACAGCCGTTTAAAGAATGTGTGAAATGACACTTCATGAACAGATATTGTCCGCCTGTGTCCGCCATTTGATACTAATTTGTTGGTAGGGATACCAGATACAAGAGCCTAGATACGATTGTAGGGAATAAATAATAAGGCGCGTAGGTACTGGAATGGAGACAAACCATTCAAATCCTGGGATGTTTTTTAAAATAAAGATAACATACACAATCCCGTTAGACAAACCATTTAAAAACGTAGATTGTTTCTTAAAGTAAAGATAATAGGTATTATACACAATCCTGCTAGACAAACCAGTGCCTGAAGTGGCGCGGGATTCGATCGTTCTGAAGTGTGCGTGTAAACGGCGCTTTAGTATATATACGAAGGGGACACTTTCTTTTCTATCACAAACCATGTTACACAAACCTAGCGTAGCCGCTAAACTACTTGAAAACTGGGATGTTTTTTTGCCGTGACGCGAGTAGGCGCTACGAAGGGGGCACTTTCTTTTCTATCACAAACCATGTTACACAAACCTAGCGTAGCCGCTAAACTACTTGAAAACTGGGATGTTTTTTTGCCGTGACGCGAGTAGGCGCTACGAAGGGGGCACTTTCTTTTCTATCACAAACCATGTTACACAAACCTAGCGTAGCCGCTAAACTACTTGAAAACTGGGATGTTTTTTTGCCGTGACGCGAGTAGGCGCTACGAAGGGGGCACTTTCTTTTCTATCACAAACCATGTTACACAAACCTAGCGTGGCCGCTAAACTACTTGAAAACTGGGATGTTTTTTTGCCGTGACGCGAGTAGGCGCTACGAAGGGGGCACTTTCTTTTCTATCACAAACCATGTTACACAAACCTAGCGTAGCCGCTAAACTACTTGAAAACTGGGATGTTTTTCTTGCCTTGACGCGAGTAGGCGTTATAAAGGGGCACTTTCTTTTGAATCACAAACCATGTTACACAAACCTAGCGTAGCCGCTAGTAATTAAAATTTTTTAAATTATTATTTTTAAATTTTTCAAGTAATTTGTCGGTTTCTAGGGGTTTTTGAGTTTAGTTTAGGGATAAATATTTTTGAGAGTTGGCAACACTGATTTTCTTTTAGGTTAGTGACAAAATGGCAGGTGGACTAACAGTATTGGTTGGCGAAGTGAAATTTTTCTTAACGTAATTGAAAATTAATTACTTATTCAATTTTTTTTTATTGCTTTCCGCACTTTTTTTCACCTTCCAGGTTAAAGTTCTCAACTTAAAACGCGGTGAAAACATGGTTTTCTGCCAAAAAAAAGTGGTGCCCAGATCTGCATTCCTCCCATATTTTTAAATAATATAATAAATAGATATTGGTCACTAGTGTGTCGCTACATTTTTCTTTTTTGATACTTTTCTTACTGTTGCGGCGGGGAGCAAGTGTTCCCTCTCAAGAAATCGAGGGATCAAATGCTGCGTTTTGTGGACTGTAAAATTGATGATTGCGGTTCTTATCTATTTTATTATATTTCTGGAGTTGACTTACCAATATCTCCAAACTGCTTGTACACTCTCCATGCACTGAGTTTATGTCACCGGGAAGGTAATTGTTAGTTTGGAAAAATGAGGAAGGGAAATTGGTGATATTTGCTTTGTGGAGTTAATGGCGTACGCTAATGGTAAGCAAGCGATATGTTAACGTATTAAACTGCGGTTTATGAGTTCTGCGGCGTGATTATTACGAAGCAATGCGATTGTTCGGACTTGCGTCCCATGCGGTGATTTTATTTGAACTGAGGCAGAGGGCACCCAATAGGTAGTTCCAAAAGGCAACATGTAACAATAAAGGCATGAACACTTACAATGGTAGTAAGGACCTAAGAATCCTCCAAAAATCGTTGAAATTTTCCGGTTTGAATGCCATCAACAGACGTTCAGCATACAAACTAGGCAATGTATTTTTAAAAGAACAAAAGGTCAAAACATAGAAAATTTTCTTCTCATTCAGTTAGTAAACAAATCTCAAAAATCGGTCCAGTATTGGAAGACAAAAATGGTAATACAAAACTTCAAATTTGACGATTTTATTTGATGAAATTTCTCGGAATTTTATTTTATTTATTTTTTTTTTTTGCAGAAACAAACAGTACATTATTACATAATGGGAAATATTTACAAAGTTATAGAATTAATACAATAATTGGTACCAATGACATGTCGCTGTTATATACTTATATTTTTGTGTGATAAATAATACATTATACCTAAATTAAGTTAGTAACTTATTGAAGAAGAGGGGTGTGGGAGAGTGAGAGTGTATGTGTGTAAATGAGGGTGTGTGTGTGTGTGTGTGGATGTGTATGTTATGTGTGCGAGTTCAGTGTGCTAAAAATGTTTTTCTTAAATCGAGGGAGGGAATCAAAAAATATATCGGTATTTGTGGTTTTTTGAATAGAGTTGAAACTTTGAAGGATGCGGGAAATGGGGGAGTTGGCTGCAGCGTTCGTATTATTACTGGTTGTGTAAAAAAGGTTGGCGTGGCGAGTTCTTTTAGATGGGATGTTAAAATTTATTTGGGATAGAAGTTCTGGGCAGTCTATTTCGTTTTGTATAATTTTATGAAGAAATGTCATGTCAGCTACCGTTCTCCTGGATTTCAGGGATTGGAGAGTGCAGGTGTAATTATTGTTGTATTTATAACCGAGATACTTAATAAATTTATTTTGTATGCGCTCTATGTTATTGACGTATTGGGTGTATTTGGGATTCCAGACAGGCGATGCAAATTCCAGTGTACTTCTGACTAGTGAGGAGTAAAGCATTACTAGAGTATGTGGATTTCTAAATAATTTACTCAGACGTAGTATAAAATCCAACATTTTGTAAGATCTATCGGTGATTGAGTCAATGTGCGTTTTAAATATAAGTGTGTTTCCTCTTAAGCAACATTTCCAGTTTATTATATTATGGTGGTGGTAGGAGATAATATTCAAATATTTGTAACCCGGGAATTTAATATTATTTTTGAAGAATGAAAATAAAAGTAATGATTATTTTTCTGCTGTACATTGGAGGTTATCCACCACTTATCCACCTTGGTATAAGTAACAGATGGTTACTCCTTCAAGGCTCTCGCAAGATTCTATTTTTTTTGTTAAACGAAGCTACATTTATTTACGTTGAACGAATCTAGACTTCCAGTGTCCTTGCATACGTTGTTAGTAAGCAGTATGCAAGGAAAAATTTTGACGTAAATACTCCAAATGAAGAAGGTGTTAAACACCAACGACGTAAAAGAAACGCAAAAAATTGATAAAGTTCTCAGTCGAAATAAACGGTTCAGGTTCGATGCTCCGTCGCAAATAGCGTCGTAAATAGTCCAAAGCATCGTCAGCCTTTCAAATTGTAAATCTTTTCTCGTTTTAAATATAACGTTTTTCTTTATTTCATCTGTCATTTCTGTTGTACAAACAAATGTATCAATAATTATAAAATAATGAAATAGCACGTGAAGTCTTTGCGGTCCTGGATCTCTGACGGCATGACGTCACCCGTCGCCGCCATTCTTCGTCCTGCCACAAAATCCGCCCTCGCAAAATGTCTAAACCCCGCGCTCTTCACCGAGAATTTGTATTATTTGTCTGCCTTCATTTACTAAATTACATATTTTATCAAATTTTTCACCAGTCTAATTCTTTTGAAGATTCTACTGCGTTGTACTGTCAAATTTATTTTTGTATTTTTATAAATAAATCCAATTTAGCCTGTTACTGTTGGCCAAATATGTTATCAAACCATTAGTTGAACCAGCGCAAACCCGTAAAAAATTACGGGGTATTATAATAATTGTAAGATACACGAAACTGAAAGTATTTGTGAATAAAAATTTCCCTAGTATAATTGCCTTTCAAAAGAATAAATTTATAATGATTAAAATAAACTTACTTAGTTTGAATGCCACTATATTGTTCATATCTTTATTATATAAAAGCAACCGGTTTCGATTCAACCTGAACCTTCATCAGGGTTATATAAAAACTAATTAAATTTATCATAGTTTTTATAGGTAATATAAAAGAGGGAGGGAGAACATCAACTATGGTAGGGGGTGAGGGGGGTTAGGTGTAAGACAATGGGTAAAAGCAGGTGTAGGGAAGGGAATTATGTTTAAATTGGTGACCGGCAAACTCAGAATGAAACCAACTCAGAACCACCTCAGAAAGGTCATTAAGAGTGATGATAAAAAAAATAATAAAATTTGGTTAAATGGGTTAAGTTAGGTTAGGTTTACCGGTAATTTTAAAATTGTTTTTTCATAGCTTTTAATGACCTTTCTGATGCGGTTCTGAGTTGGTTTCATTCTGAGTTGGCATGGAACCGTTTAAAATGGGGCTGTTTGATAAGCCTATTTGTTTATTTTTATTCATGTACCCACATAAAGTTTATTTGCGTACGATTTTTCAATGCCTGTCTCACTAGGAATACCTAGGTCGTCAATTATAACCTATAAACAATTAGATCACCATTCATAATTGAAACGTTGCTTGAAATGGCTTTAGCCGTGTTCGGTTACAAGATCTGAATAGCCAAGTACTTCCCACCTTCCTCTTCCCTAACTCCTTCCCCTCCGCATTACCATAAGTCTCACAACATATCCCAATTGGAGATGCCATAGTCTCACTGGCTCCAGACGGTTGAGAAATGTTGCGGGACTTTTTCAAATGTTTCCATAACATTAAAAAAAACTAAGAATATCACTAATGTGCACATGCATGTTTGTGTGAACGGGTTGGTCACCTCAGCCTTCGTCGATCGACTCGTAAGGACGCCAGTTGGTATGTATTTCTAAATCCATATTATTTTTTTAATCTCCTTAGTGTCGCGTAGTCCTATGTGCGCACCTCCATTCACCAACTCCATGTTGATGTCCGACCGAAACTGAAACCGAATCTTCGGTATCTGTCGCAGTTTCGGCCGAAACCGAAACTTTTTTAGACATGTTAAAAATCTATTGTTTACAGAAATTTGGCTTGTTTTTTACACTTGTACCGATAGTGTAATTTTAGTTTTACTGAAATTATCAAAACATGTTAACTACTCTTGGAAAAAAATTGTCAATAATCATCAATTGCATTATAAAGCAAGGACCTCATTAATTGATTATTTTAATTTTATTTACGTTTACAATCGCGAGAAATAACACATAAACTCACAACACAATCACGCTGGACCGGATGGCGAACTCAGCTGATGATGGCGGGTGACACGAAATCACCCGAAGTCAGCCGAACTACGCGCGATAATTCACGAACGCAGAGTTTCGGTGCGAGAAGGTTCATCAGATTTTCTGCCGAAACCGAAACTGATGCCGAAACTACATTTTTTTTGTCGAAACCGATACCGAAACCGAATCTTCGGTCGGTCACTATCTACAACTAATGTTTCTAGTGTTTCCTCTAATAAAAGAAAGTAACTACCGGATCTGGTAACACAGAGCGTTAAGAAAGGTACTTGACTTATTTTAACCAGTGATTCCTGACATTATTTGGAGCAAAAAATGTGAAAACATAAAATATCAGTAGGTATTGGACAGTTAGGGATGGGGCAAGGGGTTGAACGGTTACTCAGCTGAGTGAAGATGACGTGCTCAAGAATTTATTTTATTTAGTTTGGAAGATAAAAAAATTGTAAAAAAAAATATAGACCAAAATTTCCTTTACATTTATTACTTCAAAGTATGTCAGTAATCACAGATAAATCAACCACGTCCCTTATGTATTCGATTCTGTAAACTGTGATATCTCTTTCTCTGTAATCCTACAAAATATTTGTCTTTATTATTAGTACTGGACCGTATCTCAGTACTATGTTGTTTGATTATAAGGCTTTGGTTATTTTAAATCACAGTGACTGCTTATTGTTATTACGCATAATACAAATATAGTTTAAGAGGACCCACGTCCTTATAACTCGCTAGTTAGATTTTGTCTGGCGAGCTCTGATTGGCTATATTCGGCACACGTCGTAACCGACTCGTGTGACGTGAGCATAGAATAAACTTCAGAACAATGATAAAACTGATAATAACTAATATTAATACTTTTTTCTGGTCCACTACTTTATACCCTTTTTTCTATTGACTTACTTTATTATCTCTCCAGCAGCCAATTGGGGCCGAAGGTAGACCCCAAAATCACTATCCTTCTTATATTTTTAGTATTTTAGGTATTCCTGCGCAAAGGATTAATACAAAATAGCCGTTTAAAAAAAATATATGAAAAAATCGTTGGTCGCTGGAAAAAATATTTTGTCATATATGGGTAATATTCCCTTCCCAATAAATAGACAAATAAAAAACAAAACAAAAAGAATAAAAGGATTTTTATGGTTTAAATGCAATCGTGGAATGAAATGGAATCGTCAGCCGACTCAAATGGAATGGCCGAATCAAATGGAATCGTCGGCTTACCTACATACACGGTTACGGACGTTATGTTTGGCATCTTGGCCTGTCGAGAGTCATAAACCTGCTTTAACAAAAATAAAATTTAACCTTTGTGTCATCTCTGATTTCCTATACGTAATGCCTCTAGCCAACCTATCACACGTTATTCGCCAGTCTGACTCCACAACATTTCCAATTTCATGATTCAAATCTCTTTTACCTTTTCAGTCGGGATCAATCTAGAGTTCTGTTTGTTAAAAGTTTGCGAAGTTTGGTATCTTCAAAACCTTATATTTCTTCAACGCACAAATTTCATTACTTACATTAAATAATAATATATAAATGATGGAAAATCAATATCGACGACATTTAAGTATACGCGGAAAACTTTTGAATAAGACTTCATCCAAGTTCTTCTCAAATAAATGATAATTTAATTAACAATCCGAGAGAATTTCTCGAGCTCTGCGAAATTATTATTGTATGTCTAATATACCCACTTGTTTAGTATGGCTTTACCCAATTAACAGTAATGTTAAGACTTGGCACTCTCGTTGAAGCTTTTTACTGTTGGAACACTAAGTAAATTAGGTACACGCGTCTGATTTCCCTCGGTTTTTGGGAAGACCCCGGGAGAGATATGAGTTTTCATCTGAACGAAATAACGCTATATTTCGCCTTTTTGGAAACTTTTACACTTTGCTTAATGGGTTATTTCCCAAGACGCAAGTTAACTTGCTAATTGATATTTATTTCTGTTCCGTATTTCTTATTGTTATACTATTGATGTGGAGTAAATACTTAAAAACAGCCCTCCTCCAATAAGAAATAAAACCACATTTGAACAATATTGGCTACTAGATACGTTTTAAGATTTTCACGGACAAAAGCATTTTGGTTATTTGTTTTTTGGGTGTTATATATTCAGAATCAGTGTTTTTTGGTCTATATGAACATATTTTTTTAAAGCCAGAATATTTTTCACTGGAGTTCCTTATTACAATATATTTATGTATTTTTAAGTTGAAAACGATTGACAAAGATTAGGTTTCTAACTCACTGAAATTGTATTTACGTTTACATTTATATCATTAGACAAGGAAATGTTGTCACTAAATACCTAATGTTATAATTTAAACTTTCGTAAGCCACATTATTTATTATTATTATTGTTAACCATCAAACATCACGATTGGCCTTCTTTGGCCCTTCTTAAAACAAGTGAATAACAGTATTAAAAATTGTATTACAGATTATCTGAAAGCATTAAGGCAAGCTTTCCAAAAGAAAATGAAGGTGGTTTGAAAAGGAGGTATGTAAATACGAAGGTTAAATGGAGTACGGTAATATTAAAAAAATGATTATATTTAATAAGAATAAGCCAAAATATTTAATGAAGCATGACTTACAATGGAGCAAAAATCTTTTGCAACTGTTTAAAATGGCATTTAAAGAAAATATATGTTTTACAACAGAACAAAATGCGTTTTTAATAGTTGTTTAGGGAATTTCAAAAAATACTAGCATACCCGGCCACACGTTGCTGTGGCTAACGAAACACAACGCCATTACCCAACCTTCACACCACCCGCTTGCCAGCAGCCCGCTGCCCGCTGCCTGAATTGAATATTTGAATTTCTCGACTTTTCTCTACTATAATAAGCATGTAAAACCTTCCCCTTGAATCACTATTTATTGGTGAAAACCGCATGAAAATCTGTTTCGTAGTTTATAAGATCTATGCACACATACATTTTGAGCGACTTCATTTTATACTATGTAATGCAATTCGAGCGATCGCCACTAATTATACAATTCTTGCAATGCAACACTGGATATTTGAAAAGGGAAAATCAAATACCTACTTACTCTAGGACATCTATTTTCCAATTTCTTCCGTAGAACGAATTTCAAAAGTGACTATAGTACGGCCCGCCAGCCGTTTTATATCGCACAAAAAAAAGGTTTTATTTGAATTTCTCGGCTTTACTCTAATATAATTTACATGTATTATACATATAAACATTCCTCTTTAATCACTCTATCTATTGGTGAAAACCGTATGAAAATCCGTTGCGTAGTTTAAAAGATTAACGCGCACAAACATTTTGAGCGACTTCATTTTATACTATGTAATGATGATAATGAAATACAGATAGTATCTGTCAGATATTATTTTCAAAAATAACACATTATACCTATTTTTAAGAGCTTAAGAACTTAAAGTTTTCGAAGGGAAAAATGCCATAAACAGGTAAAAAATCGGTATGCGGGGTCTTAAAGGCTTTCAAATATTTTTTGGTCGATTGGCAAATATTTTCGGGGCACTCAAAGTTGATACAATGACGTGTCAATGTAGTAATACCTTGTAAGAACTCAAGTTCAAGGAGTGGTTCCCAGTTCCGAGTTCTTTGGTACGCACCAAGTGCGAGGAGCCGTGGCGGGTGCCGATACGTATGGAGAATTATTTAATAAATAAATGGCACCGATAAACAAACTCACGCTCGAAAACTCTGTAAACAGAATTAACCGCCATTTAAGCATAGACTGACATGTCACCACTTCGAGAATTCGCGCGAGTGAGCGGACTAGGGAAGTGACATTGCCGACCGCTGAGAAGATTCCTTCGGGTCCGAGTTCTCTGGGAGTAGTTGACTTGAAAAGGAGTAGGAATGGGACCCACTTGAAGGACACACACAAAGGACTCTAGAACTCATTCTGGCTGAACCTACATATCGCTAATACAGACGTCTTACATAAGACAGATAATATACATGTGGGCGTAGTCCAGATTATTTGCCGTGATCTGATCAGTTGAATTACGGAGCTGCCGTGGTCACGCGGCTGTCAGCGGTCAAGGTGACAGATTCCATAAAATGAATTGATATTTCGTGCTCTCTCCCTCCCCTCATGCGTCTTTTACCCCCCTATGACATGAAAGAATGAACTATGAATTATTACATGCCACGCCGAAAAAAACTACATTGAAGTTTAAAATGTTTTGTTGTGGGGTTACTTAGACGTGGTTATTCCATCTTTACCTATACCGTGGTTTGGCCAAAGATCAGTTCTAACGGTCCTGGGTAGATTTAAATCTATTTGTGAATTAGTTTTGGCATCAGAGTATTACTGAAAACAGCCAACGCCTTAATCGAAAATATCACTAGATAGCTTATACGAAAGTACTGTGAAACGATAAGCAACTCCGGGTTAGTTTGAAAGAACACCCTGTGAGAGTATCAGTCCATAAATTTACTCTTTCCGAGCGAAGATCCAAAAAGTTCTATAAAATTCACTGCGGAACTACCTACATCCCAGGATGGGATTTGACCTACTCCGCAAATGCATAAGGAAATTTCGTAATAGCTTGATAATTACTCTCTAAACTAGTCTGTGATCTATGGTAGTGTAACCGGCACGGTCAAATCTATATAAATCTGTCTATCTATCTATACAAATAAAATAAAATTGCCGAAATTTATGTACGCGCATAACTTCCGAACGACCGCACCAAATGGTGTAATTCTTTTTTTGTGTTCATTATTGTCAAGACAAGGTTTGAATAAAACTACTGGTGGGCCCTGGCATTATGAAATTTGTATAAAAAAATTGCATTTGGTGGCACACGGCTGTTTGAAAACTGAATGTACTGGGACATAATAAATGGAATGCGAGCGTGGGGCAAGGGGGGAGGGGAACTCGGGTAGGGGGTTCACGGGAGGGGTTGAGGGGAACTAGGGAAGGGGAGGGTAATTTGTGAGAGGGGATGGGAACTCGGGAGGGGGGTTTGCAGGAAAGGGGGTGGTGGGGAGAGGGAAGGTGGAGGAGGCGGAGTGGAAACGCGAGAGGGGCAGGGGACGCGGGAGATAAAGTGGAAGCGGAAGGGGAACGGGACAAATGGGAAAGGAGACGCAGTGAGAAACAATTTCTTTATTAAATGGCATAGCAACGCATGCCGGATACCAGCTAGTTTAAAATAAATAGTGAAAAAAAAATTACTTCTCTCACCGTAAAACTTCATCTTACAACGGAGAGTATAGGTAATAACGCATATCACTTTAAAATCACCTACTTACATAAAAAAAACTCTATTAAGGATGCTTAGAAATTCTTGAAAGGTAAATGTTGATATATAATGGCTCTTGCTATAATTATTTACAAAAACCATTATTATTATTTTAAATCCGGGGATCGCTGATTCCATACTTTTACCCGAAAACGGTAGCACAATCTCGTAATTGACTGACAGGTATTTTCTAAAATTGCCATTATTAAAAATTGACCCTTACATGGTATTACGTAAATACATTCCTCGCATAAACTCTGCGTCAAAAAAAGCAGAGAGTAATTTCAGGTTTTCAGCGCCCTATCAGGATAATATAATCAAATTCGTGGGAAGCGTAGATAAAAACTGTGGTAATAACACATAAACTCCGTCGATTTTTTACCTTTACACTCCATTTCCCTTAGTTCGAGATGATGTTCATTTAACATTGATGTATCTCTTCACCCTCTCACTGTCAGGCGAGTGGTGGAGCGGGCTGACTCGAAGGGATCACCAACCGGTTATTTGGTTTTACTTTCATTTGGTTTTATATAAATCCGCAGTAGACTTATCCATGTATGAAAAATACGAGAAGATTTCCCTGCACATCGGGACGTGTTTAATTGATAATAATTTTAAGTTTCCATTATTAAAGTTCGGAGCCCATCATAGACTCTCAACACAAATATTGTCACGAAAATACCCGCCACACAAAGGGTAATTTTAGGTGTCTTGTCGCAAGATAGAAAGAGGACGATCAGATAAGGAGCAATTCTATTTCGTCACATCCCCTATTCGAAGTGGAACTGTGTGGGCGTGTGGTAGGACACACAGATAACAGTCAGAATCACAACATGGCAGGATGGCGTCGTTGGGTAGCAAAGGTCGTCCCAATATGAGAATGGCTGAAGTTTTGAAGACATCGTGCTGGCTTCGGATCAGGGAGCTAAGGATCGCACACCTAGAAAAAATACGAAGATCACGGACATATAAACATATCTGGACCTACGCTAAGTGATAAAAACGTATTATTTCCTCCTCCACATGGCGCCGGCTGGAGCTCCTCCTTGGAACCGGCTCGCTCCATGGGGAAGGGATAGAGCCTCGCTTGAATCTAAAATGTGTTACGTCATAATTCTTGTCGTGAACAGCGAGAAGCTAACATCCACACATTTAACGAAATAACACGCCAAAACGATAGCTTATGCTATACAATATATCTACATATCAATGTGCAAATAGCGAATGTGGGCGGTTCTCCAGTGTGCTCGTCGCTGGTTACAGGGGTAAGTAAATTATGAAACATTTGTAACAGTGTTTTAACTAAACACGGCAACAAAATATTGCTATGTGTATTGGGGCGAGTCTTTTTGGGGGGAGCATTTGGCCTTAGCAAATATGTTATTAACGTGGCAAGCAATTCGCGCTCCCATGTAAAAAGGTCTATTCATTCAAAGCAGATTTTGCTTTTAAGAACTAAATGGTGATATTGTAATGCGAGATGCTTATATACTGTCAGATGGATTGTTAAACGAATCACAGTCATCTTTCCCCTCTTCGCCCTCCATAGTTTGGTTTTACCCCTCATCTGTAACTTCTTGTCTATCCATTTGGATGTCTATGACGAAGACCAACATGTTTTGTCCAAAGCGGGACACCAGAAGGTTCATTGTAGAAGAAAAAATGCCAAAACAAGCATTCTTTTTAACGAAAAGCAAGTTATCGATCTCTGATCTCGGGAATATACGCTCTTACTTTAATAACCCTATAAATAATGCAATATTAAGCCCTAATATACATAATATTAAGCTTTTTTGAGCCCTCTCCATTATTCCACCGCGGAATTTACTAGAACAATAACCTAACCGGTGTTTATTATACTTGAAAATCAATATGGATTCAAGTTCCAGCAACTTACATATGTATAGGAAGGCTTAGGCTCTTAAAGACTTACTAGTTTTTTTTTAAATACATATTTTACCTATGAAAAGCTTTTCAATACACCAGCCCTTGTTTCACTCTGCTCACTGAAAAGATCTACTCGTAAGTGTTCATAAAAAACTTGATAAAGTAAAAAAGGATTGTTGGAAAACAATGATAATATTAATAATTGTGTCTAAATAATCATCGATTAATATTCATTTACAATGATAACGATTAACCAGAGAAGTTTGCGTATATTTTCAATCCATTTTTTGTAACATTGGAAGAAATCTTGCTAAAAAACTTGATCAAAATTACGCACAAAATGAAATAAAGTGTGAGTTGAGAACTTTACACAAAATTGTTCAATTAAAAACAACTTCACACATAATACGTAAAAATATTAAGTAAAGTAAGTAAGGTTACTACGGTAATTACAAAAAATCCATAGTCACACCTAAATTTAAAACAGGTGATTCTAATAAAATCACTTACAAAATCAACTTCTTAATTATCTCGAAGCAAATAAACTATTACACTCTAGACTTTATGGATTTCGAGAGAAGCTAAACACGCCAGATGGAATTAAAAGATTCACTGGATGCATTTATAGACCTACACCTAAGCAAGGCGTTTGAAAGTATCTCGCAATCAAAAATAAAGAGTTTAATGATCGTAGATTGGAGTTTTTTTAAATAATAAATTAAACGTATTTATACTTGATTTGAATGTACAACGCGAACGTAGGATAAAAAAGGCAAGTCAGTTTGGTGTCTTTACCTTTAGACCATCACCCGAGTGGTACCTTATATATGTATAAACCTGATGATAATATTCGAGTCTACTTATTATTGCACCGATCCCGAACTAAAGTAAGCAGTTAGCCTTGTCAAACATTTTAAACATTTATGGAGTATATAAAGTTGTGCATCTTTATTACATTTGGTGACATCATATTACGTAAGTTAAATATAAATGGCAGGGCCAAATCATGATAAGGAGCTGTCAACACCAAAATATTTATATGGAAAGTTAAAATGAATAATAAATTAAGTAAAACAGAATCAATTTATTTCGGCATTCCGCAAGTTTCTACATTAGGTCCCATGCTTTATATTATTTTATAATATACCTACATATGTAAATAAAAAAATTAAATTATTAATTATTATAGGTGGAAATATAATTTTCTGTGGTGGTAACACAGTAATAATTTTGGAAGAAAATACACGGAACGCAATAGAAAGATCAGCTAATAGAGCAATAAATATTTTGAAAACCTTATTCAAATAAAACTATTATCACTATCTCCTTATATAGCCCGACGGAAAATGCTGAAATACCAATGTTGCTATTAAAGTTCACTAGAGAAATTGTCTACTTTGTCAAGCTAGTTTCGATTAAAATTGTATTGATTTACGTAGCGATTGAAACATAATAGGTATTCTTCGGAATAATAATGAATACTAATATTAATAATTGCAAAACTGCAGATAAAGTCTGAGAATTAATTTTAAAATTTAATTAATTTTTTCGAAGAAATACTTTATCACAAAACTTATTAAAAACATATTTACTTTGCATTAGACCAATCAGTGTAACAATACTTCATCGTTGGCTGGGGCGTAAGAACAAATAATTATTGCCATTGAAACAATACAAAGAATCTTAATAAAAATGTACCTAAAAAACGATATTACTTCCTAACAAATAATAATGTATTCAGACTCTTTCCAGACTCACCGCTATTAAAAGTATGCGGTAACATAGCATTACCCCAAACACAAAATTAAAAATATCTCAAGGGTCTAAACAATTGTCTTTTAAACATTTTGTGAACTGGAACGTCATAGCTTCTTTTTAATGTTTAACGGCCAACAAAGTTCAGAATTTATGTGAAAACTTAATAAACGTTAAGACAAAAATAATAATTTTACAATGAAATAATACTTCCTTTTCGAAAGAAGTCAAATTATAGAATTCGACACTATAATAAACAGTTGTGAAGATCTTTCAAGACATGCCGACCAATATAAGAGAAGAGGAAAATGTGTTAATATTTGTGTTATAAGAATAAGTGTCGAAATATGTGAATCGAAGTTTCTAATTTTTGTTATTTGTAAGATTTTTAGAATTTGAAACACTTTTCTTATTGTGGAACTTGATTGCTAAACAGATAATTTGTGATGCTATATTGGCACATTTTCTTGTAAGCACAATGCTTATCTACAAACTCGTACATTGGCTGCGTTACCCGGCCTCGCTCAGGACAATATTCGAGAGTGTTCTGGAATGTTCCACAATGATGTTCCCGATTCCCTATTCCCGAATATTCCACGACGTAGGTACTCCGCCACTCTTCCAGGACTTTCTAGAGCTCTATCGAACCTTCTAGAACTTTCCGGAAGACTGTTCTAGAAACTTCAAGAGGGTGAAACTTCCAGCCCTCATATTTTCAAAAGCACGCCCTTTTTGGTAAAAACGCAAACCGTCATCATGGAAGGGGAATAGAAATCGACCACACTACATAACTTCCTTAATCGTACCGGGACTTGTTTTTGTTTTTGTTTGGTTTTGCGGGATGCACGTTTTTTTTACTTTCTTTGATAATATATTTTGATTAGTGAAGTTAATTTAGTATAAAGTAGATGAATAATTCCTATAAATAACTAAATATTATCAAACACTTTTGTATTTTTTTTAAATTAATGTTGTTCTGAATAACCTTTCCTAGTCGAAAAAAACATTTTTTTGCATTTTTATACTTGCTTTCACTGTAATTAGACTTTTTTTAATTAATGAGCACTCCTTTCGTAAACACAAGCACAAGCTTATGGGGTAAAAAAATAATTGAACAAAATTTTACGTTCGTAAAATAATGTTCATGTAGAATAATATAATACCAAAAATATCTACTAAAGAATAAAATATTGTTTACTAGCTGACCCGGAGAACTTCGTACCGCCTGAGAATCAATAACTTATTAGCTGATTTAAATTTAGTTTTTCAATGAAACAATTATCGATGCGGATCTGTCCGTGTTTTGTTTTTGTCAGTATCAGAGATGGCGTTATGTAGGGATTTATATTTTTAGTGATTTTATTACTTTTTCTTACGGGAATAGCGTTTCATTTTCTTTATATGTGTGAGGTATTATCATTATTATTCTCTCGACCAATGGATCGAAAGAATCCGGCTGGAAAAGTCAAGGCAAAAGGTCAATTCCGGTCAAGTTAATGGCCTTGCACCGCAGTTGGAGGGATGGATTCACTCCCGGATACACTGACCTCCAGATTCTTACCCACCCCTCATGCCTTTTTCCTTCCCAGAACATCCTATCCTACCCTTCCTTAAAAAAACCCTCCACACAGCATTCCCTAAGATGACATAGGTCCTGAGTGGAGCTTACCAAAAAAAATGCGTTTCATTTCAGAGATTTATTATTATTGTATTTTTCCTGTGAAGGGGTGCAGAGACATACGTTCACCGTTTGTCTCATTTTCGTCTATTGACATTTATTGTGTAAGAAAGAGGGGCAGCATTATATGATTAAGAACAAATGAAAAACAATCAAAGCATTGACACTTGACGTTTTTCAATTTTTGGAATTCATGCACAGTTAAAAATACCTATCACAATATTGCTGCAGTTCTTTCAAAATATGATAATTCGTTCCATACAAAATGTATGAAAAAATTAATTTTCTTCATAACTTTCTTTTTCGTGAATTTTTGCTATGTTTTAATAGTTATTCTGTTATCCGGGGCGGAGACAAATCCAAAAAAATCAAAGATCATCGAAATCGGTCCAGCCGTTCTTGAATTATAAATAGTGTAACTAACCCGACTTTGTTTTATATGTTAAGATAAGATTTCATGTGAATTTGTTGTTTTATTTTTTGCCCAATGTTTTCTTTCGTACCGAATTCAGTTTTATGTTAACGGGGTTATAAAAAATATATATGCCATCTTCTTAATTAATTTTATTAACCTTGACTTGAGGAAGAGCATTAAATAATCAGTGAAACGTATTTATTTAATTCCTGCGAATATATTTGTAGTCTCCTTACGACGGCAATATAATAGAACTGCTAATAAAACCATTTTTATAGTTTGACGTATGTAGAACTTCTGAAGCCGTTTTTTTTTACTATTTCTGCTCCTCGGGCCAGGAGAAACTTTGATGGTGGTATAAACTTTATAGGCCACTTGCATCAAAAGGGTTAATGTTTACCATTGTGGGCTTTAACTGGACGGTAGGTTTATACGCAAAATTCAGTTAACCCACTCATTTATGGAAACGGACACGAGTTTGTAATATTTAAGGTCCAAATTCTGTAAACTATTTTAACAACAATTTCATCATGGTAATAATGAACTAATTTAGGCTATTAATTATAGTATTTTCATAAACTCGTATCATTATGCATAATATATACCATAACATAAAATTTAAAAATGAATATAACAAAATTTTCATTTGTTCAAAATAAATTAAGGTGAATTACCTGGTGTTCAGTTTTTTTTTTTTTTTTTATAATCTCCATAAATAAAGTTTTACTCACGGCCTACTTCATTAAGGGAATACTGTGTTGGAATATTTGGAGGAAAGGGAGAAGTTTACCCGGGTCTTGAAAAGGGAGGATGCAAACAGGAAGACAAGTCAAAACATAGCTGTTGAACACAGAATGAGTCGTGAAACGACCCATCGTCACGTGAAAAATATTTATCGTATATATATATTTTTTATTTTTTTTTTTATTTAATAAAATAGTATCAATTACATGTTTATATACATTAAATAAAGTTTTCGATTAAAATACATTTAATAATACGCTTTACACCCTTTTTAAGAGCAAAGCTCGAGTTAAAAGGGCGGATAAACGCATGTTAAACACAATTTAGAAAAACGAAAAATAATATTTTTTTAAATATATAAAACAAAAAATAGATAATTAACAGAAAATAAGAAAAAATCATATTTGTTCATATATATAATTTTTTTTATATATATGTACAAAACAAATAATAGATAAGAAAACAACAGATTGAAGCGGAGGAGATAAAAAATTATGAGGGAAAAAGGATAACTAATGTTGTATTTGAGTTGTTATGTTGGTAAGTTATATAAAAAGTGTTTTTATTGAGTTTTTGAATTGTTTGTAATTTGTTTCCAATCTTAATTTCAAGGGTAATTCTTTAAACCATTTAACTCCAATATATTTGTAGAATTGTTGGGCTGTGATGGTGTAACAGGTATAGTCAGAGAACCAAGGATATTAAATTTGTTCTATTGCTGTTCGAAAAAAGAGTGTTAACATTATTGAGACAATCTTTGTGTATTTGTAAAAGCGTAATTTTTTTATAAATAATATGAAGTGAAAGGACTTTGAATTCCTGAAATAATTTGATGGTAGGGTAATCGTATGGCTTTTTTAGAATTATTTTTATTAATATTCTTTGGATAATTTCTAAAGGCAAAAGAGAAGTTTTGAAAGCACCACCCCAGCCAACAATTCCATATTGTAATACTGATTGAATAAGGGAAAAATAGATGGTTCTTAATAATCCAATATTTAGTATGTTACATATTCTAATAAAAATGTAAAATAATTTTCTTAACCGTTTTACTGTTGTATTGATTTGTAATTTCCATTTTATGTTACTATCTATAATTACACTATATATCTATATGTATATGTCTACCGTATATGAGTGTTGGAAACGCATTTAGCTTGTCTTCATTAAATAACTTCACTTGTAATTTGAATTCTAACAAACATAAATTATAAAACAGGTAAATTAGTATTGCACCGAAAATTCCTCAATGAAAAAAAATCAGAATGGGCAATTTACAAGCGGTAGAAGTGAAACTAGAAAGTTGCTAGATGTCGTTTTCTTTTCTTTTGCCTGTTTATTAGGTCCTTACATATGAAATTGGCGTTTTGCATGGGAGGAACGTAAAGTCGATTTTTTTTTTATAATATATCTATTTAATCAAAGTATGTACCGTTGCTATCTATGCACTATTGCCATCTCATGGGTAGTTCATCGATCGCTTTACTAAAAAAACCATTCGGATGGGAATCAATAAAATCTTTGATGGCAATTTGGACTGCCCCATCGGAGTTGAATTTTTTCCCTTGCAAGAAGTTACCCAAATTTCGAAAAAAATGGTAATCTGTTGGGGCAGGGTCCGGAGAGTACGGTGGATGTCCAATTGAAGCTCCTCTAATTTGGTAGCCGTCTTTTGTGCAGTGTGTGGTCTAGCGTTGTCATGAAGCAGCAGTGGCCTAGAGCGATTAACCAGCCTCGGTTGTTTAGCAGCTAGCTTTTCCATCACAGTTTGCAGTTGCTGACATCTACCGTAATCATCTGGCCAGCTTTAAAAAAGCTGTAATGAACGACAAAAAAAAAGAAAACACAACCGTGTTTTCTTTTGCGGCACCGTCGCCATACACATCATTAATCCTTCGAGTCGTTTCTGCAGCACTGATGCCACGGTGGAACTCGTACTATAACGTAAATAAAATTAAAATAACGCTATATTTCAAGTTTTCCATTTTGTAAACTATTAAACTGTGACGCAAAGAAAAAAAAATAAGGAAAAAACAAATGAATTATAATTTTCGAAACACAAATTCATGAGTACATAGCTGTATAAATTTGAATTTGGAATTCCTAACCAAAGAGAAGATATTTGAGATCAAAGTTGCCAGTACGGCAATACGCCAATTTCATATGTAAGGACCTAATATTTTAAAGTGGTTTGAAGATTGGATATTAATTCCACAACAATGTTTTTGTTTTTTTTTGGATTTCGTATGATTTGAACCTCCGTTTGCTAGATGTCTGTCTCTCTGGCCGCTGAGACTTGTCAAGCGCCTTACCCGCTGCGCTACGGGAAGCTCACAGCAAGGCGCGAATTAACCGCATCATAATATTAGAACCAACGACCCGTCAAATAATAAATTTTAGTGACGCACTTCCGTTTCATCCGAATTTCAAATCACTATCGGGCTAAAGGAGTTTCACTTCAAAAATGCTTTAAAGAAAAGAACTAAAACCAAAAAAGTAATGGTCGTTATAGATATTATAAACATAGTTTTTGAAGTGCAAACTTCTTTAGCAACGTTGTGATTTGAAATTCGATAAAAGAAAAATAGCGAGACTAAAAGAGACAAACACATACATTAATAGGATTTAGCCTGCGATAGAATGAGATAGTATGATCGGTCTCTTCTTTGTTCGGTGCTTCGCAGCCTATCGGTCTTCTCTTTGTGCGGTGCTTCGTAGCTTCCCCACTCTTGTCCACTTTAGTTTTCTAATGGTTTCAATTTTACCGCGTGATAATGGCACACTCCGTTTTTTCTTTGCGTGCAATTTAAAATCTGAAGCAGATAACTTGCTATTTTTATTGTTAATTAGATATATCACATAACTCACAACGAACGCAATATTTCTAGCTAAATTCAATAAAAAAGTCTGTAAAAACAGTTTCAGCTATGATATCCGATATATCAACAATTTCAGACATGAAATCATTAAGAGGGCATTACCAGAGAAAACCAGAAATATGTCATTTTCAAATCAGATTTTAGACGTATTGACTCTTTTCCACAAAAAATTGTAAATGGATTTAGAAAGATTGTTCTTTTATCTAGCATTCGCATGTAATAAATTTTGTGAATTTTTTTTTAATTTTTAGTATGATAAGGTTATTCCGTAAGTCGTTGGCAGATTTGTTAATTTTTCAAAAAAGATTTTTATTATACCACACCCATTTCAAATAAAATAATCATGCATTAAAATAAATCAATACATTATCTAGCAAACGCATGTTTTAGAATTTTAATTTTAGTTTCAATAAAATCATAAAAAATATGTACGTACATGTTTCTTGACGAAAATTGGTCCATTTGAGTATTTATTTGCGCACTTAAAAAACTAATATATTTCAAATTTTTTAAACATTCTTATTAAATTTAGACATTATTAAAAAATTATAAATTCTTATAATCAAAAAATAATTACAAAAAGTACATTATTTTAATAGTTTTATCATCACGCCTTTCAGCATTTTTGGATGAAGGTATAAATTAAAGCTAATTTGGATTGAAATAAATTCGATATTGAGTTATAATTTTAAAAAGCTGGTACGGAGAATAATTAATCTTTCTCGTTGTAACCGCCCTGCACGATCGTAAGAACAACTTTCGACGATATGTGGATTTTTGTCCGCTGGCTGGTTAAACGCTCTTAAGCGCTGTAAAAGTAAGGCTTCAATACAATAAATACAATATAATCGACTACATCAATATATATCGCTTCAATATAATCGACTATACATGTTTAAGCACCGAATATAGGTATATTATTCCGTAACACTCACCTTCAAATTGACCCATCTCATATATTTTTACAGTTCACTTCAACTCAAATACTTCTTCAACTTCTGTCTAAGACATCTCATTATTTGTATTGTGTTGTGGGTTAGCTTTTTATTTCCTAACGCCACCGTCGCCCAACTTATCTCGTTCACCTCTCGGGAAACCTTTTTCTTCTGCGGAGATGTTTATCGAAATATAAAAATAAAAATGCCCACTGGGTTAGCCGTGGAATTTTTATTTTTCTTGTTTTATGCAGGTTCTTAAATAAAACACGAACACGCTGTAAAGTTGACTGGGTTCATCAAATAAGAAAAAAAAAAACAACAGTTTTATCAACCTAGTGGTCCCCACACACTTTGTCTTTTAAAAGAAAAAACTTATTTTATAGTACCTACGCACTAAATAATTGTAGTCTCTGAAGTCGCAAACTTGTCGTTACCAAGTTTTTTATTTTTCTTTATTTTGAATGTCTCAGTAACTTTTTTTCAAAAACACACACACCAAGTAAATTAAAAATGAGAACTTTGTTATACGTCTTTTTTTTTCAGCTACACCAAAATGATAAAAGAGAAATGAGCAGGATAAGAAATTAATATATATATATATATATATTTTTTTACATTAACTCCACACAGGAGGCCCTGAGGAAAATAATTTCCCTCAGGGCCTATGTCATCTGGGATGCTGTGTGGAGGGTCTTTTTGAGGAGAGGAAGGAATGAACATTGGTCTTGAAGAGACCCATGTTGTAGGAAGGAGGAAACACAGAGGCCGGCAAATCATTCCACAGCCGAGCTGTTGAACACAAGAACGAGTCGAAGAAACGACCCGTTCTCATGTGACAAATGTCAACTGTGTACAAATGTTGGGCACGCGTTTGACGTGTTTCCTGACTATGCACCGGTATCGAAGGGATCAATGATGCTAATTCCTCGGAGCATCTTCCATTGTAATACCGGTAGAACAAGGATAGCATTCCCACCCGACGCCTGTGCTCTAAAGATTGCAATCCGTCTGTTAAGATGGGAGAATCTATCAAACGGACCGCCCGTTTCTGCACAGAGTCGAGGGTATTTTTCAGGTATTTTGGAGCTCGAGACCAGAGGTGGCTGCCAAATTCAACCGTGGGGCGCACTTGCGATTTGTACAGGGTTATCAGTTGTGTACTATTAAAGTATCTGCGGGCCCTGTACAGTACGTCGTCCAGTTTTTGGGAGGCTTACTTTACTCTGGCTTCGATGGAGCCCCCATACCTCAGCTCAATATGAAAGAAGGCCAAATATTTCACATATATATATATATATCTATTATTAAAAAATATATACATAATCTTACAGCCTCATCTTAGATATATTCACTTTCACTGCCCGTTCCTTTTTTTGTTATTTGGGATGAGGTTATGGGTACCGCCGCCCCGAGAACCTTTTATCGGATAATCAACATCCCTGCCATTGGTTACCCTAAGCGGTTCACAATGCTTGGTGACTTGCAAATGCATGGGCGCCAGGGTTCGTGGGGGTGAGGTTTGTTCGCTTCTTGGTGGCAGGCGGAATCGGGAGAGACTGGTTGAGGGATACCTAACCTAGAGCTCTCCAGCTAGACTCTCGACCCATCGCCTTGCACCGCGGTGGGATGGATGAATTCATCCACCCCTCATACCTTTTTCCTTTCCAGAACGTCCTCTCCTTACTTTCCCTTAAAAGACTCTACACCCAGCTTCCTCAAAGATAACATAGGTTTTGAGGGATTTCCTCAGGGGCCCCACTCTTCACTGATCACCAGTTACGCCTCCACCCTCACCTCAATACTTAAAATATATTCACATATATAATTTTACAATATTATTCAGTTTAAGTTTGTTTATAATACACTCGTATGTTACCCTGAGGAAGGAATGGTTATTTAGAAACTGGTCGGCCTTAATAAAAAAATAAGTGGTGTAAACATATTTACATGTTTGGCCATAAAGTGTTAGCTAAATCAAATTGTCCTATTCAAATTGGTTTTAATTTATAGTAAAAATGTTTAAATTGGTTAAATATTACGGTTACGATGACGTCTCATTGGTAGCGGAAGCAAGTTTTCGCTAAAGTCCAGAGAATCTTGTAACTGTGTATACTAAATACCATATTATTGAATAAGATTTGTTTGAATGTATAAGTATAATTCAGGTCCCACTCTTTTTCACTTGCAACTAGGTAGCTATCTACAACAAAGAGAGTAAACTTTACCACGCTCCTGTCAAAATTTTATTTTATGACAAGTACGCATGAATACTTTGAAGTACTTGTCATAAAATTAGAGATTCTATAAAAAATACAGATTTAAATATTATTTGAAGTCCCCTGGGTTTCCTAAGCTAAATGCCTTCCTTGTTCCTTATTCAATAAGATGTATTGGATTGTATAACTTTGGCACTAGTTAGTTGTTGTTTCTAGCTACTGGGTAAATTCAGTGCACTTTGTCACGCCTTTGTTTTAAACTGTTTTTTAACGTGTGAGGTTTTTGCTTGCTTCGTAGAGAGGCGCTGGCTTTATGCCAAAAGTGTGAGTCGTCGATTTTGGTTGACGATTGTGTAACTGTGCGTGGGGGTAGAAAAATAAGGGCGGGTTTGTGGGTCATCCCTAATTCCTTAATAACACGGATAGCTGAAAACAGCTCCATCAGATCTGGTCACAAATAATTCAATCAAAAGCCGTACGAAGATGATTGACATGTTTTTCGCATTTTTTTCAGAAGGGTTTGTTTGTGAAAATTTGGCAGATATTTTTAGGAGGTTTATAAAATATTTTCGTCCTGGTAACTCATTCAATCGAAGATTTTAGATGACGGGTTCGAGATCACTCATTTTCTGAGATGTTATTAAGAAGATTTTATTTTAAATTCGGATTTTTTGGATGGATAAACGTTGTATGAAAAAATCTTCGAACGAAAGAAATAATTGTGTTACAACCGTATTATTCCTTCCATTAGTCCTGTGTGTATACGCAGTATCAGAAAACTCGTAACACAAGCGTAAAACTGGCGATTCTACATCACATTTTGGTTTTTAAGCCGATTTGGTGGTGTAACTTTTTGAAGTAAAACTTCTTTACGCACGCTTGACTTGGGGAGTAAGCTGGTGAATGCGTGACGAGAGCGTTATAAAAAGTGTGATCGGGCGAGGCGAACGGTCGAGCGTGGCGAACGGAAGTTGAGAGGGAGATAAGTTAGTGATGTTTTGCTTCAGTCGTGTGGTCTAAAGCACACTCGTTTTTTTAATTGAATTTTCATTTTCGAGTGAATCCAGTCCGTAGTTGGAAATCTTTAGGTTAAATTTGAAAGAAAACGCAGTCAGTAGGGGGTTAATGTCAGCTCGTCGCCTCAGTTATTAATTGTCCAAACGACCATTTTAGTTTTTGTTCAATCTCCACTTTAAAACTAAAAATAAAGTAAAAAAAGGATAGTTAATCACTTAATTAAGAATTATTTAAACTAATCAGACCTTTGCCTTTACGGAAATAGCTTTATCAAACACCTATCATAATGTTTCATTGAAATAATGAAAGAAAACCTTCACCTCCTGTCAAATTTTCAAATGGTTGTTTGGACAAGTAAGAACTGAGGCGACGACTGCTGTTAATAATGCATTGAAGCAAAGACCCAGCTACAAAATTTTTTATCCCCTGAATTGCTGAAAAAAGTTTTAAAAAAATTTAATGCTCGGATTATTGTTGTATTTGTTTCTGTGTTCATAGAATCATTCATTTTCGATATACTTGGCACCCGTGCGTAGCTGTGAAACACGTGCCCAACAAAGTACATGATTGACAACTATCACTTGGCAACGGGTCGTTTCTACGACTCATTCTTGAATTTAAAAGCTAGGCTGTGAAACGATTGACCAACCTCTGTGTTTCCTCCCTCCTCTGTGTTTTCTCCTCACAGCATCTATAAAAATGACATACACCTTGAGAGACATTATTTTCCTCAGAGCATCTTATGTGGAGTTAATGTAAAAAAAAAACACTTGAAAAATTACACATTTAAAAAAAAATCATTCGAGTTTTTTTATATCTGAAATTAGTGGAATGCCGAACATTAAGCTAAGATTAGTATCTTTCATTTAAAAATCCCAACTATTAATTTACTAGGCTTTGGTACCTACTGTAGTTTATTAGTAGGCCACTTGCATGGACTTCATAACGACTTGGAAAAAATCGTGTGGATAGAGTTATTTACTAAGATTACGAAAATGTTAGTAAAAATTTTTAGAAACGTACAGTTTTTTTATTTTTAAATAAATAAATCCATTATTTGGGCTCGTGACGTCACTACATGAAAATTTCCCGTCGCGGAAAATGTTCCTATTAATTTGATAAAATTCCACACTGATTTATTTTTTTATATGGCATCACTTTGATTTCAGGCGAATTTTTGAATTCGTTCGGGTTTGATTTTTTGACAGATGTTCTGAAGAGAACCCCGTACAATTAATGGGTACGGGGTTCTCTTCAGAACGTGAAGATGATGTCGGTACATGTTTTAGAGGTATAATGATTATGGTGCTGATTTTAACAAAATAAAATTTTCTAATATTCTTATTATTATTACAATTTACAAGTTCAAATATATTTCATTGAATTTAGTAATATAGACGCTGTACATTATGATGATTTATGATCACTAAGATGGATCAAGGAAAAAAATATTTATGAGATGCAATATTTTTGGTATGCCTCGTAATTCTAATGTGCCATTCGTGTGGAAAACGTTATTTTTTTTTAATGATTTTCGGCTATGTAATTATCGTTTTTTCACACCTATAAAATTATGTCCCGTCTTTCCGGTTTATAAAAAATGGTCTGATTTTTCGGTTTGAAATTTTCAAAAAATCCCCAGGGTTTCAAAAATACGATTAAAAAAAAAAAAAAATACAGAATGTCTTAGAATATTTGCCTAAACCGGAAAAAAAATTTAAAAAATGTGATGCAAGTGGCCTATTCACAAGTCCTAGATTTTTTTAACACACATAATATCCTAATACAATGTCGAGTAACGAATCATTCTCTTAAATTCTCATTCGTGAACAAGAAGATGTCGAATTTTCGAAAAGAAATAACCGCACATCATCCATTAAAAAATCAAACATTTTTATATGTATGCGTGCCTTCTGTTTATCTTTTCTTATTTATTTATTATTTGTATTTGTGTTTAATATTTGGCCAATAACAACGTAGGTAGGTCCCGGGGTTATTTTCCATTGTATTTTCTCGAAGAAAATTTCAGGGAAATACATTTTTCTCAATAATTTTCACACGAAAACAAAATATTACCATAATGTATTATGAGCTGAATCAATCACTTTGATGGGTAGAAAAACCCTAGGCGATTACCACATTAATGAATATTGATAAATGGTGGGCGAAAACGGTGTTTTTTTAAATAAAGAGAAAGATTATGCAGGCACTGATAATGAAGAAAGGTAAACCGCAGGATCAAATTTAATGTGAGCAAGTTGAACATTACCTTTGTTATTTTATACTATGGACAGTCAAAAAGTAATGCCTCCTATTTTTTTGTTGTTAAATAAAGTAAATTAAGTGAAAATTTTGAATTTGGTGCAATTCCTGAAACCTTCTTCTACAATCTGCTGCGGTACTAACTTTTTGCGTAGGTGGAAGCACTGCAGTCGCTTGTAAAATGACCGACATCGATGTTGGTATTAGACAGCGTTCTGTGATTCATTCTTCACTGTAGAAGGGGAAAAGCTCATTCGCATTCTTGAAAGACTGAAAAATGTGTACCATGCCGTAACGGATGTCAGCACTGCTAGACGATGGGTTCGTCTCTGTAACCAAGCTGAAGGACAAACACCGCTGACTGGCAAAAAGTGGAGTGGTAGACCGTTGATTGCAGAGGTTGCATGCAACATTGAGCGAGTTGTTGACATCATTCTTGGTGACCCCAGATAACTACAGATGTCGCATTCTCTCCCTCAGTAAAGGCAGTGTGATGAGGATTATTCGACAATTGATTATTCAACCAAAGTTTGTTCAAGGTGGGTACCGAGAAACCGGCCAGAATAAAAAAAAAGAAGAAAAAAAAACACTTGCTTGGTTTCTGAAAAATATTGTGACCGGAGACGAAATATGGTATAATTTTTTTTACCTGAATCAAAGAGGCAGCCATTGGATTGGCATCACACAAACTCACCAAGGACAAAAAAAAATCAAAACTGTGATATCGGCGGGGAAAGTTATGGCGATGGTGTTCTGGATGGGACCTTGGTTTTTACAACATTATGAAACATGCCCTTATTAAAAGATAGACCAAAGCTGCGAAAATGGACGGAGATTTTATTGAAAAATAACAGATTAATCGTCAATAGCGTTTTCAACTCATGCAATTGCATTTTTAAAATATCGCCAATTAAAGGAGAAAAAAAAATAGGAGGCATTACTTTTTGACAGCTCCTAGTATATACATAAGTTTAGCATCCTTTCTCGTTTACGAAGTATATTCGATGGTGATTATTATTTGTCCAGCTTCTCAAAATTTAAGGCAAACGTTAGGTTGCTCTTCATTTATTTTCCATCTTCATTTCGTAGCCTTGAAACCTCTAATGAGTTTTGTTGGAGAATTTACTTAAATATTGAGGCTAGTACAAATGCGCAAAACATCGCGTAATAAAACCTGGCGTAAGATTTTGGGCTCGGAAAAAAGTGAAACGCTGAGAAAGTTCTTCCTGTTCTGAATGAGAATGTACCTGATTAACTTAGGTAACAAATACGTGATTTATTTATTAATTAATGAGCAAATATTAGATTTGAAAATACCTTCCCAACGGTTTACAGAATAACAACGCCTTTAAATTCCCGTAAAATTATATAGTTGCAATATCAGCCGGGGAAATCAGGTTTTATGATAAAACTATTTAATTTGTGACCGTGTACGCATCTAGGAATGTACCTACTACTTTGGTACTAAACCAGTCGCAGTTTACTAGTGTTAGATGGCTCTGTGCACGCTATTTTATTCTGAAACCATTTTATTTTCATTGTAATTATTTTTCCCGGTAAAAGAAAACCATGCTTAAATGCTTCCTTCAATCACGGAACTGCAAGACCTGGCGAGTCCATTTTTGCCATTAATATTCTCGGTGTTTTCATAAATAGATGTGTTTTTTACAAAAAATATATATCTATTTTAGAAAGACGTTAAATTAAATGCCTGTAATACATTACACAATTCTCAATATCTAAGACTACCTTTTAGTAAATAAATGAATCAACTTTGTTATAAACCATTTATATCCTGAAATAAGTTACTTTGAATTCGTTACGAATTGGCAATTTAATTACTACGTATTGAATCCCACTCTGACAGCCGCACTTTCCCTGACTGAACTTAGCAATATATATTCGTTACGAATTGGCAATTTAATTACTACGTATTGAATCCCACTCTGACAGCCGCACTTTCCCTGACTGAACTTAGCAATATATATACAAATCAATATATTATATTTTTATGTATGTGAAATGTTTGAAACGTTCAAAATACCTTCTTTCCACCCTCGCGAGGGTTTCTAGATTATTACAACCACACGACAACACATCTGAAAAGTTTTTTTAATCACTAAAAAACTCTAACAAAACTATCAAAAATGTCACAATTTAAGAATGACATTATGCAATTTAATCGAAGTACTCGCCTACACGGTACTAATCAAAATCGAATACTTTAAATCTAATAAAAAAATACATTTATTTTCAAAAGGTACCCATGTTAGGTACCACATTTGTTTGATTGATCTTATATTTTATACACGAAAAATGAAAATTTGTAAAATAAGTTGCAATTGGTGGCACGCGAGCTGTTTGAAAATTTGAATGTACTGGGACTGAATATTGAACTCTGGAGAGGGGAGGTGATCGCGGGAGAGAGATTCGCGGGAAATGAAAAGGGAAGGCAGGGAAAGTGGAGGGGGAACGCGTGAGGGGAAGGAGACATGGGAAGGAAAGGGGTGGCGGAAGGGGAACGGGAGGAATGGGAAAATACACGCAGGGAGAATTTTTTTTATTTATTATTGGTATTGTAACGCATGCCGGGAACTCGCTAGTATAATATAAATGTACCCACCATACATTTTTGTAATGTTTAAATTTTACCCTTACGGACCTTGAGCCAAGCGAAATAAATTAGTGTTTAATGATAAAGTGTTAATTAAATTCACTTAATTGCAATAAAGATTATTTAAAAAATCTAAGTTACCTTTTAGTGAATTATATACTGCGTTGATTAACACAAACTACATTGTGAGTCAAGTTAACAAGCCGCTCTTGCAACTGACCTACTAAGCCATCGTTTATTCATCGATATTTTTTTCAAGTTATTATTTCGTAAAATCAAAATAAAAAAGAGACAATAAACAATAATCTAGCAGTACGTAAAATTAACAACATAACAAACGTATTTTTTAAATTAAGTAAAATGTTATAAATTCTTTATAATTCTTCGTACTACGCCCTATTGGGTGTTTACTTTCCACGTACGAAAATTCTAAACGAATCTGAGAGTAAAGGCAAATAGAGATAACGTTTTCCTTTGACGTACGGATTAAATTGTTATTTAACCTTTTGGTTTTGACGGCAAATTTGGGTAGGATTACCTTTATTTTATAGAATTTCAAAATAATTTAATGTAAATAGGTACTCGACAATATTTTTAAAAAGTAATTTAAAAAAATGGGAAAAATCACTTTCAAATAAATCCTTAATTCGAGTCGAAAACTTTATATTGTTTCGCGCGAGAACGTTATAAATATAATTATTGCACATTTTATGACTCCTCAAAACTTTACATTGACGTGCAAAATTAAAATAACAACCTAACGACGTACTTTTTTTTGTGTGAATACTTTACTTGCTCTCGTCTAAAACCAGTGAGACTATGGCATTCACAATCAAGTATATTGTGACGCTGAATGTAAGTGGAGAGGGGAAGGAGATGTGGAAGAGGAAGTGCCTGGTTATTCATATCTTGTCACCAAATACGCCTAAATCTTCCACTCTGGAATATGCCGCAAACGGTGACCCGACAATTCGTCCTGCGACGATTCATCCGGCGACAGTTCATCCTGCCGACAGTTCATCCTGCCGACAGTTCATCCCGCCGACAATTCATCCGGCGATAATTCATCCTGCCTGATCATTTAGAAGATTTTTATTAAATAAGTATGCAAAGAGGATATACGGCCGTACAACCAAAATCGATATACTTATATCTGAAGGCATCTCGAGTGGAAATCCGCTGTAAAAATATTTTTACTAACAATAATTTCGACTCTCCGAAGAAGAATGCGTGAATAACAAAATTCGACATACTTATACTTATAGGTTAGGTTAGGTTAGGTTGAATTGTCAGGATGAATTGTCGCCGGATGAATTGTCGGCGGGATGAACTGTCGGCAGGATGAACTGTCGGCAGGATGAACTGTCGGCAGGATGAACTGTCGCCGGATGAATCGTCGCAGGACGAATTGTCGCAGGATGAACTGTCATGGAACCGCCGCAAACATACGTTAAATTACTTTTAAGTATTAAATTGTGAAAACACAAATCAATCAAATAAATTTGCTTACGTTGGGATTTGAACCCGCGATCTCCAGATTGCTAGTCGAGAGCCTTGTCCCTCGACCATGGAGGTCGTCAATTTTTCACGAAATTTGAACGATTAATCAAATTTCAGAGTTAATATTCACGTTCTGTTACTACCCAAGTATTGTAAAATAGGTTCCTTGACAATTCTTAAAAGTTATTAAATGCTATGAAAGAAAATAATTGGAAAATAACCCATAACCTAACTAAACGCAACAAATTTAACCAACTTTTTTATAGCGTTTTTCATTATTTTAAATGAATTTTCTTAGTTGAGTTGAGTTAATTCTGACTTTTCTTGTACCCGTAGAATAGCCAGCTCATGATGCAACAATAAAATAACTTGAATATAACTGTCATAGAATTTGAATATTAACTTTTATATTTGATGAATTGTTCAAATTTTGTGAAATAACCCATCCTCAGTATTTAAATAATGAAAAAACATAATTGAGGTAAAAGCACGAGCGCGAGGGCTATACAATGAATATCGATGAAGCCGAAAGATTAATTTAAAGCAAAAGCAGAAATCTACTTTCGCAAAGCGTTCATTCCCACGGGTTTATAAAATTAAACATAATAATCACGTCAGCCGCTTTGCCGGCTGCTGATTAAAATAAACGGATTTGCAGATAATAATGAGTCTAGGTGGAAATGCCGGGATATTCCGCCGGTAGGAAACAATCGTAAATAAGAATTTAATTACAGGGTCACGAATACTTGCACACTCGGCCCCGGGTCCTAATGTCCTTAGTTAATACACAAAGCCGGCAAAATGTGTTCCGGCTCATGTGACTGGCCGATGTTATTCGGATGTCATTAACCTGCAAGTGAGGTGTGTGGGCGGGTTAATAAAAGACAAATAAAACTATTATGCCTTTTTACTGAACCCACACGGACCGTTCATAGTTTATGTAAAATCGTGGAATTTAATTTGTTGGATAATTGGAATCATTTAAATTAATTTAAACATTTGCGTGACACAGAATTTACAAATATCTTCGCAGAATAAAAAAAAAATATGGGTACTACCTAAAAACAACTTCGCTAAAAAATGCTAGTTGAAAAAAAATCAAGGAAAATCATTGAAATCAAACTTCGTGGAACTACGGCAATTTTTTTTAGGAGAAATCGTGCAAAACTAAATTAATGAATGGCTCACATAAAATTATAATAAAAAAAAAAACAAATTAATATAACAGACACATCTGTAATAGATATTTACTATACTTGATGAACAAAAAATATAAATCAATTGGATGGTTATTTCTAACCCAAATAGCTTTGTATGAAAAAGGCAGTGCAGCCGTTATAATTAAATGGTAAAATATTTTATACTAGCTGGTTCCCGGCATGCGTTGCTATGCCATTTAATAAAGACATTGTTTTTCCCTGCGTGTCCTTTCCCATTCGTCCCGCCCCCTTTCCGCTTCCCCTTCCTCTCTCGCGTTCCCACTCCGCCTCCTCCACCTTCCCTCTCCCCACTCCCCTCCCCCTCTTCCGCCATCCCGCGAATACCCCTCTCGAGTTTCCCCTCCCCTCCCTCCTCCCACGTTTCATACATTTATTCCCGGTACATTCAGCTTTCAAACAGCTCGCGTGCCACCTATTGCAATTTTTTTATGCAAATTTCATAATGTCAGAGCTCACCGGTAGTTTCATACAAACCTTGTCCTGACAAAAACGAACACAAAAAAAAATAATTATCCAATTTGGTGGAGTCGTTCGGAAGTTATGCGCGTACATACATTTCGGAGATTCATTTTTATTTATATAGAAGATAGAAGAAGAAGATAGAAGATAGATAGATAGATAGTTTTAAATTAATGCAAATAAAGTATTGAACATATATACAAAGTTTGAGATCGTTTCAGTGTAGGTACGCTGTTGATGGTGTTTATGCTTCAATTATTCTATAGATCCGACAAAGATTAATCCTCTTTTATATTATAAGACTTGGGTAAAACCCTTAATATTCAAAACCCAAGATTCATTTACAGGAATACATTTGAGATACCCCAAAGACGTCATTGTAAGTTTTATCAGTATTTTTTATCGCTTTTAAAAACCAAGTTGTATCTACAAAAATTGAATTTAAGAGGCGGATATGGGTTGCACTACCCCGGGAATCAAATTGAATAACCAACACCTCTGCCATAGGTTATTCCAAGTAGTCATTACGTTTGGTGACTTAGCAGAGGTGCCCGGGTTCACGTTTTTCTAGGTCTTGGTGGCAGTTCCGTCTTCCCGCCTACTTCGTGGTGGACCGGATCGGGAGAGACTGGTTGAGGGATATCATTTGGCCTCTCCAACAGAACTTTCTCTATCCATCGCCTTGCACTGCAGTGGGAGGGATGGATTCGTACGTCCGTCACTCTTGAACCACATTATTTTTTTACATTAGCTTCACACAAGCGGCCTGAGAAAAAAATCCTTCAGGGCCTATTTAATCTTCAGGGGGGCTGTGTGGAAAATATTTTTAAGGAAACGAAGGAAAGGAAGTTCTGTAAAGGGAAAAGGTATGAAGGGTGGGCAGAACCCGGGGCTCAGTGTGTTCAGGTAGCGAATCACCTGGGGGTGACTGGTAGATATTTTGGTTATCCAACAAATGGTTTCCAAGGTGGCTGTACCCAAAGTGTTTAAAAGTGATAAAAAGACCCCGATTTCTACTCACCCCTCATACCTTTTTCTTTACCAGAACTTCCTCCCCTTCCTTTTACTTAAGGCGATCCAATAGTTCAGGAAAAAATCGAAATCGGAATTCACGTCCTTTATGGGAGGAGTTTAAAAATACTTGTGAAAAAGCTTTTGGAAAGGTTGGAAAAGGTATTTGAGAATTTTTTTATAGTTTGATTTCGTAAAGGCTTGAAAAAAATATTAAATTCTGTTTTACGCATTGTTTATTGTAAGAAAACTGAAAGTAAAAATAGATTTCAGGAAAACAAGCAACGCGGAGTCACACGACTGTCTCCCGCGCTGGTTGGGGCGTGACTGATACGAAATAGGTATTGCTCAGTGCATGGTTCTTGTGCCCAAGCCATAAGGGCCACTTCAAGAATCCAAATTCGTAGAGTGCGGGCCGTATTGATTGATGTCAAAAATAACAACGAGAAAATGAATATTTTATTTTATATTGTGAAGTTCGGGCGTAAATATCAAATTTTTTGCGATTATTATAAAAGGAACTAAATTTTCCGCATTATACAATAAAACCAAATCCGAAAAGGTGTTTATAAAAGAAGAGTTTGGACTTGAAAGTGTTTTTATAGACCTTATACTTTATTTTTTTAAAGGCTTATTAAAAGACCGATATTTTTAAGGGCCAAGGTATGTTCTACACACAGTATTTAATTGAAGCATCTGTAATGCTTCTAAGCTATCAAATTTTCAAAAAAAACATGTGATTTTGTATGATTTTGCATTATTTAGTATGGCTTCATCTTAAAAGACCCTCCTCACAGCATCCCCAAAGATGGGATATAAGCGTGTTGTGTGGGATTAATGTTAAAAAATGTAAGTTTCATCGCCTTGCTGGTTAAAAAATCCGTGGGTTAATTTAACGGGACAATTGAATGCGTGGTGCCCATTTAGTAGTTCCGTTGATCTGCTAATGGCGCGGAGTTGTTTACTGTGGTGCGGACGGGCGCGGGCGAGGACTGCCTCATTGAATCAGCCCCAGTCACAGATCAGGCTGATGCGGTGATACGAACACTGACAGCAGCTGGCGAATGAGAACATTATTTAACCGAGCATTTATTTAGACCGATCCACAAAAATATATCGTAAAGTTTTATTGCTGTGGCGAATTTTACGCGTGTTGTCGGTTTTTTACAAAAAAATCTAATTGTATTCAATAAAGTGTTAATAACCAAACAAAATTGAGAATTTCGTAACAAAAATACTTCAGTTTGTCTATTTATTTAAGGTCTTACAAACTAACATAATATATGTCAGTGTTTTTTAACATTTTTATTTTGCTTAGACGTTATCAAAAAATTATAAATACTTATGATCAAAAAATGAAGACCCAGTAGAAGTAAGAAAGCGCTTTACAGCCGCTAACAAAACTTACTTCGCGTTGCTGCCAGTGTTCAAATCCCGAAACGTCCATAGGAAAACCAAAATAACCTTATATAAAACAATTATCAGAACGGTTTTTGCCTATGGATGTGAGGCGGGAACACTGACAGCAAAGTCAGCGGAACGGCTGGACATCTTCGAAAGAAAGGTACTTCGAAGAATCTTAGGAGCGGTGCGAGAGGGAGAGGCATGGAGAATCCGCCACAATAATGAGCTCTATGATATTTACCAAGCTCCCAGACTCTCCACCCATTTAAGACTCCAAAGATTAAGATGGGCCGGACATGTGCACCGAATGCCAAGCCCACGAGTACCGAAGAAGGTTCTGACAGGACACCCGGGAGGTAAACGAAAGGCGGGCAGACCTAGACTGAGATGGGAGGATGATGTCAGGAAGGATGCAAGAGGATTACTCCATGTTGCAGATTGGAAGAAGACGGCCGAGGACAGAGGGCGGTGGAGGCTTATTTTGAAGGAGGCCAAGGCTCGAAATGGGCTGTAGCGCCATTGAAGAAGAAGAATGATCAAAAAATAATTATAAAAAGTATTTAATTTTAATGGACATGGACATGGACAGAGGTCGAACAATCAGCACAAGACTGGGACGTATGGAGGAGCCTTGTCGATGCAATGGGTGCCCGACCCGAATAGGATAAGGCGAAGAAGATGATGATATAATTTTAATAGTTTTATCATCACATGCTTTAGCATTTTTTAATAAAGGTATATATCAAATCAAATTCTTCTAAAATTTAATAAAAATTTCTTTTCTAATTCTTCAAATTTCAATTCTAAAATCGATATTGAGTTATTATTTAAAAATGCTTGTACGGAGAATAATTAATCTTTCTCATCGGAACCGCCCTGTACAGTTGCAAGGGCAAAATCGCAAGACCATCTTTCGACAAAATTTGAATTCTGTGCCGCTGGTTAATCGGTCTTAATATTTAAAGACTCCTAAATGTATTGTAATGAACTTTACACGGAAACCTTAATCGAGTTTTTGAAGGTGTTTACACAATGGTTTTTTTTCGCATTATCTTTCCCATACAGCCTTTCACCATATCGCATAAACTTATTTTATATATGATATTTTGTAAGATCACATCTTAATTTTGCTTCAGTCATTTTCCGGAATCCCCAATATGAAACCTGCATTGTTTCTCCTAAAACTTTTGCTTTGCTAAACATCATATAATTAATTTTAACTTTGAGATCATTTTACACACACGAGTATATTTTAAAAAATATTGAAAAATTTTTAAGCATTTCCTTGGAAAATATAAAAATTATCAACTGCTATCCATTGAACCCGTCATCATTAGACGTAGCTATTTGTGTTCATTCTGAAGGCCATGGTTTTCATCTCAAATCAATAGGGTTTAGAATTTACTTAAGGAACGTATGTTTCTTCTATATGCACCCAATTTTTCCAAAAAAAATGAAAATTTAATTTTTTACGGGTGTGTGTAATCAGGTTCACGGCGAGTTCATCGAAAGCAAATTCATCGAAAACGAGTTTATCGAAAACGAGTTAATCGAAAACCAATTCATCGTAAACCAATCCATCGAATGATCAGTTTAGCGAATCGCCAATTAATCGAAAAAAATATTTTGTAGATATTTGAGAGAAATGCCGAGTGAACCGGGAAGTTAAAAAAGCATTAGTCAATAAAAGTTGACAAATTTATACAAAAATAATTAATGATAAAACTTTGGACAAGGAGACTAACCTAACCTAACCTAACCTTTTTTTCGATGAATTGGCGAATCGATGAATTGATCATTCGATGAATTGATTTTCGATGAATTGGTTTTCGATGAACTCGGTTTTGATAAACTCGTTTTCGATGAATTTGCTTTCGATGAATTGATTTTCGATGAACTTGTCGGTTACCGTGTAATCAGGAAACCCTGATTTTTTGCCATTTTTTAACTTTGTTTTTGCAATTAAAAAATACATTGGGCAATGATATAACTAAGAACTTAGGTTTGTACAGAGCGTAATTATACAAAGAAAATGTCTGCAAATTTTTGATATGATTGGGTAAAAACTTTTTGAGCTACCAATAACATTGGAACGAATTAATTTTTTTTATTTAAAACTTAGGGACTATATTATATAAACCACTCGAGCGACAGCGCGATTTTTAACTTTTTCCTCCGATTGCTCGTGATTTTTTGGTGACCATTTTGAATATTTTCCGCCGACATTAAAAAAATCAGACCTCCGTATTTTAATATGGAAAAACTGGAAAAATAATAATGCGTCTAAGGAAAATTTGCCCAAAACTGGCAGCAAAGCAATCGAGGTATTTTAAATGATGTCGTGCTGTGGCAAAAAGTGCTCCAGTGGTTATTAAATGGTTATTAAAATTTAAATTAGTAGACCTCCGTAGTCCAGTGGGTAAGACTCTTGACTCACAGTCCGGAGGTCGCGGGTTCAAACCCGACATGCGCAAATAAATTTTATTTGATTAATTTGTGTTATTTCACAATTAATTCATTTAAAATAATATATAGTATATTTGCGGCATGTTCCAGAGTGGAAGATACTATCAGTATCGCCCTGGTGTAAGACCACCATTCAGAATTGAAACGTTGCTTGAAAATGGCTTTAGCCGTGTTTGGTGACCAGATCTGAATAGCCAGGTACTTCCCAACCTTCCTCTTCTCCACCTCCTTCCCCTCTCCACTACCTTCAGCCTCACAACATACCCCAATTGGGGATGCCATAGTCTCACTGGCTCCAGACGGGAGCAGTTGAGATTCTTGTGCGGTTATTCACAGTAAATAGTTATTAAATTAGTAAAATTTGAGTCATCCAAAGTTATTTCCCCCCTTAAAGTCAAACTGCCGGAATCCATCATTTTTACTAAAATATAATACTCAGCAAATTGTTGGGAAATTTTTATTTACTTGCTTCTATAATTCGATGGTACATATAATTGCTTAAGGCTCTGCAACCGAGTCCGAAAAGAAGAAGATGGAGATAAACGAAATTACGAATGTTGAAGAGGAGAGCGCTAACATTTACAGCGACAAAATCGATGCGAAAATTGCCAAAATGTTTAATAAAACATGACTCGTTTAAAATAGAGCAAAAATCTCGCGGGCATTATCTTTTAAACAGCATTTAAAGAAACACTGCGAATTTTTTCATACATATAACTTGTAAAATAACTGAAACAAACGTGTTAATAATAATTTTTGGAGCATACTTTGCGATTTTTTTCCATCAAGGAAATTTTATATAATTTGTGTTTCGGCGCGGGCAAAGTCTAGATATTATCTTCAAGAATAACATATATATATTTTTAAGAGCTTTAAAACTTACCGTGTTTAAGGGAAATATGTAATAAATCGATTCAAATCCGGGTTGCGGGCCCTTAAGGGAAATTGCGTAATTAAGGGAAATCACTTCGTTTATCTTGATTTATATCACAATGTAATTAAAATTTGGGAGGCGGGTATGGGTACCGCCGCCCGGGAACCATTGACTAGATAACCGACACCTCTCCCCAAGTGGTTCTCAACGTTTGGTGACTTAACAGGGGTGCCCGGGTTCATGCTGGTGAGGTTTGTCCAGGTCTTGGCGGCCGATGTGTCTGCTGACCTTCTGCGTGGTGGACAGGATCGAGAGACTGGTTGAGGGAGGTCTTTTATTCTCTCCAGGCCAGAATCTCCCGATTCATCGCCTTGCACTACAGTTGGTAGGGATGGATTCATACGTCACTGCTGGACTCACTGACCCCCAGTTTCTTACCCATCCCTCGTACCTTTTTCCTTCCCAGAACTTCCTCTCCTTCCTTTCCTTAAAACAACCCTCTGCGCGGCCCAGTACAATTTGGTCCACGGCCCGGGGGTTGGGGACCACTGATGTATACCTTATCAGAGAAGAGGAGCTCTTGTGCCTGAAAAGGGAACCACGATTCTTACTTAGGTTTAAATTTATAATATGTTTTGTATAAAATATTTACTTCCTACTGTGATTTTTTTTTTGGAAAAATGTTTAATTTTATATATTCGTTCTGATTGGTTGATGATACAGCGTTATTCATAAGGGAGTTTATTTTAGTTTTATGGCTTGGAAAATATTATTATTTTGCATTCGAGTTGTTTTAAAATTAGGTGTGATCAATTGGTTTCCATTTCAAATATCTTATATTATTTTAAATACTTAACTAAATTGTGAAATGACATAATAATACAATAATACAATAAAATGAACTTAAGCCTACCGGAATTTGAATCCGCAGCCTTCGGATTATTGGCGAAGCCACATCCTTACCCCCTATCCCTATAGCCGTTATAACGAGATAAAAGCTGTATGATAACCTCTAACCTTTGGACGGTGTTAAGTCCTTCATTGAAAGATCTAAGTTTTTTTTTTCATTAAAATAGAATAAAAATTTGCAGGCTCAAATTTTTGTTCACAAATTATGCTTTTTCAGATTTTCATGGTCTCGTTTTTCGCTGAGAAGAAGTTTCCTAATTGGCTTTTCCACGGAAGTTGGCGATTCAATAAAAAATATGATCGATGAGAGACATTTCACTTGAACTGAAGGATGAATTATTACTCTTCTGTATTGGTTCCTCGTGCCCCAAATTTTGGGCATTTCACACTGTACGTTACATAATAATGATGGATTAAGGAAAATTATTATTTGATTTGTATTATGATTTTTCGGTCAAAATTTTAATTATTTCGTATTTGTAAAAAGCATTAACTTTGTGGCTCGCCATAATTTACTATAAAAAACACAAATAAATTTGTTGTAGACCACTTTTATTTTATACCCACTCTACCGGTTTCGGAAGCACCCTTCCTTCGTCAGGAGAATATTATAAGTAAACTATGATACAGAATGTTGACAGATATACAAATCAGGTGTTTGAGTGGGAGGTAGGCAAAGGGGTGGGGGTAATTAGGGGATTTCCGGAAAGAACAGAGTGGTTAATTGGAAAAATATTTAGAATGGGACTGAAAGATAAGTTAATTTGGTTATTCTAGCATTATTATTTAGGGATTTTCTGATTTCTAGTGCTTCTAAATTATCTAATTTTTTGCTTTTATTATTACGGTGAAGAATTTTAACCCCTGTGTCCTTATTAAAAGTGTGATCTGTGGAAATTAGGTGATTAGCAAACTCTGAAAAATTATTATTATTTAAGCATCTTAAATGTTCTGTGATTCTGATATTTATATTTCTAGTTGTCTTACCTATGTAGAACGAAGGACAATCATTGTAACATGGTTGGTAAATGCCTGAGTGGCTTAATTTATGATCTCTATCTTTAGGGTTTTTTAGTAATTTACCTAAGTTGTTATCAGTATAGAACGCGGGCTTAATGTGGGCAGGCAAGTTTTTTGTACTAAGTGAGGAAAAGTTGGATATATATAAGATTCTGCGCCATTGAGCAGGTTGTTAATTATTTTGTTACCAACAGCAGGTAAATTTTTGACAGAATTTTAAAATGATGTGTTAGCCAATAAAATGTATTACTTTTGGTGATTGTTTGGTTAAATATGAACTTCTATTTACTATCCTTTGTTATTTTACACGCTCATAGGGATGTCGAAAGTGAAAAAATATCGATATATCGATGTATCGATATTTACTAAAATATCAATATCGACGTCGATATATCGATGTATCGGTCAAATTTTCAAGAGATTTTGCCTTTTTAAATATAGGTGTATTCAGCTACATATTATCAATAGTAATTATTGTACACAATTTGATTTTTTTAATGTACAAAAATCTCAATAAAAATGAAGGTATTTGTTTCACTATTCATTTTTATTACGTAATAATTACAAAAATATCAAAAACTAAAAAGCTGTTTTCTAACTTATACGTAAACTGAGACGCATACAAAGTTTGTATGCGTCTCAGTTACATTTTATTAGCGTATTAATCTGTCAAAAAGGATTTCGAGTTTGGAACAAGGTATAGTCAATAATCATAGACAATTGGGAACCAACACATAGGAGTGGCTTAGAAAAAAATGGCGAAAAATATCATACATTTCTATGTACATATGTACCTACACACATGAGATAGTATTGGTGATCACAAATACTAATGCAAAGACAATAGATTTGTAAGCTATTAATAGTTAAAATTTCAACCGCCAGATGTCATGACCCAATACAGTTACTTTTTTCAGTTCGTTCCTATACGGTTTTGGATTCTAGTGACTTTAAATACATAAATTTAAAAAAATATCGTTTTTGATTCAATTTTCGTTATTGGATATTTTTATCGATATATCGGATCAAAATATATCGGCTAAAAAATATCGATATATTTAATTAAAAATATCGATATATCGATACTTTTTCAACGAGCCTACGCGCTCATAAGTGCTCTATATTACTCTTATCATAGTTATATATCTTATTACTGTATTACTTGTACTACGTAAAAGCCGATGGTCATTAATGCTACAAATAAATACATACATCATCAGTAACTTGTCTAATAAGAGTAAGAGAGAAAAGCTTGTCTCTTCTAAAAAACAAACGATGTTGGATACTGAGTTTTCAGGTTAAAACAAACAATTATTTCCCTTTTTTTTACACGAGCTCCACACAGGAGGCCCTGAGAAAAATAATTTCCCTCAGGGCCTATGTCATCTTTGGGGATGCTGTGTAGAGGGATTTTTTAAGGAAAGTAAGGAGAGGAGAGTTCTGGGAAGGAAAGGGGTTTAAGGCGTAAGTAGGAATCTGGGGTTCAGTGCGTCATGAATCCGGGCACCCCTGCTAAATCACCAAACGTAGCGAGCCACTTGGGGTGACCTATGGCAGAGGTGTTGGTTATCCAATAAAGGTTCCCGGGGCGGCGGTACCCATTCCCGCTTCCCAAATTGAAAAGTTGTTTCACGGAATGTGAACAATTCATCAAATTTCAAAGATAATATTTAAGTTCTGTAAAAGCCCTATTGAATGTATGTACTGTGAAATAATCGGCCCTATATGAAATATTTACAGAACTTGTTCATTAGAACTTGAATTTAGACTTTTAAATTGAACGAATTTATGGTTCAAATTTCGTGAAAAAAACCCGTCCTTCTCGATTCCAAATTCTAATAAAAATATTTCTATTTTTGAAACTGACAATTCATGATGGAATTCCACTATGATGTATAATATTTGTTTTATCATAATATACTAGCTGACCTGACAAACGTTGTTCTGCCATATAAACTATTTGTATTGAATATTTTGGTTTTTAAATAAAAAAGAACGAATGCATTGTAAGTGTATGGGGATAGGATCTATGACAGAAAGAGGAATTAAGCGCTGTAAATTATGACCCCCAATAAAAACAAAAAACACCAACTAAAGCAGGAAAACGAAATAAAGAAAATTAAAATTAATTTCGAAGAGCAATTGAGTGTACGATATTTTTGTCAGTCCGCCTTTAGCCAACACAAATAAGCTCGATGGTTTGCCAACGCGAGAACATGATGCCGAACGAGGAAGACATGGCACGATCAAGTGAATCAGGTACTTGAGGCGGGTTATGTCAAAAGTCAGAATAATAGAAGAGAATGTATAAGACGAAGGCAAAGAGTGTGTGCCAAGACCGATTTGTTAGGCGGTCCGTCCTCTCTGCCTACCCCTGCGGGGAAACGGCGTGATGGTTAGTTAGTTATTTAATACACGACGCTTCTCGTGAATGTCTTGCGCATGTGTGGATGAAAGTTCGATGAGGCGGACGTAGCGCCATCTGTCATTCAACAACATAAATAATTTCGTTCTGTTTGAAATACGAAAGACAGTTAAATTTGTTCATACAATAATACTAAAATCGCTATTAAAAAATGGGAGGGAGAGAGTAGGAGAGTTAAAATTTGGGATTAAAGTTATTTTTTGATAAAAAAAAAACAAAATAAAAATTTTGTCATAAAAATACTTTTTTTTCTGAATAGGGACACCCTAATAGCTAGCGGTATAAAATATGCTTTA